>CM074955.1:2594171-2610005 GCA_037577455.1 Pangasius macronema
TACGATCCACCAGTGCGAAGTGTGAATACTTGTAATATTTTCCCTGGTCTTAAGATTTTGATCAGGAGTGTGTGTGTGTGTATGTATATATATATATAGACAGGTGAATTTTGTTGCATCATGAAATGTAAGAGCCAATCAGGTTCTAGTATGCAAATCGAGGCCAAGTGGAAAAAAGGATACCTGTTGGATTGTGGGTGTTTTTTTAATTAGCATATTCAAGAAAGCTGAATTTTGAGACGAGGTTAAAGGTGTCAGTTTGTGTTTTCTGTTTAATTATTTTATTGGGGCTGTGAAGTCAAGCAATTTTTGATTCAAGACAGAAAAAAATGAGGTCTTGAAGTGAAGTATGGGTGACTTCATGACCTCCAACGCGCAGCTAAGAAGAATTCATGGAAACGTCTTGTCTAGAACAAAAGTACTCAGTGTGTGTTGTATAGCTAAAGAGTCTTTTATTTGTTTTTTTTAATTTCTTTTATTTAATTTTTGATCATTGAGTTAAATGTTATTAACTATTTATTCTTATTTAAATATACTTAACATTACTGTTAATATTATTGCGTTTTATTATTCGTAATTGTTATTAATATTAATAATTAATACCTAAATGCACATTGATATCATTCACATCAGTTACTCATATAATTTGAAAATAAGTTTGATTATAGTTTTAATTAAACTGAATAATGTTATATTTCAACACAATAAGCAAAATAAGCAAATGATCTCTAACGTCATCAGTAAATATGAGGTGTGTATTTGCCTGATGCGTCTAATATTTAAATTGAAAGTATATTTGTGTATGTTTTCATAAGCTAGATCTGTGCTGCAGTTTTAAGGGGAAGACCTCGGAAACTTTCTTTATGTTGGCTGAGATGTTTGAGAAGTCGAGATGTGATGTGATGATGAGGACTGTGGGGAGCTGATGAAATTTCAGGCACACTGACGCACTACTGCTACGACCTGGATGAACTGCAACCTTCAGAGAGTTGTTATTGTATCATAATTGTGTTCACCGCTTTTTTTTTTTTTTTTTTTGCAGGTGTTTCAGACCAAGAGTGTGAGTGATCAGCTGCACAGCCGTCAGTCTCCTGCACTGTGAGTCCTCGCACCATCGCCACCATCTCTCTTCATCTGACTGAGGCTTCAGACAGTGTTTATGTCCGTGATCAGTTCTTAAAAAAAAAAAAAACAGCTCATTTGCATGTAGCCACGCCCACAAAACTCCATAAAAGGTCAAGTGCACAGACATCTGGGAGCACGAAATGAACAGTCCGGGTAAAAGCTACGAAAGGCAGAAGTGGAACTTATTCTGACTCACTTTGATGCCTATAATAATATTTATATAATATTTAACATTAATAAGTGAGTGTAAATCTTCCGTCAGTCATAACTGCCATTTCTCGTCATGACTGAATGATTCGTTTTATTTATCCTAATTCATGTGTTTGTATTGGCTCAGTTTTTTTTTATTTTTGACATTCTTTAATTCTCGTTCTTTAATTCTCGTTGATACTCTTAGCCCCAGATACTAAGGTTTTCTCCAAATTTACTGGGTTTTTCACAAACACCAAATTTCTTGTGTAAACATGAAAATGATCGATTGTTAATTCAGAAAAGCCCTTTGATTTGGTAAAATGAAACATGGCATCATCGATCAGCAGTGTTGCTGAGTCTTCAGCGAGATGTTCCACTCCTCCAAACTGGTTTCTTTTCGCTACTCACCATGGTTGTTCAAAATATCGTGTGTGTTACTTCAGGTTAAAAAGAAGTTAAATTAAAGGTGTGTTTTTCGTAATATATACCATTAGCATTCAGATATTTCAATATATGAATTTCTAACTTTCTGGCCATATTGCCAGCTCCTAGTTAAAGTGTGTCTTATCTTTAATAAACAGCGGTGTGTGACGCGCTAGGTCCATTAGGCAGCAGTGTAAGGTCTGTCGGTTCACTGACACGATTCTGCTCCGCGGACATTCGCTTATCTTCTCTAACGATGTGTAATTGTAAAGACAAACTTTGGAGGAATCTTTTGACGTGGCAAACGCAAAATTGGCTTTTCCCCTAAGGATCTGCAGCACAGCAGAACCCATTTGGGTTCTGGCCCAGTACCAGGTTCACTAACTGCTGCCATTACATCCTGTCTACACACACACACACACACACACACCTACCATCCTGCACCTTCAGCCATGTTAATGTCAGTGCTGGAGGGCAGACCTACTCAAAGTGCAGCACTTTACTAAACTTTACTGAGTTTCAGGGGGGAAAATGGTTACTGGAGCATTAAGTGGATAATCACCCCGGAGACTGGGACTCTCTTGACTAATCATTCAGAGAGAGACAGAAACCACAGAGCACAGGGATGGAAAATTATACACACACATTAACACACTTGGCTTGTTCATGTATGACACACTCATTTACTTCGGGTCAATTATAAGTTTCTGCACGTCTTTAGGACGTCCGGACCTATCTCTCTCTCTCTGAGACACACACAGAGAGATAGAGAGAGAGAGATTAAATTCAAACAAATAAGGAAGTGAAGTGCTTGATTTGATTTTTAAGGTGTATGTGGGTTCTGGTGATCTTAATGTGACTGTACTACAATACGTACACTAGCTACAAAAGATTTGACGCAAGACAGTAACGTAAAAAAAAAACGTAGGAAACCTTTTTGTCTTGACCCTCTTGGTCTGCTAACCTGATCTGGAACAGGCAGTGTGTGGCATCTGATGTCGTTACTACAGAGCGTGAGGAAGAGTGTGTTGGACAGTTTGTTGGACACCTGACCATCACACCCATTTGTGTTTTTTTTGAACATCCCATTTCAGATGTAGTTCCCCTTTGCTAATAACCTCCACCCTTGCTCTGAGAAGGCTTTCCACTAGATTTTGGCACGTATCTGTGGTGGATGTGTGATCATTCAGCCACAAGCGGTGAGGTCAGGCGCTGATGTTGGGTGAGGAGGTCTGGGGTGCAGTCGGACCTCCAGTTCATCCCAGAGGTGTTCAGTGAGGTTGAGGTCAGCGTAACTTTCAGGAACTGGCCCCTGGGTGCTCTTTTTGCGAAGGGTGCTTGGACGTGCATTATTGGACCAAGAACATGAATCCTGACGCCCTAAACATCTTGTTGTTTGAAATTAAATTACTTTTTAAATCTCTTCTTAAATTTGGCATAAGGGTATGCAAACTTTTGCCCTCGGCAGTTTCCCAGAGCTGAGTTTAAAGATTCTTCCTGCGCTTCATTGGTAGGGGGTTTTATAGTCACTCTTTCCGTAAACCGCTGGCACTTCGCCTGCACGTTTTAAAGAGAAATAAAAAGAACATTGCTTTGATAAGATGCTTTCATCCAAAAAAAAAACCCACTATTCATTAGCACTTTGCTCTTTCCGGTTCACTCGCTGTAACATCCCTCCGGCTGATAGAGAGCCTGTCCTGTTTATTTGGATATCAGGGAATAAAAAAACTCGTATTCTACGCTTTTCCAAGCAGAAGTTATATGTGGATGTGGCATAAATGGTACTTGGGATTAGATTTTCAGAGCAGATTGCTGTTATTAGCAGGGAAAAAAGAGGGGGGCAGAACACACAGCCATCTTACTGGGAGGCAATCTATTTTCTTTTCATACAGGGCCAGAGCGGCTCTTAATGCACTGAAGCAAAAGTGCTTTGGTCCGCAACCTTTCACGCCTTCACCTCCTTTATGTGATTGAATAGTTAATAACTTTGATTTGCCTTTGAAAGCGCGTGCTGTGGGGCCTGTTCGTCTGTCGGACTACAGAAAAGAAACCCGCGTTCTCCCGCTCGCGTTCTCCTCAGGCCGTCCTCTTCTTACACAGTACGTTCGTGACGTTTGTACTTTGATCTTTTTTGTCTTTCTGACTTTTAATGGCCCACTTTATCCAAAACTGGGATAAATGGTAGACCTAGAGTGCCGTAGACTTCATCCTGAGTTCACTTCTCGACTTGCCTCCCTCCTCTCCCTCCTCTCCCTCCTCTCTCTCTCTCTCTCTCTCTCTCTCTCTCTCTCAGGCGTCTGATCTCATCAGTGTGTTTGGTGTACTCAGACCCCCGTGTGAATGTGACCCCCCCTAATTGTGCCTCACGCTCATTTGCTCACGCCACATGAGGTCCTGATTGCTTATTTATTCTCCTCAGGGCTCCTCACGGACATTAAAATGATTGACTCGTTTCATTCGCTGCACATTTATCAAGCTTTATTTGATAAGCTTTGCTTTCCTGGATATCCACAAACGCCTCATTCTCCCACTCCAAATTCATAACGCACCGCTGCAGACTGTTATTCACACGTCTAATTGTTTCTCCAGCTAATTATATGCGAGCGCGAATAATTTTGCATGCACAAAACCTGTTTATCCCAGGCGGAATTAACGGGCACAAAAGGGCAAGCATTAGCGAAGCTGCAGGAGTAGTCAAAGAGCCCATTGTGTATGCAAAACTGCCAGATAGGACAACAACTTAGGAAACAAGGGAGCATGAGGGTTTAAAGATTTTTTTTTTCCTTCTCCTTTTAAAAAGGGAAATTTATATGCAGCCCTGGTATGCATAGTTTGTTAATTGGTCGTATTTTTTGTGTGCTACAGAGAGCTCATTATATCTGAGGAAGCCGATGAGCTCCGCTGTGACATTTGACTGTTTGCACTTGTGTCCAGCAGTGACGTGGCCTCAGGGGCTACAGGAGATCCAGAGAGCTGCAGGGAGGTAAAGAGGCAGAGCAGGCTAGCAGAGAAACCAAACCGCGCTGGAAGGGTAGGTCAGGGTGACAGGAACAGGAAAGAGTCGAGCAGTGTGATGCTGACGGTGATGAGCAGCTCAGAGAGCGAAGAGCATATCCGTGTTGTCACTAAATTTCAAATGCGAATAGCAAAATATATGTGAATTGTGAATTATAAAGGTGTTTAGAGATCATCTAGAAGGCTCACTTCTCTGTTCTTATCAGTTTAATATCTGATACGTCCCCTACCCAGGGACCATATATTAAATTGATTTTTGGAACAAATTCGTGTTGGGGGCAGTCGTGGCCTAATGGTCTGAGAGTCGGACNCTGCTCCCCGGGCGCCACAGCTAAAATGGCTGCCCACTGCTCCGGGTGTGTGTGTGTTCACTACTGTGTGTGTGCACAAATTCCGAGTATGGGTCTCCACACTTGGCTACAAAGTCACTTCACTCACTCACACACTCACACGCTCACTCTAAGGTGATTATCATTTTTACTTGGGCTGATTACATTTATGTTGGTTATAAATTCATGTAAGAATGAATAATGAGGTTGTTAAATTCCTGAGTTTGTATTAAAGCTAGCTAAATTCATAGATGTGGGTGCAACATTTTTAAATGAGTTTGTTAAATTTGTAAATAAGGTTGCTGAATTCATGAATTCATATACAAGGTAACTAAAGTCATAGATGAGGTTGATAAATTCATAGACAAGCTTGCTAGACTCATGAGGTTGCTATGTTCATGAATGTATATAAGTGCTTGCTAAATCATAGACAATCATTGCTAAATTCCTTAATCTATATACAAGGTTCCTAAATCCATGAATTTATATACGAGGTTAATAAATTCTTAGACGAGCTTGCTGAATTTATATTCAAGGTTGCTGTATTAATGAAAAGTCGATACATTCATAGACAGGGTTGCTAAATTCATGAATTTGTATACAAGGTTGCTAAATTCATGACTTCCTGTAAGAGGTTTCTAAATCCGTGGACAGGGTTGCTAAATTCTGAGTTGCGGTTGCTCAGTTCAAGTTGCTAAACTCATAGATGAGGTGCTAAATTCATTCGTTCACAAATGTGCGTTCTACATTCATAGCCAACGTTTCTAAATTCATGAATTTGTACGAGTTTGCCAAAGTCATTATTTCATGTGCGAGCTTTGTAGACAGGTTTGGTAAATTCATAGATAAGGTTGCAAAATTTATGAGTTTGTAGATGGCATTCCTAAATTCATGAATTTCTGTACGCGGTTGCTGAATTCATAGACGAGGTTGCTGAATTCATGAATTTGTATGAAGTTACTCAGTGTATTAATTTAGCTACAAGCTTACTAAGCTTAAATTTGTATATGAACTTTGGTAAATTTGTACGAGGTTGCTAATTTCATGAATTTAGTATATAAAACATTTTTGCTAAATTTGGCTAATTTTTGCTAATAAATGTCATAGTTGATGTTACTGAATTCATTTGTTTTTAGTACTTTTTTGACATCTGCTCTCGAAAGAATATTTTTAATAAAAGTCGCATCTTCCGTATCTCCTGCCCCGTTTCAGATCGGGAATCTTCAGCCATCAGCAGGAGAACGTGAGCAGAAGGAAGCCTCTGGCGCTGCGGCTGGAGCGGAGCTGAGGTGTGTGTGCAGAGCCACGCCCGGCTCCAGTTTCGCTGCTGAAGTGGCACGGCGAGTCGCCCGAAGGGCACTGGAGAGAAGGACCCTATGTAGGGCACATCGGTGGGAGTTTACACCACAGCGCTCGCCGAACGTACAACATCTCAGGGATTCTCTGTGACACTGAGACTCACTAACACAGGACTGATGAAAATATCTGAATAGAAGTGATGGAGAATTGGGTTTGTTTATACCTCCGTTCATTTTATAAACCTGTTAAACTTGAATATCATGACACCATGATAGATGCTGTATGGTACGAGATGATGCCGCTTTTCTTTAGCGGTGAAAACGAGTGCAGTTTTCATTTTTCAGAGCGACAGGCACCAAGTGTCAGTGTTTGTTAATCATCCTGAAACTTGTTTTGCTCTGAGGTAAGTGGAGACGTGATATTTAACTGAAAAAGATTTCAGCATTTGTTCGTAAATTTCTCAGAGGCTTTCCGATGAAAACTTTTTAAGATCCTTTCTAATGTGACAAAGAGACTTGTATTTAGGCGGTCACACGCACGTTGTGGACACAAAACACACTGTAAAACAAACAAGTACATTGTTGTAGTGTGTAACGTGTGTCATATTCCTGACAAATCATGCAGGCGATAATTTATATTTACATTGATGTAACGTCAGTCTAGTGTCCCTGTGTCAGTGATGTAAAGGTGTGTTTAAGCCGGGGCTGTCCCGCAGGCTCAGGGCCAGGCGAGTTGTAACTGTCTGATCTCTGAGCCGTCCTGCTCTGCTCAGGCAAAATCAATAAACAGCATTCTCTCTCACCCAGCACTCGATACACAACACTTACGGTGTCTGTGAAAAGTAAAAAAACGCCAATAATTGCTATTAAAGCCCTGAAATTTCCCAAAGCACAGCGTTTAAGGCTAATTCTGTCATTCTGGTTACTGCCACTCTTTCCCACTCACTGTGAATTTTAAATACTGCTACTAATAATGACAATAATAATAATAATAATAATAATAATAATAATAATAATTACGACATTATTCCATCAGTCATCATTTATTGTGTAAGGAATAAAACACTTCAGGATGTGCTGTTAACAGTCGAGTTCATTATTTCCCTATAACAGTATGCCCTGAAGTGTTTTATTCCTCTTATAACACAGCAATTTTCCAATCATTACGTGTTTTGTACATTTTATCTGATTGCAGTTATATTTAAACTTGCTGAACTTCCTGAGACAGTTCCTTAAACACTTGTTCTCTCACCAGTCTCTCTCTCTCTCTCTCTCTCTCTCTCTCTCTCTCTCTTCTCTCTCTAGCACTTAATAATTAAGAAACTGCAAAATGTAATCACCTCTTTGATGATGTGAAGATGTTGGAAAAAATCAAGTTACAGCTTTACCTCAGACTGTCACAAGGCGCTGACAGCGGAGACTCCTTCCATAACGTTATAATAAATGTCTCCTTACAGATCAACGACTGCACGCGTACTGTGATCCGTTTATATGCAGCGATAACGCATTTGAACGAGCGCATTAATATAAACCTGTGATTTGCAGACACTATTGTCGGAGCTGCTGTTATAGAGAATTAATCAACACCTTCTGACCAATCAGAATCGAGAATTCAGCAACACTGTGGTATAAATGCCTTATAAGGTGATTAATAAAAACAGTGAGATGCTTACAGGAGAAAATACAGTCCAAGTGAAGGAGGGTTAATGGCACTCTGGTGATTCTTTTTTTTTTTAATTGAAGGAATAAAGCAATACATTGTAAAGCATGGTACATTACAGTTTCCTTCCTTTTTGATGGAACAATACCCCTATATCCCTAAAAATCCCCCTCTCTCTAAGCAGCTGATGTACACAAATACATCACAAATGCATAACATACATAGCCGTGTTACAAAAGCACACTGACACAGCCATGTCACACTTACTCAAGGCATGAACTCATGCAGAGATTACAGTAAATTAGTCATTCTGTGAGACAGAGTGCATTGTGGTCAAAGCAATGAGCACAACAGGACTGAGAGGGGGGAAAAAAGGGGCGTGTAAATTAACTGCTAGGTAACAAAATGGTTCCTATATTGAGTACAAATTTTCCACTGATCCATTCAGTGTACATTTTTCTCTCATCTTCCAGCCAAGCTGTCGCAGATGGAGGGGTGGTGGATTTCCAGCTCAACAATCGGGCCAACAGAGATGTGAAAGCAGTAATGTCACTTTGATTTTGTAGTTAAAATTACATTTATTATATCTATCTGTGTTCCAAAAGTAGCTATTAAAGGGCAAGGCCTCAGTGGTACCCCAAGAGCCTCGCTGTTTTAAAAACCAATGGCCAGTAATTATCGAGACCGGATATGTGCCAAAAAGAGCATCCATCACAAGCGGCGTCTAACCCAGGGAATATTCCGGCGAGCCTAGCCTTACTTACATGAACCCTGTGCAGAACTTTGAAACCTATAAGCCCTAGTCTAACAGGCTAGTCTAAATAGACCCTTTTAAGCACCTCCTTCCAATAGACCCCATTTTTGCTGCCCAATGCTCTGGGTGTGTGTTCACGGTGTGTGTGTGTGCACTTGGATGGGTTAAACGCAGAACACAAATTCCGAGTATGCGTCACCATACATGGCCACAAGTCACTTCACTTATTACTTACTTACTTAGATATCTTTATACCCAGTTCATCTTCCCAGCTGGATTTAATATTATCCAGGTTGTGATCTTTAAAAGACATGAGCTGAGAATCCAAACTGGAGCTCAGTCCTCTATTACTAAAATTAAGAGTAAGGTTGTCCAAAACTGAGGTCAGGAAAAAAGAGAAAATTGTCCTCGATAACGTGGCAAATCTGAAGCTATTGAAAGAAACGGTGGTATGGGAGGGCTTACGTTCTGCGGAGATTCTTAAAGCTATTAAATAAATCAGTGTACAGATATTTGACACGCGTCCAGACCGCTTACTACCCACTGTCTGAATGATAAGTCCAATGTAGCGGGGAGGAGGATCATTTCTGTAAATAGGGTGCAGGGCCGATGTAAACTTACAGTGATGATAAACCTGATTAAGTAGCTTGACCCAGTGGCTGGGTCGGGTCCCTGCCCGGGAATTGAACCCAGGCTGAGCAGTGAGAGCGCAGGACACTTAGCCGCCAGGCCAGCAGAAAGACTACAGGAGTGGATGTAAATCGAGAAGAGGGTTAGGAAGAGTATACTAGCACAGGGAGAGCTGGAGAGTAACACGACTGTGATTCAATTAGACACCAATTTATTTCTGGGCAGTGGAGCCAAAATGGTATCTTTTGAATATTGGATGTCCAGTAATAGTGAATAAGACTTGCAAGGCCAAACCCACACTGTGGTGGTTCTGGGATTTGAACACATTCCCTTCTTGATGAATAACTGAGCCCCCCATCACTACCTGATTAATATTAATCTAGTAGCATCAGAATGCTTCATGTTTGTGCCTTTTCATTTCTAGGAATGCCTTGTATGCATGTGATTTTAGATTTACTGTAACCCGGAGCATCTTTTGGGTTACTGTGCTCGTGAGCAGGTGATTTCACGGCTGTAGAGAGATTCTGCAGGATCGGTGGTTACACCGCTTTCTAAAAAATCCCATCAAGCGAAAGTCCCCGGCAGCAGGGACGGAAGAGACGCGCGAGACGAGGATCAGGCTGCAGTTATGTCTCGAGCAGACCTCAGATGGAGCCGTGCTGTAATTGGATCCCAGAAGGCTGTTCATTACTGGGAGGCAACAGACAGAGGTATTGTAGATGGAAAGAAGGAAAGAGAGAGAAAGGCTCTACAGCGCTCGTTGTCTTTATCAGGACGTTACAAGACCGGGGTTAATTAAAAGAAGTGCAGCCGACACCTGAAGTGTTTGGACAGAGACATGTTCTTAATGCTTGTGCAGAAACCCGCGAACCCTCCACCCCTCTCTGTACCGAACTGCATCAGAGTCAACAGGCTCGAGGATCCCGGATCCTCTCAGAAGTCCGGTTTTACTCTTAATCCTCCGACTCGCGTCCCCGGTGACACGCGCCATTTTAATTCCTTTCATCACCACAAAGGCCTCCAGCATAAATCGCTTATAAAGGTGACGCCTGCCACCGTCATGCAGTCGAGGGATTTTTCAAATGTCAGCCTGTACTACAGATTTGTCCCAATTAAACGAGTGCAGGAGACCATTTCCAATCTTCACAAGACCGTCTTTAAAAGAACGACTTAATGAAACCTTGCTCTTGATGTACAGAGGCATAGAAATCAGTAAAGTAGGAAAAAAGGGGAAGTTTTTAACCTCCTCTCTCAGAGGTGCGTGTGTGCGCCACTAATGCAAAAGAATCTGAACTACAACCCAGTACTACTACTGAGATGTAAATTTCACAGATTCATTCATAAAGAATCCATAACCCTGTTAAACACTTCTGGTTGGTGTAGAGACTGAACACCAGCTGCAGGTCTGCTGTCAGACATCGAACCGCTGCGGTATAAGTGGAATAAACCACCTTGGGGGTGTGCTGTTAGAGGAACATAATCCACGCCAGGGTGCCGTGATGCAGCCCGATGCAAAGCGGACGCGCTGTTATAGGATTATTTTCCAATAACCACACATCCTGAGGTGTTTTATTCAACTTATACCGCAGCAGTTTGCCAATGATTACTATTTTTATTTATTAAAGAACGAAATCACACTTTCTAACCTTTTATAGTTACGTTTAATGTTGCGCAGCGTCCGTAAAGACGTTACTCCTGTTATCGCTTACAGCAGCTATAAAGAGTCACTGCCTCTCCAGCCTCTCTTTTTTAAAGTTAATAAACAAAATGTGGCTTGTCATAAAGAAAAACGTACATTATTATAAACCACTATTTTAAATTACAGCTGGAACTATTATCAGAGCTGCTGTTACAGAAAACTAATCAGTGCCTAATTTCACAATCTGGACAAAATGACGACAAAAAAAAATCTTTCACACAAACACTGACACTACAAGGTAATATTTTCTTTTTTTTTTTCGTGTTCGTGCTACTAAAGAGTAACAAGTTGCTTTGTTCCCTCCTAAAGATGTCATTTGTCCTTCTCGTCTTGAACGCTCAAGTATTTTTTTAGATTCTTGTCACATTTATTCCTCTATAACAAACAGTCAATGACCAATCAATCAGTTTTCCCTGGTCATTTGCTGAGTACAGCTCGGGAGAGCTGCTGAAAACAGGAAGTGAGGCACGATCTCAGCATCTGCTTTAAGCTTGGCGTGCGAATGTAGCACGTCTCACTGAGGGTCACACAAACGGCGCAGATGGTCTTCCTCGGTTGTCACGGCTGCTTTAATGTATACATTTACAGAGATTTTTCATGCTAAATTTCTTACAATTGTATTGCAGTACAACAAGAAAACTGTATTCCACGACCGTCTAAATTCTTTATAGTTATTATAGTTGACAAGGCTTGGTAGTTTTTCAGCATTTACTGCAGATCCAATATTTACAGCTGCTAAAAATAATAATAATAAAACAAACAAACAAAACAAAACAAAAACAACTGGGGCACCCAGAGATTTGGTCTTTTCCAAATGGGCTGGTGTTTATTTTAATAACACAACATGATAGTCAACTAGTTATTATATCATAAAAATTAAAAATGTCCGCGTCTGACCACTGTACTGTTTTAACATGTTTTATGTTCAGTGTATTTACAGCAGTGTGTGAATATTTCTCATAAATAATATGAAACTCGTGATATTCAGTTTGAGGAATATCTGCCACACCGAACGGGAAAGACATGAAGCTAAACAGGGTGAAAAGAAATCAACGTAAAATGTGATACAATTGCACATTTTTGTATATAAACGTAAAGCAAATACACACACACAAAAAAAAGGACAGTAATACACTGGACCTAAAGGCTCACACACTGAAGGAAATGTGTGTAACATGAAAACCAGATCTGCAGTAAAACTACAAGCCAAATTTCTCCACCATCACCTTTCTCTTACTCTTCTCTTATACAAGTGCTCCTACTGCTGGTGCATGCTGGGAAATACACCTTCACCAGCTCTGAAAACACAGCAGGCCGACATGAATGGCATGAAGCTCGGGGTGATCTAAAGGCCGAAGCGTGCAGGAGTTCGCTTCGGGGTCATGGGCACGTCCTCCCTCCTGCCCGGGGTGCAGATCTTTATGGACCTGTCCAGAGAGCAGGAGCAAAGAAATGTAAGAACACTTCACTAATTCAACTCCTGGAATATTCGATGATATATCATCATATTTACCAACAACTTCGACTGGTTATTCCTTACATTTCTTACTGATAATGCAGTTTCACTTACTGACCTCTCAATCATTCTGAAATTTATTCCATCCTTCCTCTAATCTCTTTTATAACAGTGGTTCTTTAAGGTAAGACGACTTGTTTGTTTGTTTGTTTGTGAACGAACAAAAAGCATATGATTATGATCCATGTGTTACGGCATACAATAATTGAGCTGGTGCTCTCCGCTGATAAACATTTAAACGTCAAATGTATTACTTCCATCTCCCTCCTGAGAAGGAACTACTTTTTCAGAGGGAGGAATTTGTGGTTATGAGTGTCGGGATGAAGCCTCGATGATGTCTAAATAGCACAAAACCTTCATCGAAGTTACTGGAGCTACATTTTACTGTATTTTTCTCTCGTGTCTGTCTCATTGCTCCTGTAGTTTCACACTGATGTTTAAAAGTTCAGCAGATGCTGTTAAAGGTGAATTTAACTGAATGCTCCTTAAGCTGGTGTGATGAGTGTATAGCGTGCGCTCAGTTTCCGTCACCTCTTGCTAAATACCGCGATCTTATTTAAATCCCGAAGATGTCGTCTAATAGCGAGACGGGGAGCACCACAATAATTATCACATCCCGCAGTCACGGAAATCAAAACTCACATCTACCCCGCTAATGCGATCATCGCCACTGCCAGCCAGCTTTGATTTAGAGATAAAATGTACTGATTAATTAATAACATCATCTTAAAAAACCAATCTCTTCCCTTTGTGGTGCTGGCAGATGTGTGTGAAATTAATTTCTCGGATTAATCGTAAAAATTAAGGCGGGCTCGTCTCCTGTGCCGCAGCATTACTGCTACAGTAATGGAGGTCAGCCAGGAGTCAATATTATTTCTGTTCCTCTCAGGCAGAGATGAGAGGTGAGAAAAGCTCATCACGGAGCTGGGGAGAGAGAGAGAGAGAGAGAGAGAGAGAGAGAGAGGGGGGGGATAGAGAGCCCACGAGAGAGAGAGAGAGGGAGGAGAGAGAGAGAGTGAGAGGGAGGGAGAGAGAGAGAGAGAGAAAGAGAGAGACTGTGGGTCGGACAGAGCCTGAGGAAAAGGTTTGATAATAGTCTTCCTGAAATGACAGCATTAGTATTTCAGCACAGCAGAATTTGGGCCGATATCTAACCGGGATGATTGCGCTTTTCAGAAAGTGAGAAAGAGAGCGAGAGCAGATCATTTTGTACAGCGATGAGCTGATGATGAAGTGAACGAGTGCAGCGAATGGCAGTACCTTGAGCTGCCCAGTGTGTTCCTCTTCTCCTGCTCCTCTCTCCTCGCTCGCAGCTGCTGTTCAGCCAGAGACATCTCCTCCTCCATGTTGGTGATCTCCTCCTTCGCTCTCCGCCGATTCTCCTGAGGGAAAAAAAAAAAACACGAGTTAAAAATAGGAATAAAGTTAAAATAACTAATTTAAGGTTGGATTATGGAAAATTCCTATATAAAGTCCAGAGCTGAAGGAAAAAATCTCGAACAACTCGCATGTTAATCTTTAGCATTAATGTGACCTTTAAAGGCAGCCAAGGAATTTTAGCTCAAAAAAACAAAAAGTTTTCAACACCTTTTCAACTTGTATTTTCACTTTGGTTAACGGTTTCCTACATTACCCACAATGCTGATCGTGGTGCAGTGAGATTTATCTCTCGCTTCATCTCTACCTTAAGAGAGTGATGCGGCGGCACTTTTTACTCTGCCCAGGTCTCTCACCTCCACGTCAGGACCCGATGCTCAAACAGATCAGCTTGCAGTTTTAACATACAAAGCTTTGATTTGTGATGCTGATCGTCGGATCTTACCTGCCGACTCTTTCCTGCGTGTTTGATGCTGTAGAACATCGGGCCGAGCTCCGCCAGCCACTCTCCATCCACCGCCGTCACACACTGCATGTATTCCTGCAACACACACACACANACACACACACACATCTCAACATTAACACACATTCTCATGCCACAGGGCAGCTCGGCTGTAAGTTTACATCCCTCAAATAAAACAGTGCCAAGAAAAGAGCCACAGAATTATTAAAGGAGGTGTGTGGGATCATCTCCTCCACCCAACACCATCCCTCCTGCTTAAAGGAAGACTAAATAAAATGATCATTAAACACTGAAATTGTATTTAGAGTAAACTGTATGTAGAATTAGCATGCACTCTTACGCAGAGCTTCATGCGCTCCAACCAAAACTCCTCCATCACGCATGGCAGATATGGTGTGGTGTCTGAGGATGTTATACGATGTTAAAGGTTTGAAAACATTTCTACAAGTCAAAAACCTTTAATAACGATTCTTTAGCTGTTTCATTCGATTCTGCTAGGTTTGACCGTCACTTTATCTTTATATTAAATCAGTTATTTACTCCTGGGCGTATTGTCTGGAACGAAGGCGTCCTTGTGAGTTTTCGCGACGTCCTTGTAATTCCGTGCGTCTTGTTCAGCGTTTTTTTCAGCCGCGGCGAAACGATTTCCCTCAGGGATCAATAACGCGATCAATAAATCAATCTCTCCATTCATGAATATGCCAAAAGCTACAATGACGCATTAAATAAGGATTTATGGATGCAGTGTAATATTAATATATTGAACATGAATCACTTATGGAGATGACGAGGGTCTTGTCTTCTCTACAACCACACAGAGAGAATTTCAAACCGTCTGGGCCTCAGTATGGGGTGTGTGTGTGTGTGTGTGTGTGTGTGTGTGTGTGTGTGAGCAAGAGAGAGAGAGAAGACCGGACATTACCTTGGTGGTCATGACCAGCTCGTGGTAGGTGATGTAGTCGGGGGTGTAGCCCATGCCGAAGAGAGAGCTGGTGGGGTGGAGGTGACACGGCATCCCTGTTCGCACATTCACGTACTCCCCTATGCCCTGCAAACACACACACAAACACACACACACACACACACAATTACACATGTACACTTCTAAGAAATCTTCCTGTGCTCACGTTTAGTGATTTAACCCAAAAATGACACAATGGCACAAGGAAGAACATATGTTAAGCGAAATGAGCATAACTTTTATTTCACATTTAGTCTTTATGTTAAAGTCTGTAGTTGTTGCCATGCAACTTTGCCTTTTTCCACTTTTCAATATAGTGAAGTGAAGTGACTTTGTGGCCAAGTGTGGTGACCCATACTCAGAATTTGTGCTCTGCATTTAACCCATCC
>CM074955.1:2618568-2629265 GCA_037577455.1 Pangasius macronema
ACTGTCTCTACGCCACATCTCATATTAACCTTAGTCCCTGGCATCAAAGCCTTACAAGTGATAGACATCAAGTTTAATGGTCATGCCAATTTCAAGCTTGTCTATCTTCATTTCTTTTTCTTCCAGATACGTCTAAATTTGATCAGTTTTAACAGCATGTCTGAGATTTTTTACCGACACTCCTAATGCAATATCACGCAACAGTCGTAACATTGGGGAAAGTCAGACAGAGAGATCAATAAGGGCAAATTACCAGAGAGAGAAGGGGAACACTTTCATTAAACTTGATTGCCATTTATCACCACGTGTCGTTTTGTTTAATGATGTCTAGATTGTTTTTTTTTAAATACTGAACCTGGTGGATTCAAAAATCAGCTGTGAAGTTGAAAAATTGAGTTTCTGAATCAAGATTACTTGATTAACAAGGGGTAAATGAGTCATTTGCAGGATATAATTTATGTCTACCTCTTACCCTGAGGGTAAATCTATACAAAGTACAGCTTCTGGTTCAATAATACTGAGATGTCTGTAAAAGCGGAGGCGAAGTGCCTCAGAATCCCTCACAACTCACAATTTCCTCATAATCCAATATCTAAATCGATTTTATGAATCAGACAGTTTTCACAAATTTAACTCAATTTTATTTGTATAGCACTTTTAATAATAGACATTGTCCCATTGCATCTTTGCATCTGTATCCAAAAGAAACCTGGATATAGATTTAGGTCCCTAATAAGCAAGTCAGAAGAAAAGCCAGAGGAAGAAAACCTTCAGAGTGTCATGAAGTGGAAGCGGCAAGCTTAATTTGAAAATCCAAATCACGGGACAAAACTGTAAACAGAAAACATGCAATCGATGAGAAATCAATGAACAATGCCAATCAACCTCACAAACAAAGCGAAGAAGCAAAAAATGTCAAGCTGAGGAAACAATGCGCACAAATGCACCCAGGAAAATGACAAAATCTCAACGAGATTAGGTTGAGTGAGCTGGTTCAGGAGCAGAGATGAGGTGGATCGTGGACTGGTGGTGGATTTGGATGTAACAGAGCTGAAACTCAAAATGGAACCCATCCTCTTCTAGGTGACACTGGATAGTTGGATTTTAAATAATTACACTACAGAGTTATAGAAGTTTAAATGCAAACAGTACTGAGTACTAAAGTGTGCTTAGTATCTGGGATGACCACAGGACATCCACTGAAGAAAGGGTGAGACTTGGGCATAAACTGTTTTGGAGATGTGGACACTTTAGGGTATCCAAGTGCTGAAAACTCTACACAGAAGTCAAGCATGAGGATGAACATGAGGATGTACAGGTTCAGAGATTAAGGAGAACCAGAGCAGGAGAAGTGTGTCAGATGCCACATCAGACTGCAGAAATGGACATACAGCTCGACTTAGACAAAAATCTTCTATGATCTATGATGTAACACAAATCTTCTGCAATTATTGTATGTCATATTTTGCATGTCACTTTATGAGTTAGACTGCCACTTTTCATCTAGTCTCGACAGCCACAATTCTTAGAACTTTTCATTTTAGCGCCGCCACCTAAGTGAGTTGTGATCGTATTTCGCACTGTCACTGATATTGATTAGTAGCAGGAACGCTACATTAGTTTTTAAATAGAAATCACACTGGTTTTATTCTTTTTTTAAATGAATGAAACCTTAGTTTAGCCAATGTGGTTTCTATTTAAAAACTAATTTACCCCTTTACAACTTTCCAATGTTCATATTCCAGTAGCATTCATGCTACCAATCAATATCAGTGACGATCATAACTCCCTTAGGTGCAGTCGTGGCCTAATGGTCAGAGAGTTGGACTTGTAACCCGAAGGTGAACCCGAAGGTTGTGGGTTCGAGTCTCGGGTCCGGCAGGGATTGTAGGTGNTTGAGCAAGGCACCGATCCCCCAACTGCTCCCTGGGCGCCGCAGCTAAAATGGCTGCCCACTGCTACGGGTGTGTGTTCACTACTGTGTGTGTGCAGTTGGATGGGTTAAATGCAGAGCACAAATTTCGAGTATGGGTCACCACACTTGGCCACAAAGTCACTTCACTTCACTTAGAAAGCTTGTCTAATAAATCATTTCTCATCGCTACTCACGCAGAAATAATTTGTATAGATCTACTTGATATGTTTATAAAATTCAGAGACCAGCCATACAACATGACTTTGCTCCAGGAGTCCGTGTTTTTTCCAAGCCGAAGCACTGGAACGTCTTTACAATCAGAACTATGAAAAAAATCGACTTGGAACTATCGGAGCTCTGAGTACAATGGATTGCGGAATAAGAGTCCTGGGATGAGCACGGGACCGTCTTTACGATTACAGCAGCAGTACAGAACCAAAAGTGAGACTTTGTTCATTTGACGTACCTCATTGATCTGCCGCTTCTGCGCAGAGATGCGCTTCTGGGTCTGCTTCTGCAGAATCTGCTCTCGCTTCTTCACATACTCGTCCGAGCTGGAAGTCAGAGGGTTGTGGAATTCGTCGTAGCCCTCGTCCATCATGTACCAGTCTCTGTCTGCTTGCTGTGGACAATTTAAAAGGCTTCATATATAAAAGATCGATAATGACTGCAGTTTGAAGGCTGATCGAATCAGGGCTGCACACTGACCCTCTGGTCTTCTTCCCACTGCTCCTTCTCATCTTCGTTATCAAAACTGATGCCGTCCTCCCGGTCCTCCTTTTTACCTACAGCACAAAACAGTACAAATAAACACTCCATATAGTCTATCACCTTTTATTTATATACAGTCCACAGTCGTGGGTTTAACTAATCGCGAGTTTGCCATCGATAATTCAACGGGAGATCTTTTGCAAAGGTTAGTGAGTCATAAATATATGTCTTATCAATCTATTTATCATTTATTACCATAAATATATGCACACGTTTGTTATAAAAAGTTTTGTAAAACGTTTCAGTGCACTAAAGATGGCCAGCCTCACCCTGCTGTTTGGTCTCCTCAGTCTATCTCACTTTTCTCTCAACTTCTTGCATCTTTAAAGTGCAAAATATTGACCACAATCATGGATCCAAAGCGTAGTGCTTCTAGTGTTTTAACATTTGTGTGTGTGTGTGTGTGTGTGTGTGTGTGTGTGTGTGTGTGTGTGTGTGTTAAATACGGGGCCTAGAGATATTTGCGGTTGTTCCACATTCGCGCCTGTCCTGCGCCCCTAACCCCCGTGATGTGGAGGGCCGACTGGACATTAAACATTCTACCCCAGCGCTACTGAATTCTCACAGCAGGAGGTGTGGGTTTATATCAACATATGCACTCTTCTTAATGTTATCGTTTCCATAGAAACAGCTCACACAGGGACTTGTACGGCAGACGCTCAACATGAACAGGGTTATTATTTTTATCTTTTTGTGAGTGTAATTGTTATTGACATGGTGAAGGTTTCTGTACGGAGACGTTTAATTAACATTTACGGAAGGAGTCTCCAGTGCCAGCGCTTTGTAACAGTCAGGGGGAAAGCCGTAACGTTCAGGACAGAGGGGTTTGCACTTTTACGGCTTCTCAATAACGTGAATCTGTGTTTTATTTCAAAAGAGAGAAAAAACAGAGAGGCTGGTGAGGGAAAGATGACATTCTTTAATGGAAAGAAATTCTCACTGGCAAACAGCTGTGGTATAAAACACTTCAGGGCATGCGGTTATAGAAAAGTAATCAACGTCAGGGTGGTATCAGTAACTCCACTTCATCACACCACCCCATCGCTGATTATTTTCCTACACCAGCACAACACAGAGTGCTTTATTCCCTACACTGGGGTTTTGTTTGAATAAAGGAACACACACCTTTCCCTCTGGACAGACGAGGCGTGGAGCCCAGATGCTTCCTGTCATTGGCCCACTCGTTGTATTTGTATGATGGCGTGGGCAGAGGCGTGTCCTCCGGATAACGAGCTCTCACTGACCTTAGAAACAAAAACACCACACACACACACACACAGTCAGCACAATGTGTTAACATCAGCAACATCCATTTTCATTCATTTCCATAACCTCAGGATTACTACAAAGCTGAAGAGAATCTCACTTGTCTCTCCTCTCGCTGTCTCGGCCTGAGCGAGAGCTGCGCTCTGAGCGCTCAGTCTCGCGGTGCGAGGGGGCCGGAGACGGGCTCTCCCAGTGGGACCGGCGCGAGCTAGAGTAGCCACCGTCGTCTTCATCCCAACTGGAGGCAGACGGTGTCGGAGCATCTGCATACAACACGACAATAAAACACTCTGAGCAGTCACGCTTCTGAGGTTAAACCAGGCTCTTGGAAGGCAAGAAGCCCTTGCTTAAAGAAAGGACCTGCTGTGTGATGGGACGGGAAATGGACACAGACACTCAATCAGGATACGGAGAATCCTGAAAGACTGGTGCATTTAAACGCATGAACGAGTCTACGCTTCTCCCTGGCATCCGAAAATAACATGCACTGACGTTAGACCTGCTTTTCGAGTTCAGTCATTTTTTCTTGGTTTATGTGTCAAACGGTGGAATGCTGCTATCAGAAGCGCGTCATCACAAGTCTGGCTGATTCACTGACCTTTGGGCCGATTGCGGGGAGTTTGAGGTTCGTCCCTGCGACTCCCGCGGCTGATGCGCTCAGACCAGCCGTCCCTCTGCGAGCGCTCGCTCCTCACGCCGCTGTCCGAGTGCTCCGAGCGGCTGCTGCTCGACCCCCGGCTGCGGTCCCGGTCATCTGCACCAACAACCACACACGCATTTACACTCATACAGGGAATAAAATCATGCCCAGAAATATGAGAGAGAGAGAGAGAGAGAGAGAGAGAGAGAGAGAGAGAGGGAGAGAGAGGAAGGCAAGAACAGGGGGAGGGAGAGAGTAAGGGAGGAAGAGAGGGGAGAAAAGGGGAAGCAGTGAGGAAGGGAGAAAGTGAGAGACAAAGGGAGAGGAAGGGAGGAAGACAGAGGGAGTGAGGATGGGATGAAGAGAGAGGCAGATTAAAGAAGGGAGAAAGAGAGAGGAAGGCAAGAACAGGAGAGACAAAGGGGGAGGAAGGGAGGAAGAGAGGATGGGAGAAGGGTAGACAGTGAGGAAGGGAGAAAGTGAGAGACAGAGAGAGGAAGGGAGGAAGACAGGGAGAGGGGGAGTGAGGAAGGGAGGAAGAGAGGGGCAGATGAAAGAAAGGAGAAAGAGAGAGGGAGAAGGGGAGTGAGAGAGAGAGAGAGAGAGGAAGGCAAGAACAGGGGGAGGGAAAGAGTAAGGGACGAAGAGAGGAGGGGAAAAGGGGAGACAGTGAGGAAGCGATTGCCGCCTGGGATTAATAAAGTTCTTTGAATCTTGAAGAGAGAAAGAGAAAGAGGCAGAGAGGAAGGGAGGAAAACAGAGGGAGAGGGGGAGAGGGGGAGTGACGAACAGAGGAAGAGAGAGGGAGAGGGAGAGGGAGGAAGGGAGAAGGAGACAGACAGAGGGAGAGGAAAGAAGGGAGAACGATGGAGAGAGAGAGAGAGGAAGAGAGTGAGGGAAGGAAAGAATGGAGGGAGTGAGGAACAGAGACAGAGGGAGAGAAAGGAAGAAAAGAAGGAAGTGGTCCTCACCTCGATCACTTTTCCGCTCTCTGTCTCTCTCTCGGTTTCTGTCTCTGGCTCTGTCTCTGTCCTTGTCCTCTTTAGACGATGCGTACACTCCGTGCTCTCGGCGGTCTCTCTCCCGCTGCTGATGCTTCCTGCGGAATTCTTCACTGACGCCGCCGGGGTTCGAGGGCGTTTCTGCCCCTGAGGTACGGTAACGCCTGCTGTATGACATCATCACGACATGTTTACTGCCCTTTACATCCTCGAGTCATTACCACCTTCACACTACATCACCACCTTCACCTTTCTGACTAAACCGCGCACGCACACAGCGTGCAGCTCGTCAGGCCGTGTGACGACGAGCCTCAGAGCTCCAGCGTAAAGCTAAGCAGCTTCACACACCTCAGCGTCACTTCACGTCTGGGGGTGAAGAGGATCACGGCAGACATTTTGTTTAGATTGGACTGTGAGAAACAGCGTGTGGTAAGTGACTCACCTCTCTTTCTTCCCGTTCCTCCTGTCTCCACCCTCATCATCCTCATCAGACCCGGAGTCGCTTCTGCTCTCCTCCCAGTCCCTGTAGGACGACACCTTGGATTTTTTCGCTGTTCGGTCATCGAGGTCCGAGTTCAGCTGCTCCTTCCCCTCTCGCTCTTTGCGTTTCTGAGCGGCGAGTAGATCCAGGCCGAGCAGAGAGGTGCGAGGGGCCGGCGCTCGGAACACATGCTGCTCCGCCGAAGCGTTTTTCTTCTTCACTATCAGTCCTCCGACCTGCGAGTCTGGGCTGCCCTCTAACCTGTGCACAGACGCGTCGTCCTCCATCTCACCGGAGAGGCTGTGATCCTGCAGAGTGATCTGGAAAATTCCCCAAAATAATATACAGTCTTAGTGACAGAGAGAGAGAGAGAGAGAGAGAGAGAGAGAGAGAGAGAGAGACAGAGAGAGAGACAGACAGAGAGGAGAGAGAGAGAGACACAGACAGACAGAGAGGAGAGAGACAGAGAGAGAAAGAAGAATAGAGGAGACAGAAAGAGAGAGGAGAGAAAGACAGAGAGAAAGAAGAATAGAGGAGACAGAAAGAGAGAGGAGAGAAAGAGAGAGAAAGAAGAATAGAAGAGACAGAAAGAGAGAGGGGAGAGAGACACAGACAGAGAGAGGGGAGACAGACAGAGAAAAAAGAATAGAGGAGACAGAAAGAGAGAGGTGAGAGAGACACAGAGAGAGAGAGAGAGAGAGAAGAGAAGAGAGAGAGAGAGAAGAATAGAGGAGACAGAAAGAGAGAGGAGAGAAAGACACAGACAGAGAGAAAGAGAAAGAGAGAGAAAGAAGAATAGAGGAGACAGAGAGAGAGAGGAAAGAGAGACAGACAGAGAGAAAGGGGGGGTTGCTTTGATGATACCGCGCCGCTCTTGAATTCTGGACTGTGATTGGTCGGAAGGTGTTGATTAATTGTCTAGAACAGCAGCTCTGACAGTAGTGCAGTTTATATTAATGCGCTCGTTCTGATACGTTATCGTTTCTATAGTAACAGCTCATACACAGGGACGTGTACAGCGGCGCTTCATTAATAATAAACAATTAAAAAAGCGTGTAACTGTCGATATGGCGACGTTTACTGTAAAGTTACCGTTTATGGAAGGAGTCTCCAGTGTCAGCGCTTTGTAGCAATCAGAGGTAAAGCTGACACTGTTTTAGAAAAATAATCTTAATAAACTTCAGGGTTCTAACATTAACTCCACCCACTTCATCACACCATCTGATCGCTGATTATTTTCCGATAACGACATGACACCGAGTGTTTTATTCCTTACAGCTCAGAACACATACGCTTTTTATAAACATTACTAATGTCTTTAGTCGGTCAGGCTAAGGATTGTGGCTTTATTTTTAAAGCAAAGGTTTAGGAAAGACAAACATTTCTAAACAAGAAAAAAAAAATCAGATTAGCGAAAATCACTATTACTGTAATTCATTTACCACAAAATGATCACACACACATTATGAGGTGCTGTTAATTACTGTGTAACAACTTTATCCAAAAAAATACACACATTTATAGAGCGAGTATTAAATATTGCTAATTCCTAATAATCGTCACAAATTTTCCAAATCTACATCATCATCCAACAAACAAACAAACAAACAAACAAACAAACACACGAGCTGTGCTAATACTGTCAGAAAGGTTTCTCTGTAAACACGGATGGACGTAGCTACACGCTAGCATGCTAACCGAAAACACAAAGCTACATGCTAACAGAGCAACGAAAAGCAAACCTGAGTGTTTACCTGCTCACCTCCGCTCTCACTGAGGTGTCTGTGTTAACGCTGAACACATCACTGCAATCCGATTAAAAGAATAAACAGAATTACCTGAAAACACAAAGCTAAAAGCGTCAACAACACGAACAAGAGGCCGCCATTACCGCCCCACAATTCAACGCGGTACTTCCGCTTTGACAAAACTTTATTGAAAGAAAACAATCGACAAACCAGAAGAAGAGCCGCTGCTGAACAACTTTAAAACTAATAATCATAAATTAATCAGATAAAACATCCAATTCAGTTCAAGAATATGCAATATGAACATCTTTACATTCAACTTTTATTTTCATAAAATTATTAAAGAGCTAGCTGAGATTATTTTATGTATTTTATACGAACGTTTTAATTAAAATCACACAAAAATCCATATTAATTAAACATTATGTCTTAACCAACATGATTTACAGGATTCATTAATCTGTCATTATAAATAACAATAAATACATAATGATATTAACCATTTAATAACATGCCATAATCTCAATAATAATAATAATAACAATAATAATAACAATAATAACAATAATAATAATAATAATAATAATAATAATGATGATGATTATTATTATTATTATCTCATTATTCTGATGTATGTGGTCATGTTTCTAGTCCTGAATGGAATAAATATTATTTAGTTTAATTATTTAACTAAACTATTATTTAGCTATTTATGTATTTCAGAAAATTTCAGTTAATACAGATGTTAATGGCCTGTGATACTTAGCTTATAAACAAAAATAAATAAATAAATAATAAAAAAAACCATACAAATCTAAAATAAAATATACAAAATGACATTTACGTGTTTTGACCTTTGAGTAAATTTCATCAGCAGGCAGGCTGAGATTGTGTATTAAATTTCACACATTTCCTTCATTATTGTTGTTATTATTATTATTGAGTTCTTGTCCTTTCTTTTAATGAACTACTTCCTTTTTCCTGAATTTCTTAGCTTTTATTAACCCGCTTGCTGTAATTACCTGCAGGATTAAAGGACTAAGGGAAAGGTATGAACTGTGCAGTAGTGTCGCTGTGTTAGAGCGGAGAATAACCAGATGTAGAAACAGAGTCTGAGTCTGAGTCACGCTTCCAGCAGAACATTTCCTGAATTCCACTCTCCAGGTCTGAAGCTGTGCAGAAATAAAGCCTGTTTGAACAACAGACTCGGAGACCTCGTTCTCAGGGCAGGAGCAGCGTGGAGTGACTCGAGGGCACGGATCTTCAGCGTTAAACATTAACCCGGGTGGATGTAAATACTTACCAAGCACTCATCACGGTCAGATAAGGTGTAAAGATCAGACGATCATCTCTTCAATAAGAGCAATAAGTGCAATAAGATGACGAGGATGATGATAGTGGCACTGATTTTAATCAGATTCAGCCACAGCTGGAACCGAGCACAGAGGACACGAGCATACAGAGTGAAAAAACTCTTAACTAACCAAATAACTAACTAATGAGCTAACTAACTAACTAACTAATTAATTAATTATAAATAAATAAATATTATGTGGGAAAAACAGCTATCAGAATTACTCCAAACTGGTCAAATAATTAAATCTTTTTTCCCCCTGAATAATTAATTAATTAAATTTTAATTAAAATTTTAAATTAAAATATTTAATTTAATAATTTATCAATAACCACTACACATTAACCATCATCTGTGTTTATGGTATTTTATGTTTTCTCAAGTGATTTGATTCCTGATCAAACATCGCTCATGATTTAAAACTTAATTTCATTTAAAATGAAAATAAAACCTGGAATTAACGTCCGCTTTCCCTTCCGCAGCAGCAGGTCTAATACATTTTATTTTAGGTTTTTATATAAAAATTAAACAGTGTTGTAAACATTACAGAGCCTGCAACATCCCAGCTGAGTATTTCATTTCGATTATGTGGATTTATGTTACGTCAGAGCAAACATGTATAAAATAAAACCTTTAATGCCAGATAAATGTCCATCGTTCCTCTTTCAGTTCTTGTCTAAATCTGAGATTTTAGTTCTGAGGAGAAACTCGGACACAGAAGGCGAACAGGGTTTTTCCATCAGCTCTGATGGCTCAGGAGGTGTTGAGAGGTTTTCTATAACAGCAGCTCTGGCAGCTGTGCAGATGTTAATTCACCTGTCAGTTTCTCCAGTAACATGTTCACAGAGATGCTCCGCACAACCGATAAAAAGCGTGTGAATGTCAACACGCTGAAGTTTTCTGTAAGGACGGGTTCATTTAATATTTCTGGAAGGAGTCTCCAGTGTCAGTGCTTCGTACCAGTCAGAGATGATTAAGCTTTGTGGTTTCTCTGCAACATGACTTTTTTTTTTGTCTTATTAACTTCAAGAAAGGGGAAGAAAAAAAAAAAGAGGCTGGTGAGAGAACGACTGTTTCTCTATTTTCTGTTGCTGTAACAAATAACACTCCAGATTGTGCTCTTATATGAAAGTAATACACTTCCATGCATTATACCACAGCATGGTCTGGAGTGTGTTATTCCACTTATACCACAACAATTTACCAGCGATTACAAAGTTTAATTTATTAATGAGAGAGAATTTTATTTTATTATTAATTAATGTGTGACACGTTACGCATTTGAATGGTTTGATGCAACATTTTATGTTGTGGAGTGTCCAAGACGCGAGTTACGGCCTGTTCTCACCTACGATACAGCTGCGATAAACACACATCCCCTCAGCCAGTCGCGCTCACTGTCTCTCTCTGAAACTTTATAAAGCACCGAGACTCCTCCTTCTTCTTCCCTTCAGGGGTCTCCACAGCGAATCATCTCTCTCCACCTATCCCTATCTTCTGCATCCTCAACACTTGCACCCA
>CM074955.1:2697814-2712711 GCA_037577455.1 Pangasius macronema
GCAGAAGATAGGGATAGGTGGAGAGTGATGATTCGCTGTGGAGACCCCTGAAGGGAAAAGCCGAAAGAAGAAGAATTATTATTATTACTATTATTATTTATTGAGTACTAAAAAGAGAAAAAATAAACATGCAGGTATAGAGGACATGGATAAATACTCACAGATTTTAAAAATTTATTTTTAATTATAACGTCGAAATTCCAAAATCAGTAGTGGAATGGTACACGCGTATTTGGGACGGATGGTAATACCGAATTATATTTATGTAATTAATATACAGTATTAAGTAATTTACTCCTGATAGACATTTTAACATGAGCCTTTAGTCTTAGGTGGTATATTCATCCATATTTGTGTGTATCTCAAAGAATTTAACCTTCATTCAGGATTTCTGGCTTCACCGGTGCTGCAAAACACACAAACCCTTAATTGCTGTCATTTCTCCAATCTGTCAGGACAAAAAAAAAACGTTCTCGGCACTCTGTCTGACATTATGAAGAAGATAATTGTTGAGGGAATGAAGGAGACACTTATTTTACCCTGCAGATGAAAATTGCACCATTCTGTGCAGAGAAATCACTTCCATCAACTTTTAATCACTGAATATCAGAATGTATTTTTGATAGACTTCTTTCGTGATAACATTCAGCGAGACCTATTCCCGCAGACGGTTTACGGCTAAATGTAAATGTAAATGTAAATGTAAATGTAAATGAATGGCAATTTGCTATCTCGGTCTCGCAAATTCATAATGAGAGAAAACGTTTCCTGCTTCCGTTTGAAGATTAATGGCATTTCTGGTAGGATGTAACAAATTAAACATGAAAACTAAAGCTGAAAGGCCCTGCGTGAAATCAAATTTAACAAAATGTTTCAAAAATCATTTAAACTCACTTATCACTTCATATTCTCCATCTATTTATTAGACCATTGTGGCCACAGAAACCTAAGCAAGGAGTTGATAATATTACCCTTTACTTCAATCTTAGAATGGCGGATGAAGACATACAGGAGTCGCTGCCACTGGGACATGGATTATACCATTAGCCAACATCAAATTCTCAGTAAGTGAGTTTAACATTCCCATAACATATTAAGTTCATTTGCAGCCACATAGTAATAATCCTAATTTCATCCTAGCAAGCTCCAAAACAACAAGTGAACATTCATCTGAATAAGGCACTACAGGACTACGATTCCCATCAGCCACTGCACTTCACCTGATCACGACACTCACGTCACATGACCGTTTGCACCTGATTCACGTTACTGTCCTTGTTGGTTGTCCCTGTCTCTTACTCATGTTATGCTCTAGCTATTACCTTGCCTCGCTATTCCTTATTATTGTTTCATGGTCTTTGTGTTTGGTGTGTTCACTGTATATAAACTACATCTTCACTTGCATCCGTGTCCAACCAATCCGTGACAACCTGCATAACAATGGTGTGACATTTAAGTTTAGATTTTCTCAATTTTATGCAAATTAAAGCGACAAATCCAAATGATTGACTCAAATGATTGCTCAGTCCAATCCAGAAGATGCATGTGGTCTGAAGTTTCTTCAGTTCCTCATTTTATGCTGCAGCTGAATGAACTCAGGAGTAGGAAGTGTGAACTCAGAATTATGTGATGTTTGAGCTGCATAGTAGGAAAACTCATGGAAGCTTCCATGAAAGTGTGCGTTTTGTTAGCAACGTGTTAGCAAGCTAACATTACCGATCATGAGTTTATGATGTAGACTATGTGAACATCCCATTCCAAAACCATGAGCATTAATATGGACTCTTCTGCGAAGGCTTTCCACTAGAGTTTGGAGCGTGGCTCTGGGGATTTGTGTTCATTCAGCTACAAGATCATTAATGAGATCAGGCGCTGATGTCGGGATGTTGAGGAGGTCTGGGGTGCAGTCAGACTTTCAGTTCATCTCAAAGGTGTTCAGTGGGGTTGAGGTCATGGCTCTGTGCAGGACACTCAAGTTCTTCTACTCCAACTTTCACACACCATGTCTTCACGGAGCTCGCTTTGTCCACAGGGACACTGTCATGCTGGAACAGGTTTGGGCCTCTTGGTTCCAGTGAAGAGAAACTGTAATATTACAGCACACAATGATGTTCTAGACAATTGTGTGCTTCCAACTTTGTGGCAACAGTTTGGGGAAGAACCACATATGAGTGTGATGGCTGCTGGTGTGAGCATTCATGCTGTCATGACTTGGGGTTGAGGATCGTTTCCAAGCTTTCAGAGAAGACCTTCCAATTTGAGCGAGCATTTTCTTATGCTTTTCCTAGTCAGAGGTCAGAAATGACAAGTTTTATTCAAATGCAGAAAAAATGGAAGAAAAGCATTGGATGTGTAGAGACATTATGAAGAGGCTTGGAAGGAGATTATTGGTGCCTCTGGTAAGTGTGCATAGTGTGCTATTACAGTTAGCTTGCTTTGCTAATATGTCAGTGGAGCTAGTATAAGTCTAGCATGTAACATGTAAAGCAAAGAACTGATTTTCACATCGGTTAATGTGTTATTTTGTTTATTTTTGCTCCATCAGCGAATAAAGTTCCCAAAGAGGCCACAGATGGATAGAGTGTTGCATGTTGCTAGGCAACGCACAGACTGACTGACAGCACATAGTAAGTGTAGTGATGGTTTTGGTGTAACGAACTATTGCTAGAATTGAAATTTTACGTAGCGAACATAGCGGAGTAACTAACCGTCATATAATTTCTGATAGCTTTAGCGACTTGTTGCTTCTTAGTGTGAAAGAAAGGTAATTCTTGGCTATGAGATATTTAGATCAGTTCGTGGCCTCAAAATAGTAACTCGTGGCTTCACCGTATATTAATTCTTGGCCAGGTTAATTTCACCTCAGAGGCTTTGTATTGAAAAGAAAACAACAGAGAAGAAGCAAAACCAGATAAGGAGCTGAAATCGAATCAGGGTTGGACCTCGCTCACACGCCGGGAGGACAAGACGTCTAATTACCACACCCCCTACTTCTCTGACACAAATCATTCATTTTCTCATTAGGTACTGAATCTCAGCACTGCCGCCAGCCCTGACCTCTGTAGGGAAGAATACAGCTGATCCCATTAAAGTTGCTCTGAAACACAGGACAAGTGGCTGAACCGGACCTGGTCTCTGGGTCTCAGATCCACTGATCCGCTGACTGTCGTTGCCAGGAAGTGTTTGGACAGTCTGAGCCATCTTTAATTGCGGCTGTAAATCAGCTGCTTGGCACGCAGCGTCCCTTGAGTGTGTTTGCACATGGCAGACTTCCTGAGCAGCACAATGAGACACGGTTAGTTTAGCTAGAGGAGCCTAAGCAGCAAGACTCTCACCGCTAAATCAATTGAAAAATAATTTGATAGTCAGCTAGGAGCAGTCGTGTTTTTGGAGCAGTCGATGTAATAATGGAGGAAGTAATAAAGGCAGTTTATTGTACACTTGTACAGTGTAGCATGAGGGGATATAACTTTATAAAGCATAACACAATTCACGCAGAGTTTGCAAATTAAAATATGAACAAAAAAATCACACCTTAGACAATTGCAGTTTACAATTTGGTTAAAATTTGGCAGACTGTTTTATCCAAAGATAAAATCATGTTTGATGAAATAAATCACTGTGAATTCAATGCAAAAAACTTGCACACCCTTACTTCCAGCACTGCATATGGCTCATGCTTGTCATCTCATGAGCTACATGATGACAAACACAATGGCAACAATAGCATGAAAGTTGAATCTTTGGAAGCTGATTGGTTTGCGCGAGAGTGTACAGAGCTGGTCGGGCTAAAAGTGCCGCTGCATCACTCTCTATAGGTGGAGATGAAGCAGCTGCACCACTGTCCGCAGGTAGTCGAACAACATCATGGGTAATGTTAACCAAAGCACAAACCAAAGTGAAAAACAGACCAAAAAGTTCAACCAAAAAAGTCAACTCAGATTTGAATCATAAAAGTCGTTCAGTGTGGATTTCAGTGTTGATTGTTGATGCTCTTTTAACCGTACCAAGGTGTATGCCATTACACAGATTGACGTAATTGTTATTAGAGCGTAAAGCAGAATGCGTTCATCCTTCTGTCAGTTACAATTAAAGATTTTTTTTCCCAGAAAACTTTGTTTTTCTCAACCAATCAATGACATCATCAGCATCACCAGTATCATGAGCGCAGCCAGAGGGCCTGATGAACCACTCCTGGTGAGAGAAGACCGAATGCACCAGATCTTCTCTGATCTCTGATTCAGAAGTTCACCGTTGGCCTTCACATCCTTGTTTTTTAACAGTCATTCAGCATTTCTAATTGTCTTCTCACAGTACATCTCTCTACGGTTCCTATCCAACTGCTTTCTGCTTTCTCCATGGCAACTGCTGCTATTCACTGTGCTCTCTCAATGTTACATAAATTGAACAAGGCCACTGAGGAGGAGCTGAGAGCAGCTCAAATTCCACTGTCTTTAGTGTGGCTACCAAGAATCTTGACCTTCTGGAACTATGGGGAAATGAAGTGAACAGACTGTGAAGCACTATCATGAAGAAGCGGATCTCTCTTATCTCCCAGGGTCACGTCGATTTTTGTGCTTTGCTCAGTTTGGTTCCTCTGAACAGCGCATGAAAGACAAGTGAAAAGTAGAAAACAAACAGGAAAAACACACTCGTACTTACTATCAAAATTTGGTTAACACTAGCAAGAGAGAGGCAATCTATCCGTTTTCTGTACCGCTTATCCTATACAGGGTCACGGAGAGCCTGGAGCCTAGCCCAGGGGACTCAGGGCATAAGGCAGGGGACACCCTGGACAGGACGCCAACCCATTGCAGGGCACAACTGCACACACTCGTGCATACACTACAGACAATTTAGAGATGCCAGTCAGCCTACAATGGATGTTTTTGGACTGAGGAGGAAACAGGAGTACCCAGAGAATACTCCTGAAGCACACAGGGTGGAGGTGTGAATCAAACCGCCAACCCCAGAGTTGTGAGGCAAACATGGTAACCTCTAAGCCAGGGAGGCAATCATTCATGTTATATGTAAATGCATGACAATAAGCCTTGATTTCAGTGACAGCAGCAAGCAACAACACAGCTACTGGCAATTGAACTGACGTATTCTCAATTTTATTCAAATTAGACATTGTTAAAGAAACAAATGCCAATGACTGACTCCTCTGGCTTGAGTGGTTCAACGTTTGCTCAGTTCCCTACTCACACCATTAGTTACCAACTGCAGTTAGTTCCCATTATTTACTGCTTGATGTGCAAAAGTGTAAGAAAACCTCATAACCATGGTTTCATCTTAGTAACAGAGATTGTTGATGCCTCTGGTAAGTGTACGTAGCTAGTACAGCTAGCTTTTCACTCTGATTAGAGCATTATATAATTTGTGTTTGACTCATTGCCTTCTGAATATTTCTGAAGCTGCTGGAAACATCTTGTTGACGAACGAGGTCAGAGGAGGCTGTTTTGAGATGACAGGAAGGCTACGGTGACTGAAATAAGCACAACCTTGTTGAGCAGAATAGCATCTCAGATCCCACAACATGTCAAACCTTAAGGCGGACAACAGCAGGAGACTACACTGGGTTCCACTCCTCTCTGCCAAGAACAGGAATCTATGGCTATAGAGGGCACAGGATCACTGAAACTTCACAGTTAAAGACAGGAAACATATCATCAACTGTCCAAAAAATGTTATGTATGAAAATCCCAGGAGATCAATGGTTTCTGAAATACTCAGATAAAAATAATCATGTGCTGATCATAAATAAATAATAATATCGTGATCACACTTTTGCCTTATTCTCATGTTTGATGTGAATGTTAAGCCCTTGACCTATAGCTGCATGATTTTATATATTGCACTGCCTCATGATTGGCTGATTGTATGACTGAGTAATATGTAACTAACTAATATACAACTTATAACATTTATAGCTAACTAATAGTTGTACTAAACTTCCTATCACGCTCTCTCTCTCTCTCTCTCTCTCACACACACACACACACACACACACATACACAAAATGACATCGTACAGTTTAGTTCATCGACAGGTTTATTGGCCTTGATGCAAGATTAGAAGCACACAGTACAAGATTAGCATTGCAGGAGGCAAAGACAAAGTCGCCTCACACCACGTAATACTCCAAAGAAACAAACAGCACATTCCACACCGAGTAACGCATGCAGTAATTTACAGTGCTCTCAAAACGGAGATTCTGTGAGGCCCGTCTCAAAACTCAAACCTCAAAACCTGCAGAAAGACAGGCGGTTTCTTAGAAAATGTGGTCAAGCAGTAAAATGATTTCCACAATCCAATAAGGAGGAGGGGCACGGCCGTTAGGTATACACAGAAATACAATTAAAGTTTTATTTCATTTCATTTCAGCAGTGCATTCTGACTTTTACCCTTATCGATGTTTAACATGTAGGCCAAGAAGAGTTTGTTCTAATGGACTTTTGACTGCATACACCACGGTTCTGCACAGATCTCAGCGACTCTCAGCGCTCTGTGTGCTGCTGCTGCTTGGGGAAAGGGCGAAGCAAAGAAGCAAGCCTATCTCTGCGGGGGGGCGGGGATTGGATGTGTGTGTGTGTGTGTGTGTGTGTGTGTGTAAAATTATTCATGGAGGATCAGGGCCAGTGCCACAGAAAGGATCCAGTGCCCATGCAACACTGCCCAGAAATAATGCATAAATCGAGAAACACTCATATAATATATCTATACATCCCCATATATATATATATATATATATATATATATATATATATATATAAAGAAATGAGGAACTGAATAAATGAATATCACAAAATAAGTCAATAAAGAAATCCAAATAAATCAGAATCCAGAAATCTAAATAAATAATCAATAATATAAGAAATAAATAAAGCATAAACTAAACAAATAAATAAATAAGTTATAATATAAAATGCAATGTACAAGTCCACCTTTCGCTACAAGAGCTTTCATTTAGATCTCCACACTATTTATATTCATCCAGTCGCACATGTACTGTGTCATGTATGGAGCTGCACTCAGCCTACCGAGTTCATGAGATAAAAGTAAAGTTGCATGCTGCAGTCAGCAGTGCACAATTGCTCATGCACAATAATACACATGATTTCATATTTCATCATCTGAAATGCGAACCTAAAGCAGCTCCAGGCGATGTGGGAGTCGGCAGATGTTTTTCTGCGCGTACAGAAACAAAAAAGCGTGTTTTGTAAAGCTCTGTTGGTAGCTAAGGTCTGCCATCTGGAGCGCCAGCATTAAGATAATCACACAGGATGAGGACGTTTAGATTATGTTGTATGACTCTATATGACTATATACAGATCCATGTAAAGAAATCAATAACAAAAATGTATTCGAGTCATTATTATAAGGAAATTCTTGCATACATATGAACTCCATGAGACATGACGATCGCTCGTGCCAGCACTGCTTTGGGCTTAAACACATTATTTGGTTGATTTTGTAATAGTTCTGAATTCATGAAGTCCTGTATGGGCTTGGATGGATAAATGACCTTCAAGCAAAACCAAGGCATTGAGGTTTTTCCTCTAAATGGCACTGGGAAATATAACGTGAGAGTATTTCTAGCTTTCAAAAAGACTGCACATTTCCATCTGAATACCACCTTGATGTGTTTAATGAGATGTTTAACTAAGACTTTGGCTGGGAAGTGGTTATACTACATAAGCTAAAAGGGATTTCTCCACAAGTCCAGACGTGATGTGAGGTGAGTGTGAGTCTTTTATAATGGACCAGTAAATTATAACAGCTACTTCTTGTCTACTGCAGAGTCAGTACAGTTATTATTAGCAGTGTAATTGTCAGGCTTCCACCTCATACAATAAAGTTTCAAGTCTTAAGGCAACAATTTGATATTGTACGACACCACCGTATCTTCTATGATACAATACGATACGATTTTGGCAACAATTTGATGTCTGATGACACCAAACAATTCGATTTAGTAGCCTCTGATCAACATGTGACCAAATAGGTTAGCAAATCACCTTGCTAACCCATTTATTTGGTTAGCAAGAATTATTGGTTGATCAATCGATAATCAATTTGTGATTGTTTTCACTAATCATTTCATTCATTGAATTGCAAATCAATGTATCAATCCAAATTATCTCATAGTTACAGCCCTAGTTATTATATAATTTTTTGATATAAGGAAAAATTGAAAGGAATTAAAATGCTATTTTTGCTGTATTATTTAATACCACAATGCTGATTTTTTTTTTAAAGTTAATCTTCTAAAGGTGAGCCATTCTCGGAATTTGTGCTCTGCATTTAACCCATCCAAGTGCACACACACAGTAGTGAACACACACCTGGAGCAGTGGGCANACTCCCCCACCTACAATCCCTGCCGGACCCGAGACTCAAACCCACCACCTTCAGGTTCACCTTCGGGTTACAAGTCCTACTCTCAGACCATTAGGCCATGACTGCCCCCAAGTAACGTAAATACCCATTCAGGGAAAGTTGCGCATATTCGGATTCAGTTTATGCAACTGCTCCAGTCGATTTTTCCGGGCTCTTCATTCAGATTATTGAAACTGCGTGCGTGTAGTTCACACTGCCGAGGTGATTTTTCTCGAGTTGGAAGAGGTTTTTAAACTGGTGTCTAGACACTATCTTTAAACACAACGTAAGACTGAAAAAAAAAAAAACAGGCATAGAAAATACATACTGAAAAGGGAAACAGCATATTCTTCCCCCATATTTGCTGTCAAATATAATACGACGTAACACAAGAATGAGACTAAAATCTAAAATGAAAAAGACTAATACGATGTTATGACTTCTGACTTCTGATATGCGCAAGTTTCTCATAACTCTCTGAATAGAGCTTACGTCTGTAGTTCCGTCTGAAGACTGAATCACAACGTGTGCGTTTTCTGTGTCAAATCCTGTCTATGCAGACTTAACTCTAATGTGTATAATGTTTTACTGTTTCCATGGTAACAGCTCATTCACAGGGACTTGCGTGGTGGACGCTCCACATACTCTACGTCTAATAATAAAAAGAAAATAGAAAAATGTGCTGTTATTTAACAAAGAAAGACGTATAATAGTTATGGTGACGTTTTCTGTAGGGAGACTTTTAAACATCTATAGAAGGAGTCTCCAGTGTCAGTGCTTTGTAACAGTCAGTCATTTTTCAGCCACGGGAAAGTCTAAGGATGTTGCGTTATGTGTTTTTTTTTTTTTTGGCTTATTGACTAACGAGAAGTTGAGGGAATGATAACAGGAACCAACTCGTTTCACGGACATTCCACTATATTAAAAGTAACTATAGCGGGGTAAAAAGTACAATATGGGATTCTTTAATTAATTCAAAATTGGCAAATTGGCCTGTGTGGTATAAGAGGAAGAAAATGCTTTGTGCTATAATAGAAGAAGAAGCTACACTCCTTGTGTGGTCCTTGTAGCTACATATCTTCAGTGATAGTTGTTAAAGATGAATAATTACTCCTCCTTCCCACCACCACCACCACCTCTCTGAGGTCACTTATTAGCATGCATAGAGTTTATTCACCAATTAATTGGAACAATCAGCTCGGCTTGACCTTTAGAGTCCAGACTGAAGAAAGTGCACTGACCTGATTCTATTAATAGACTGCTTATGCTTATTCGCAAAAAGAAACGTTTCCATTCACACGATTTCAGCTGAAAAAGACGATTTTTTCCCTCGGCAACATATACGAAAATATGAGTAGAGAAGAGAAGGAATGTTGAATTTGCTAACTGTAAATGGAAACCCATTATACACTTTCTATAGCCTTTGATATCATACTAATACTGAGTACACACAGCCATCATACTGATGAAATATTCAGTACGTTAGATCAGCGCTCAAAAAAACAGAACAAAGGTTGGAGATACAATCGTTGCATTCTTTCCATTCTGCATATGTCTATGTAGCTTTAGTATGAGGAGTTAGGCTTCCAAAGACCTGGCAGTGGTGTTCGTTTACTGATACGGTCATGTTCACACACATACAGTATACAGGAAATCGAAGGTCCAATCTGGTACCCTAAAGAGTCAGAGTTTAGTCCGTCAATGTTCTATGTAGGTTTCCATTTCACAATAGGCTTCCGTTGAGGCTTGAACCCTTAATCTTCCAAAGAACCCTCGAAGAACCTTTTTTTAACAGTGTAGGAAATGAAGTCAAGCAGCAAATTGCTTCAAAATTCGACGAATATTTGCAGAGTTCCTAAGAGTTGTCTGGAGGAGATTAATTACTTTTAAGAAATAATACAATTTTTCTGCTTTGGGAATCTAGCAAATACTAAATCCAGATGATAATCCTCAGTGAATCAGTAAACATTTTCCGTTTTGTATATAAAGACCATGTCTGAAGCTCTACCTTCTTCCTAGCGAACTTCCTATAAACTCTACTTCTCCAATACTAACAGAATTTGTGCACCGCTACCTCCCGGTCTCCTGCCTACTATTCAAAAACTCCTACCTGAGAGTGGTGCAAGTTCTCAGAGTTCTCCCCTTTCATGTCGGTAACTTGACAGCGTGGTCAAGCGCAAAATGATGAGCGTAGCATGGTAGTCAAAATGCTAATGATATGATGAAAAAAACACTTTACAGGAATCCTTTATCCCAATAATAGTAATATCCTGATTCCTTCAATATTAAACTGTCTAATTAAGCAGGCTGTTTTCCTCCATTTCTCCTACTGGAACGCATTAACAAACAGGACTAGCGTTTTGTGTAATGTAATGAGGTTTTACGTGTAGCGAACATTTATAGAAAGCTCGACTTGCTGTGTATCGCTGGCAGTCAAAACGGCTGGATACATGCTCCAAAGACATTAAGGAGTTTGGAGGAATGGTTATGCTAAGTCTTGTTAAGTTGCAACCTAGGCTAAGCCCTTTCTTTCTCTTATGGAAAAAAATACATAAGACTGATTTTCTGATTTGCTGTTAGCAAATGGCTTAAAGTGGATTATTTTTGTTGAAGCAAGCACAACAGTTCCTTAGAAAAACACACAGAATGGTATGAAAAAGTGAGAAGTGAGGCTGGGGCTGAATTCTTTCTAGCCCAGACTGTAGATTGATGCAGACTGTTAGTGACAGTCGTGAGTCAGTCAGGAGATTGACACATCCCCTAGATTTCATGTGGATTAGGGCTGTATATCATTTTTAAGCCCGCTTTGCTGGCACATCCATAACACGTCATTAGCAGTGAGTGCATATGGAATACAGTTGTGGGTGTAATAAACACGAACAAGATGGATTGTCCAATAAAAGTACAAATGACACATATTTTTTTGTGTGGTGTGAACAATAGAGCTAGCTAATGGCAAGCATAGCTGTTCTGTTTTTCCTGTTTTATTTATGATTTATGCCTATGAGGGGATCCAATGCTATAAGACTCAAGCATAATGCTTTCATAAAACTAATGCTGAGTTACAGATATCGTGACCAGCCATCAGTGGTTAGACCTTTATAAATTTCAAGTAATGATCATGACCATCCATTCTCCCCACACATATTCCTGTCTGTTTTTGCTGAAAGCAGGGTGGTGTGAGGCCAGCGAGAAGCCTCGAGGAACAAGATCAGGCGCGAAGAAGATAAGCACAGTGGGCAGGCAGAGCAAACACTGAAAAGGTCCTGCAAGGCACAGGATTTAAAAAAAAATACACATCAGAATTAAGAATTAAGAGATGGCCTTGGCGGAGAAGTTGCAGAGAGCTTGCAGCAGGTCAGAGGCCTGGAACTGTGGTGAGAAGGTTCATATGAAGATTCCAGCACTGATAATGAAGATGTAGGCATGATGCCCAAACACGGGACACGATCCAAGAAGAACTAATCCTCCTTCTGTGTAAACACGTTATGTATAAACAGGGAAACGGAATGGCAACGTTGTATTTGTGGTGGTGGTTGTTCTCGGATCTCGCACTCGGAGGTGTGAAGGGACAGAGCGGAGGTCAGGACTCGGGTAGACGTGTTAATCTGGGGTGTTGGCGATGGAGCTGGGTGTCGAGTCTAAGACAGGGTTCATGGGAGGAATGGCCTTATGGCTGAAGTACTCGACGACCTGCTTGGGCACCTCAGCCAAGACGCACTTCGCCAGTGCAGCAGGAGACGCCTGAAAAACAAACACACAGATTTTGATTCCCCGTATTATCAAGTCCACCCACCTAGCTCAATTTGCAAATGCTGATTCTCATAAACCAAAAAGCATAAAATCCAATGTCCTGAAGCCTTTTCTCTGGCAGAAAACCTGTTTATATCTTCGAGTGGTACAAAGTGCTGACCCTAGAGACTCCTTCTATTCACCATATCAATAGTTAGACTTTTTTCTTTGTTAGTTTAGATCAGACTTCGATGGAATAGAGGGGCCAAAAGGGCAAAAGAGTAGCTACACAATGTGTACAGTTATATAGTAGTATGTATATGTATATATATATATATATAGCCACAGTAGATATCCAGTAGCTACAAAGTGATCTATAAGGTAGCTGAGTGTGTGTTATCTTATTGCACACTTTGTTTTTCGTTAACTTAAAAAAAGACAAGGCCTTATTGTTGCAAAAGTAATAAAAACACAAGCAAACCCACAAAAAAAAACTATGTGGGAAAAGTGGGTGAACAAATTTACAATTAGCTTTAGCTTCAGCCAGAAAGAGCGAGGTTAGGAAGCATTTAAGTCTCAACGTCTAATTGATTTTGTCTGGCTGCAGACACAAAAGCGGAGAAAACGTCTTCTGCAGGGGAAAGCTGTGCAGCTCCATTAGCTTCTTCTGCTCAGTCTGCATGGCCCGTTCAGTCTGCCTGCCTGATTTAAAGTGAGTGCAATGCTCTTTCAGAGTGCATCCGAGGACACGCTTGAAGAGGCTGTATGTCAAAAAATATATAAATGGGTTTCAATTTGTCTCTCTATTGAATACACTGCTGGGAATCAAAAGATCTGAGATTAGAGACTCACCGTTTTAAAGTCTCTGAAGGGCACAAATTGGACAATGTCCCTCAGGACAGGTTCTCCTTTAGGAGAGCGCAGGACACCATCATCCCCGTCCAGGATCTGCATGTCAGTGAAGTCGGCGTTTCCCACGCCCACGATGATGATGGACAGAGGCTGGTAGGAGGCACGAACGATGGCCTCCCGCGTGTCCGCCATATCGGTCACCACGCCATCCGTGAGGATCAGCAAGATGTGGTATTTCTAGTAGAGAAGACAGCAAGCTGACGGTCAATGATGGATAGAGTTCCCATGAGGTCTAGACAGTATTGAGCACACAAAGTCAGTTTGATTTTTTTTCTTTCTTACAGTTAGAGCTCATGTACTGAAACCTGATCAGTGTGGGTCATCCTGGCAATTAAATAATAAATGAAGATCATCACAAGGATACAAAGGTTGGAAAGCAGCTAAAATGAGTGTAATCTTGGGAAGCTTGCAGGTGAATGTTTAACCTTGAGGCGTGTAAAAGTTAAGGATTTAATTAAGCCCTAAATTGATTTTTGTAATTAATAAATGATCTAATTATTAAAATCCGTTTATATGCTAAACCTGAAGCTCTGCACAATCCCAGAGAAAAACTGATGTACTCTACTCTCATCTTTCTTGACCTGTAAACAATGTGTACTGTGAATCATCAGATGTTCATCTCCACTTCTGATGACTTAGGCACTGGACTTGGTTTTCTTCACATCTAAAGGTTTGATCCTACCACAAAGCATGAAGAGGTTACATTTTATTCTCTTGTTCTCTTGTCGTGTGTCATCAGTCTAGTTGTGTGTTATTAGTGTAGCACTGAACAACCTTGTTTTTCTTTTCCTCCAAACACCATCATCCAAGCCTCTTTGAAGATATTAGCCTTGGTTTCTGACATCTCTTCCTTGGTAAAGATACACCATGAAGAAACAACCTCAGCAAAACAGAACTGATTTAATCACTACCGACACCAACACTCTCCACCCGACACACAGCTTAGGAAGCTGATGTCATTCTTGAGCTCGAGTTCTCATGATACATCACAGCATCAGAAGAATGAAATTCTCACATAAGCAGTAGTCCCAACTTCCCAACACCACTCCTCTTACTTGGTTTTCTTTCTTCTTTACCTCCTGAAGTTCTCCCATCTACTGAGATCCCATCACAGCTTCCTGTTTCTGCAAGAACATCATCCATGTACCCTGGTTCAGAGCTATACACCCACTCGCTAACTCAGGTCTTCGATTTCTGGCTATTTTGAACTTCTTCAGTGGTACAGTGAGCTTTAAACTTTTACACCTGGCATCACTGTTTTTTTTTTTTTTTTAATCCTATCACAAAGGCCAAAAGCAAGGTCCTTCTTGTCAAGTTTGTGCACTCAGTGGCCATCTTGGCAACACTCTCTAATAGTTATTTTCAGTCTCCTATCTATTTGATTGAGAAGGGAGCCAAAGTGGGAAAAACCAGGAAAAAAAAAAAATGAAAATAATTTCAGGCTATAAATCCTGGCAGATGTTCTACATTGTCTGAGATATTCTAAGTTGAATGCGAAACATTTATCAAGTAGCATTGGGAAATTGGGAAAGCAAATTTACTCTGTCTATAGACTGCACTCTTCAGATAATATTGATGATATTCTTCATTATTTTTCTCTGCACTTCCTTTCCACCCATCTTTTGCATTACTTCTAGATTTTTAAACTTATTTGTATTATTGTTGGGCTGCATGAAGGTGCAGTGGATTTCTGGGTGGGATTCCTCCAGGGTGTCTGGTTTCCTCCCACAGGAAGGGGCAGTTATGGCAGTCGTGGCCTAGTGGTACGAGAGTCGGACTTGTAACCCCAAGGTAAACCCGAAGGTCATGGGTTCGAGTCTCGGGTCCGGCAGGGATTGTAGGTGGGGGAGTGAATGACCAGCGCTCTCTGC
>CM074955.1:2717848-2731087 GCA_037577455.1 Pangasius macronema
ACACTGTCTCTAAACCATACAGCATGGCCGCTCTCACCACTGTCTCGTACACCTTCCCCTTGATTCTCGCTGAAGAGTGGATGCAGACTCTATTCTGGGAAAACTGGCCATGAGACGGGAATACACCAGTCCTCCACATGCATGAGGTCTTCAATTCACAATGAAATTCCAATGGTTTCCCATTCAAGATATTTTATGCTTTTCCTGTTTCATTTTTTCATTCAAATTTTCTTTTTTTTTGGAGTGCTCAACTAACAATCAGATTCCACTGAGATTTTCCATGGGTTTCCTATGAGATTTTCTTATGGGAATTTGAATTTATGGTGAGTACAGTGAATCTTCCTGGGTTCTCATGGGTCCCCTGTGATTTCCCATGCTCACATCACGGCATACCGCGCAAGAATCATGGATCTCTGTGAAACCGCATAGAGTTAATGAGCACTTGGTCAATCATGGCTGATTCTCGTCACAATATTTAGTGAGCTTGCCTTAAAGCGCAAAGCTCTTATAGGTATTTAGCCATTTTTTTCATTAGCTGAAGATCGAAACCTGCCTTCCCTCTGGCAGCTTTGTGCAGTCTCAACTGAAGTATTCTTAACAGCATCCTAGCTGTTAAGGATGTTAGCAAGTGTAATTAGCTGTGATAATTAACTTAATAGAATTGAAGGAGGAGGAGCGGTGTAGTAATTGAGATAACAACAAAAAAAAAGGATATGGCAGCTTGAGCTAAAGATAAAGCTAGCCGGTATCCCACTATTCCCTATGAATGAGGAAACAGCATTCCCATTCCTTCACTCTGACTTAGGAAACAGCATTCCCATTCTTTCCCTGTGATTGTAAAAACAGCATTTTTGTTCTCTAGCTGTGACTGAGGAAACAGCATTCCCATTCCTTCCCTGTGACTGAAGAAACAATATTCCAATTCCTTCCCTGTGACTGAGGAAACAGCATTCCTATTCCTTCCCTGTGACTGAGGAAACAGCATTCCCATTCCTTCCCTGTGATTGTAAAAACAGCATTTTCATTCTCTAGCTGTGACTGAGGAAAGAGCATTTCCCATTCATTCCCTGTGACTGAGGAAACAATATTCCTATTCCTTCCCTGCGACTGAGGAAAGTGCATTCCCATTACTTCCCTGTGACTGAGGAAACAACATTTCCATTCTTTCCCTGTGACCGAGGAAACAGCATTCCCATTACTTCCCTGTGATTGTAAAACAGCATATTCATTCTCTAGCTGTGACTGAGGAAACAGCATTCCCATTCATTCCCTGTGACTGAGGAAACAGCATTCCCGTTACTTCCCTATGACTGAGGAAACAGCATTTCCATTCCTTCCCTGTGACTGAGGAAACAGCATTCCCATTCCTTCCCTGTGATTGTAAAAAGAGCATTTTTGTTCTCTAGCTGTGACTGAGGAAACAGCATTCCCATTCATTCCCTGTGACTTAGGAAACAGCATAACCATTCCTTCCCTGTGACTGAGGAAACAGCATTCCCATTCCTTCCCTGTGACTGAGGAAACAGCATTCCCATTCCTTCCCTGTGACTGAGGAAACAGCATTTCCATTCCTTCCCTGTGACTGAGGAAACAGCATTCCCATTCCTTCCCTGTGACTAAAGAAACAACATTTCCATTCCTTCCCTGTGACTGAGAAAACAGCATTCCCATTCATTATCTATGACTGTAAAAACAGCATTTTTGTTCTCTAGCTGTGACTGGGGAAACAGCATTCCCATTCCTTTCCTGTAACTGAGGAAATAGCATTCCCATTCCTTCCCTGTGACTGAGGAAACAACATTTCCATTCCTTCCCTGTGACTGAGGAAACAGCATTCCCATTCCTTCCCTGTGACTGAGGAAACATTTCCATTCCTTCCCTGTGATTGTAAAAACAGCATTTTCATTCTCTAGCTGTGACTGAGGAAATAGCATTCCCATTCCTTCCCTGTGACTGAGGAAACAACATTTCCATTCCTTCCCTGTGACTGAGGAAACAGCATTCCCATTCCTTCCCTGTGACTGAGGAAACAGCATTCCCATTCATTATCTATGACTGTAAAAACAGCATTTTTGTTCTCTAGCTGTGACTGGGGAAACAGCATTCCCATTCCTTTCCTGTGACTGAGGAAAGAGCATTCATTTACATTTATGGCGTTTGGCAGACGCCCTTATCCAGAGCGACTTACACTAGTGCTTTGAAGTCTATCAAAAATACAAAAAAGCATTCCCGTCCCTTCCCTGTGACTGAGGAAACAACATTCCTGTTCCTTCCCTGTGACTGAAGGGGAAAGGGATTCATCAAGGGCCGCATTCGTTGCCGCTAATGGTTACTTTCATTTTGTCTCATGAACTAACAGAAGACAAGATAACAAAAAAAAAAAACATGGAGGAGCTGCTTATTATTAACTCGTGTCACATCAAACTTTTGCCTCACTGTTTTCTTACAGTTTCTTGGTGCACATCTGAAGAAAAAAATAGCCATCTATCCACTGTTTTTGTGTTTGTGGTTGAAATTCTGTTTTTTTTCCTGCATGCTAGGATTTTCTTGTTAGCAATGCTGGCATGCTGCGTATGTGTCAAGATTTACAGCACAACTGTGTTTGATGAGCAAAAGCATGATTGAGAAACACAAGCTGCTCTGACAACTGAGACTTCCTCCCACGCAGTCAACTGCTTTCCCAATGAGTGGAACAAAATGTGCCTTTTTCAGCCTCTCTTAAACACATGCTGCTTTTTAGATTCGGGTTAAAGCGGGTCAACAGAGCTACACCTCTATTAGCTATTAGACAGCTTTGATCCATTTTATTCAAAGAAACTTTAGATAATTACGCAATGTAATTTAGTACGCAATTTCAGCATTGACATCTGACATTCCGATTTTGTTTTTTAACCCACTACTCCCTTTTTGTCTGTTACATGTATCTAAATGGATGCACATAAATAAAACACATCACGTGTCGGAGTCGAGCGACACGCTGNGCCTCGATCAATTAAGACGAAAAGCAAAAAAGCTTTTCGCACTTTCCTCCCCAGCTCAGAGTTTACTCAGAGCAAACGTGCTCTTTTCATGTTTCTCCTCAACAACAATGTTTCTTCCTCATAGGACCTCATGGGGAAAGACATCAGCCACAGGAGACGAGCAGGAAGTCACGGCGCCCAGACACCCCACCGGAGCAGATGTGCCTCACAGCTGTAAAAGGGCTAATCCAGCTTTTAATGAAAGCCCAGAGGAACGACCTGCGGCAAGCCGAGGAAGAGGGATGGCCTGAAATTAGTCATGACTCTTCCAGCCAAAACCACATTTGCTCTGACAAGAGATCAGAACAAATGCAGAAATAAAGTGCATCCAGAGCGAAGAGGCGCATCCAGATTAGTTAATTATTTTCCCGGCGTTTCAGTAGGTGAGTCACTGTGCCGGAGGCCAGGTGAAATTTTGGCATTGTTATTAGCTGCTGGTGGATGAAATATACACAAAGAGACAAACATGGACATGTGTATGTGAGCACACACACACACACACACACACACACACACACACACGTATACCTATTAAAACGTCCCTTACACGACCGCACTCAGGAAACGATTTAACAAAATCTTAATCAGCCTATAATCATATTTTAATGATATTTTAGTTCTTTCTCATTATACTTTAATAACAAAACTCTCTTAAGTGTTATTGCTTGTATGGCATGAGATTAAATTAGCGTCTAGCCATTTTCAAGATTATAAATAAAATTACTCCATGTTATTTTGTGCGTTATACCAAAAGAAATGCAGAAAAAGGACACACTAATGCAACAGGTCAGGACCCGAAGAGCAGAAATATGCGTTTCTGCAAAGAATAGAAAGGTGATTCAACGATTGGGGTGCCATTTGTTTCTGCCGAAGTCAGACAACCGGATCTTTTCAAACTGCTGCTCATGCTGCCTCACAGGGCAGCGTAACACACACTCAGAAGAACAAGACTTCCAAATACAGAAGCTGACAGATGCCCGTGGTTGGCTAGCATGGTCAAGTCTCAGCTGTGAATGGGAGAAAGAGTCCCAGAGCACGACTGCGGTAATGGATGAATGGGTGCACCTGGGTTTGATTAATGAAGGCGTGTATTTATAGACCCTTATTTAGCTGCCAGTGATCTTGTAAACAAACTGAAGACCATGGAAACAGTGTGTGTGTTTTAGCATGTTGAAATAATTTTTTTGTTTAAAACAAAGTTCAACAAGTTCAACAGGAAGTTGCATCATCCCCCAATTTCCTGAAGACCATGAGAAAAAAGTTCCTTCGTTCTTTTTTCTTTATTTGAAGTTATACTTTAGCACTAGCCGAGAAGGACACTTTGGAAATAGACTTTTGTGTCTTTAATGCCATTAGCATGGTCGCTAGTTTGTGTATTTGCTAATTCTGCACTAAAATCTCGTGCACCATGCAGCAAAAAAATGAGATATTGTTGCCTAAGATGGGAAATTTTATTATTTAATAGTTAAATACATATATTTTTAGATTTATTTTTTAAAATGTTAATTAAAGAAAGAGTCCCAAGGCATCGCATATCTTTGAAGGACAGAATTAATTCAATATTTCAGTAAATGCTGCATCTAAAGATAATGGGGGGGTGTTTTTTTTATGTGTCGATAAACACATCCACATTTTCCTGCTAGTTTTTTAAATTAAATTTATTTTCCTCCTGCAATTGTGGAATCAATTTAAATTTGTCGAGGAGATGGAGCAAAAGCAATCGATGTTATTGATTTTTACATTTTACAGAGTCAATACTAGAAGTATTGGCACCTCTCATAAAAATGAGCATGGATCAATATATATATATATAATAAAATAAAAAACATGCAATAAGTGATATTTTGATCTCAAATGTAAGAGGATTCTGTATAGTTTTATTTATTTTTAACATACTGGCTAATAAACATCATGGTTTTCTCAGGCGCAGGTGCTCAAGTAGCACACTCTGTTTCTGATTTCAAAATTTTTGGCACTCTCACAATTAATATTTGTTGAATCCTGCCCTGGACAGAGTAATTTTTCAAGGATGACAGTAGGGGTGCCAATAATTTTGACAAGTTTTGGAGAGAAATTATTTTTACATAAAGAAGTGATTATCAGAATTATCTTTGTATGTATTTTGTAAATGTAGTTTCTCCAACATCTCCCACACTTTGTTTTCCTCAAGTAGTGCAATCTTTTGGTTTAAAAATTATTGGCACCCCTACGATTTGGTCAATTCATTAATGGCGTAAATAAAAGCACTTCCTGTGATGTCACTTCCTGTGATGTCTAACAAGGTTCGAGACACTTGTAGAGCTGTTTTGGACCACTAAATAAAAATAATAGAATATTTTACCGATGATAATAGGGGTGTCAATAATTCTGATGTTTTTGAGAGATATTATAATTTAACAAGACTACCTGTTCTCAGATTTGATTTTCTCCGAACTTTTTCTTTTGCTCAAGTAGCGCAGTTTTCTTCAGCGCAATGCTGGTTTTAAAATTATTGGCACCCCACCATTCATATTTGGCGAATCCCAATTTCTTTCATGGGTGTCAACACTTTTGACATGATTTTGGGAGACAGTGTTTTACTTAAAGAAGAAGTGTTTATGGGAATGATTTTTGAAGGGGAAAAGGCAGTTTCTGTAAGTGTCTGAGTGCAGAAATGAATCATTTGTGTCCATTCACTCGAATGGTGCCATTAAGTTTAGAGTAAAACAGAATACTATTAAATTTGGGCTAAAAACCAATATTCAGATATTTGTGTTATTTTTATTTGTGTAGTGGGACTGATAGCACAGAGGAGACATCTGATAACACGGCACTGACGGATTGCACTTCCTCCTCTGGAAGTGAGGTGATGTCTGTAATTCACAGAACCAGCTGTGAGAGAGAAAAAGCCACAGGGCTGCTAATGAGACGCTGATAAATATGGAGATTTTCCCGGGCGGTCTTGTCTCATCTCATTCTCACTTGTTTTGCATTGTGCATGTGGGCAGCTCGGGGGCAAACGACTCCTCCATCCCACAAGCAGCACCATATTTATCTGCAGGTTCTCACCTGGTGTGTGTCGCAGAACCGCTTCGAGCAAGAAGCCCACACAAACACAGCGTAGGAGGCCAACGCTGGATGGCTTCGAGCATCCTGAGCCCAACATTTCTACCTTCTGAACTCTGAATCTATTTTAAAAGAGAAGGCATTAAGACAAAGCTTTGTGGTGTGCTCTGAATCCTTGTTTTGGTTTCATCAAGTCAAATGAGAAAAATACCAAATTTACAGCTTCAATTTGAGTAAACCTTCAACCAAAGTAAGCTTATATTCATTTAGGGCCGTGTTCAGAGTTAAGTTAAGGGCAATTAGTGAATAAACACTCGCTATATCACATTGTCAGATGAGTGAGGAGCTCATCAGTATTCATAACTCGTGACTTCATTACGTTTTGAGCATGATTAGCTGTTGGAGCACAATCGGGAATAAAAAATAAAAGAACCAAAATAACCAGAAGTGCTGGATCAAGTGCTATTTTATAAACTGTCAAATAATGACAGTGGAAGCCATATTTGTTAAATGAAACCAAATTTGCAGTGATTAATGTGAAAATTAGAGCTAAGACTATTCATGCAGCAATATACTGACAATACACTTTTCAATTTGTCATTCATACAGTATATCTTCATATTAGTTGTTTTTTATTTTTCATTTTAAAATTGTCTCTTGCTTTTATGTCACATCGTATTACACATCGTATTTGATGGCAAAGAAAAAAATGTTCTTATTTGTTTTGGTGCTTAATGGCAATCATTCGCGTTTAAAGACTGTTGAAAAATCCTGTCTTGGACACGCCCATTCAAGAAAAATCTCACATCCACTGAGGTGGGAACTACATGCATTTGATTTTAATAATCTGAAAGTCACACCACACAGAGAATCATCTTATCCATGTGTGTAGCCCGACTCTGAATACAAGGAACTTTCCTGACGTAAATATTGACGTAACAATTGAGAGACTCTAAATAGTCGTTGTGAGACCAGCACTTTGATGAACATCTGAAACCAGAGACACCGAGGGAAATGATAATCAGCTACGCAGCTCACTGTTTCAGCTCTAATAAGCAACCTTCCTAATGGAGACACTAACACAGACATGCATTTGGTCTGAATTCTGCACTAATATACTTCAGTCTCCTGTGGGAATGAGTGTTGTCAAGGCTGGAAGTCTCTAATAAGCTGTGTTGGCACGGGGACCATCCCGAGCTCCAGCGGGTGGCAAGGCTATGTGCCACATGGGCTGTTGTTAGGACAGAACCCAGAGGAGGAAAAAAACAGGCTTGTGCATGGCCTGTCATCTGATAAGACCGCCCGTTGACACCTTTACAACCTGTCAGGACGCTCGGGGCTCATCAGGCAACAGCTCCGACAGTGAGAGCAGCAGCATAGCATGCAGTGTGGCAGGGAAACAAACAGCCACGCAAAAATACCAGCAGAGCTTCTAGTCGAGTTAACTGGATATTTCCCTCGAGTCCTCTCCTCCTGCTTGATGGGCATATCAGTTGTTTCACTTAATCTTGTTTTTTCAGGAATGAACAGGCCCTATGCTCGCAGCTGAGGAGTTATGAGAAGAGCTCTGGACTGCACTGATATTCTAACTAGTGTTGCACGAAGGATGGGAAATTCAGGGCTTTTTTGAATAGTGCATATTCCATAATTTAAACAAGTTAACACTGTGTTTATGAATGATATTCTAATTAACTCAGATGGTCAGAGCCATGCAATTTTTATGTATCTTTTAAATCAACTTTATAGAACTGTTCAAAACAGAAATGTATTTTTATAAACACAGAGATTTACGACCATAATCTAAAAATATTAGGAGACTCAGTTGGAAAAATAATATTATATATTATATTAGATATATTAACAAAATGTGTCTTTAGGGCCGAGAGCATCTAAGGGTTTATGTGAACGCTCCTAGAAGCAAGCAACACACACAAAAACAGCAATACAAGTAAGGAATGAAACACCTGAGAGTGTGCTGATATAAGAAAATAATCAACGAAGGGATGGTGTGATGAAACGGAGTTAATATGTTACCACCCGAAAGTTCGTTATTTTCCTATAAACCACAATAATTTGCTTTTACCTGTTTGTAGTTACATTTAAGCTTGTGGAACGTCCACAAAAGTTAGTTCCTGTTCTCACTTACGTTACAGCAGCTATAAACAGCCTGACTTTTTTCTCTCTCTCGAACTTAATAAGACAAAGCACAGATTGTCATGTTACTGCGAAACCGCAAAGCGTAAACTCCTCTGTCCTGAAGATGTCGCTTTACCTCCGGCTGTTTCAAAGCACTGACACTGGAGACTCCTTCCATAAATGTTAGATAAACATCTTACAGAAAGCACCACCATATTAACCATTTTCTATTCAGTTTGGGACACTGTGATACTAATCTTTCTGAATCGAATTTAACACATCATGAAAAAAATAACTCCAAAAATTCTAACTCTAATAGAGACAGGAAGTTATAACACAAATAAAAATAAGGAAATGATTCCAAATATTTTCCATCCGAGAAGTCACGTCTTGCACAACTCCAATGAGAATAAACGTGTCAAACTAACAAACATTTCCAATAACAATGGAATAACAAATAACAATAATAATAGCGTGAACGTTTTAGTAAATGCTTTGCGAACTTGCTTACATCAAATATAGTGCAGCTATAACAACAGCTTTTCCTCAAGCTTATAATTCCACTTTTCTATGTAGAGGAAGAAGAACAAGCCTCAGTAAATGCAGACGTATGCATAGAAAGCAACGAATTACTTGATGAACTAATGAATCTACTTGTGACTATTTTAATGATTCTGACTAAATCTATTAGCCGAATTTATTAGTCTTCAACCAAATTGTCCATGTCTCTTCTGCATCATCTTTCAATCCCATCACTGAAAAATTCCCATCGCATTTGAATCGTTCGAGCTCAGACAGACAAGGCCGAACTGTGCAGTAAATTCACATTAAGATCTGGTACTAAAGAAAAACCCAATACTATTTCTCCAAATCAGCTCTTTCCTGCACACCAAGCAGGATTACCTGTCATAATCCTGGCAGATCTCACCCACAGCTATCAAAGCCTTCAGGTACTCGTTGGGCTGGTACGGGTTGATGTAGTGGAGGGAGCAGCTATTGCGGGGGTCTCCGTTCGACGCCGTGAAATCAATGGCAACCTGGAGGAAAAGACATATCATCAGACACCCTGTTACCATTCTGAATATAAAGTGGCACAGGAAGTCACTGCCAGGTCCTATTTTTCGAGCTCAAGCTCAGTAAATAAGTTCTAATGAGCAAGTGTTGCTGCAGGAAAACCTCCTCGCGTGTATGTAATAGAGTCTGTCTCGGAAAGTCCAATTAGTCAGCCGTCAGATGGCGTGCTTTCAGTGAAGCCGTATGACAAGCAGAGCCACTGCTAAAAATACATCTCGAGCACCAAAGGTGAAAATGCGACACTGCTCAACTGTAGAAGATTGTGAAAATGCGAAATCAATTTTCTGACCAATCAGAATCAAGAATTCAACACCACTGTGGTATAAAAGAACGTAAATGATTCATTCATCTTCAGTAAGAGCTTTATCCTGATTTTGGTAGACCAAAACATAAACCATTTCATATTATTTAACCCACGTGCATCCCAGATAAATATTCACATTAATATTTACTCATCGATATTTGCTCATTAATTTTCTCAATTGTCATCCTCCTGGCGTGGTTGATATGGAGAGTCTGGGGACCGAGAGAATTTAATTCATTCATGCAGTTGCCTCTAGCAGCACATTTTCGAGCAACAGCGATTCACTTTCACACTCTGGGGAAAACAGAAAGTGCAAGCGAGCCAGCCAAAACGATCTGACAATGTGATATAGCGAGTGTTTATTCAGTAGAGCAGTTGAATATGATGGGAAAAGCCAATGTAGAACAGGGCAGGAGTGCAGAAATGTGCATGCATTAGCAAGCACAGAATGGATTCCTCATTGTTAGGAACAAGCATGCATTTGCATTTGGCACGGTACTTACTGTAAAGTGTATCTGGCATCCTCCCATTATGTAGTCCAGGAAGGAGTAAACTCTGTGGAGCTGTGGAACAGAGAGTTCAGAATAAATCTCAGAACACAGTGACCTGGTGAGATGAACAGTAAAGCAGTCAGATATCAGAGCAGATGCCTGCAATCATTTTATTACAATGGATTGTAGGAATCATGGGTACAGCTGACATCTGAATTATGTTGCCTGATATTTGATGAACAGCATTAAACAATATAGGTGAAAACTAGCATTGTAACAATAAACACAATTCAAATTCGATACCATACATTTTGTGCGCCTTAGTTTTCCATTTTGTCTTAAAACGTATCAAACATTTAACATTAAACATTATTAGCTCTCCAGGCAGATTTTCACTTGTACGCACTCAAAAACCATGCAATTAGATAAAAACCATACAATTTCTTAGCGAAAAGAAAGTAGAACTCAGAATTTGCACCTTAACCAACTTAATTTTTCAAATTAAAAAAGAACAAAAACATTTTGCCCTGCTGGTGTGTTTTGGTGTCTCAAGGTGGCATGTCTGAAGTCGCGCAGCTCTCTGTAGCTCAAATGTGTTTTTGAATCCAGCGCGCTTCACTATACAGAGTCTCATCTCTCATCATCTCTAACTATGAACAATCACTGTGGTGATTTCTTGAACCCGGATTGAAATGCTATTGAGAAAGAGAGAGTACATGTGTGTGTGTTTGTCTTCTACGCAGTTACCTATGTTGTCTTTGCAGTGGTATTAGCGCTGGCTAGTATGCTACTGTATAAGCTTGTGAAAACAGCATATTTAAGAGAAGTGAGTTTTTTCAACTCTTGCAGCCTCTCCTGATTTGAGATAAAGAGAAAGCTACTTTCTCCAGAGGAGGGAGTACGGGCTGGATTAAGTTTAAATGTTTATTACACTTGACTTAATATAAGCACTATTTTATGACAAATAGCCGACTTTATTACGGAGTTTGTCAAATGTATTGTTTGATACACAGATCTGTTAAATCAAGGGCTTTGTACTGAACTATACTATATAATACAATACAATACAATTCGCATGATAGTTAACTCCTTCATTTATCAGCTCATTATTCAGTAATTTTAGTGAAAGTAATAAGAAAGGTGTGGAGTTATGACAGGGAGGAATGTTAAGTCCGGACCAGCTCCCTTGAGTATAATAATCTATAAACAACCAAGACAATCATTTTGACCTTTCTAATGTTTTGAGATGTAATTGCTTTGAGGAAACAAAACTCCCATGTCCACTGATCCCCGACTTTCTATAAAAAGACTCAGACTTGAGCTCGAGGATTTACGACTAAAATCGCTTAACACAGTGCCTCGAAATCATCCGAGTATACTGCGCTTAAGTCCAAGGTCATCATGTGTAACTGAGAAATGACCGTGTAGGTGTCTCTTGCATAACTTTACGAATAACACTTAACTTAAGTCTGCAGTTAGGTCTAAGGTCTGAAAAGTGATGTGTGCATTTGCGTTATTAAATCCTCAGTAGGGTTTGAGACGTTTTCTTAGAATTGTCTCATAAAAGGAATGTCGGTGTTGCATTTTCTTTTCTTTTCGTTATACAAGAAGTAGTTCACAAGTTGGTGCACAAATGAAGCCAACTGTAACAAATTCGAGAGAGGTGGATGCAAGTGCAGACAGTCTTTATTAAACAGCTAAAACAAAGACAAGCAATGAGCGAACCCAAAACTAGAAAAACTTTAACAAAGGGGCAGGGCAGGGCAAGGCAAGGCAACATTAAAGCACGCAACTCATAACCCTAACACACCATAACAGTAACAAAACACACAATAAGCACAATGCTCAGCAACATGGGAGAAAAAGGGCAGGACTTATATTGTTGAACTTATTAGCGGGAACACAAACAGGTGCGCACAAACAGAGGAAGTGATACAGACAACAGAAGAAGACATTCCAAAATGTGAGTGAGAGTGCCCCTGGCAGTGTGGGGAGGAATTGTCCTTGATGGATGCAACACCAACTAGTTGAGCTACATACAAGACACTACCATATGCCATCCATGTATGGTGTATTTATGGATTAAATAATAAATAATGGTCAAAACATAAAATTGTAATTTGTCTTCCTGACATTTCTTACGACTTTAAACCTTAAAATAATAGAGTAGCTGCCTCGATGGATGGATGGATGGATGGATGGATGGATGGATGGATGGATAGATGGATGGATATTTGAAATTTTAGTCTGTGTTACAGTATGAATACAAGCATTCACAATTCAAACAGTCCAAATTACCACGCCGGTCTAGTAGTTATGTTATGTCAGCCTTTTAAGTGTCAAGCAGTTAAACATGTTTCTGAAAAGTATTAAGTAGCAAAGAATTAGTGCTCAAATTTGTGTTTGGAGCAGAAGAGCAGAGATGTACAAAAGCTCCATATTCTCTTTTCTCTTCATCTGACACCAACCCACACAGAATTATGTATTGATTCCTTTCTCAATGAATCCAAACCATGATGAAAGGAGCATCAGTAGAATGAGGTAATGGAAAAGCTTTCGCTTTATAAGCATGGCTTTTTGAATAGACACATATTAATGCGAACATCATGTACACACTCCTGTGCTGTGTCTTCAGCTGGTACATTCACTACACACAAACAGTCCTGCACTGTGTCTCAAGCTGAGACATTCACCACACACACACACACACACACACACACACACACACACACACACTACTACACCGTGTCTTCAGCTGACACATTACTACATACAAACACTCCTGCGCTGTGTCTCAGGCTTAGACATTTACTACACACACACACACACACACACACACGCACACACACTCCTGTACTGTGTCTCAAACTGAGATATTCACTACATACAAACAATCCTGCGCTGTGTCTCAGGCTTAGACATTTACTACACACACACACACACACACACACACACACAAACACACACTCCTGCACTGTGTCTCAAACTGAGATATTCACTACATACAAACAATCCTGCACTGTGTCTTAGGCTTAGACATTTACTAAACACACACACTCCTGCACCATGTCTTCAGCTGACACATTCACTATATACAAACACCCCTGCACTGTGTCTCAAGCTGAGACATTCAGTACACACACACACACACACACACACACACACACAC
>CM074955.1:2744296-2768512 GCA_037577455.1 Pangasius macronema
AATGTTAGACTTTCCGGCGTATTTTCCGTACTTCAGTAGCAATGGCTTCACCATCTTTTTCTGAGCCACTATCTGTTAAAGAAATTGAAAAATAAGTGCTAATTTTTGGATTTCTACTGAGAAAAATATTAATAGAAAAATATTTACACACAGGTGTCTTACCTGACCGAGTGTGCACTCCATCCCTCCCAGGAAGTCATCATCGCGAGTGCCGATGCTGTGGGTCCCGTGAATGTCGTAGACCTCGAAGCGCAGCTTCTGCACCTCCTCAAAGTAGTAATCTAACATTAGGACTTTGGCAAACACTGGGTTCAGGTTGCTCTTGATCACTTCAGTGCGATCCAGCTAAATAAGGAACAACACAATGACAAGAATAAGATCACAAACACAGTTGACAGAAGAACCGGTTTTTGATGATATTTAAAGACTGTCATCATATATACAGTCATGTGAAAAAATTAGGACACCCCATTTTTTAACATAGTTAAACATATGGACATTTGATCTTAATTTTAACAATACTGGGAGATTCAAGTAATATACGTAAACAAATATATCCAAAGAAAAGTCTTTTTAAAATCCAATTTCTTGTGAGGAAATAGTAAGGTCACTCCCACATTTATTTGGACTTAAAATGGCTAAAATTACCTACAGGTGTACCCATCAGGTGCAAATTATTAGAACATCGTTACAGAGCATTTTGAAGGAGGCTTGCCTTATTTAAACCTTAGACATTTAGTTTGATTTGCTCTTAATTGTTGAAATGAGAGGCATCTCCATGGTGAGATCCAACAAGCTCTCTGAGGCCTTCAGAAAGAAGACTGTTAATGCTTATGAGTCTGGTAAGGGATATAAAGATCTCAAAAGAATTTGTAATAAGCCATTCCACTGTCTGGAAAATCATTTACAAGTGGAGAACATTTAAAACAACTGCCAACATGGCCAAACTGAAGTTTGCCAAAGAACACATAGACAAAGGCCAAGACTTCTGGAATAATGTGCTAAAAATTTAAATTAAAATTGAATTATTTGGACACCATAACAGAGGGCAAGTTTGGCGTAAACCAAATACAGCATTTCAGCAAAAGAACCTCATAGCAACTATGAAACATGGAGGTGGAAGTGTTATGGTTTGGGGATGCTTTGCTGCAGCAGGACCTGGCCAGCTCACCATCATAGAANTCATAGAATCCACTATGAATTCTACATTGTATCAGAAGGTGCTTGAGGAACATGTGTGACCATCTTGAGGAACATGTGTGACCATCCACCAAGGACTGGTTGAAAAGTAAAAAATGGATAGTTCTGGATTGGCCAAGTCAAAGCCCAGATCTACATCCTATTGAGATTCTGTGGGATTGTGCGTGCAAGAAACCGGATGTACTCGTTCCTAATCCTGTCCAACCTCGTCACTCCCAAAGAGAACCTCAACATCTTCAGCTCTGCTACCTCNCATAGGGTGTCCTAACTTTTTCCTCAGTTGAAATACTCATTTTTGTTGATTTCTTTTGTTTAATAAGTGAAAACAAAATGATTTTTTTTTGTTTACATGCAATTACATCACTTTCATCTACAGGTACAAATTAAAACAAGGTCAGAAATTGAGATGTTGACATTTCTTAATAAAGAAATTAGGGATTTTAAGGGAAATTAGGGAAATTAGAATTTAATGTCCTAATTTTTTCATCATGACTGATTTATGTATATAAATATAACACTTCCTCCACATGTTTGACAGATGATGTGGTATGCTTTGGATCATGAGCCCTTCCTTTCCTTCTCCATACTCTTCTCTTCCCATCATTCTGGTACAAGTTAATCTTGCATCAGAACTGATCAGACTTTTTAGAGGCTTTTTAGCAAAGTCTAATCTGGCCTTTCTGTTCTTGAGCATTACCAGTGGTTTGCATCTTGAGGTAAACGGTCTATATTTACATTCATGAAGTCATCGCTTGAGAACATGGGCTCCAGACTTCAGCCAGTCATTGACTGCAAAGGATTTTCATCCAAGTATTAAAATTATGGTTATATTTAAAATATGGTTATATTTAAAATTGTCCCTTTGCCCAAATACCTTTGAGCCCCTAAAAATGGAGAAACTTTGTTGAAAATGGCTGTAATTCCTAAATGGTAAATGCCATATTTTTGTGAAACCTCTTAAAATAAAGCTGAAAGTCTTGTAGTAATCACTTAAATAAGGGACAATCAGCATTTTACAAAAATTTAAAATAAAAAATAATACTGGCCCTTATTAATCAATCATTTGCATGTGTTCTTATTTTATTTCAAGCTTTTATTCCGTGTACAACTTTTTACTCCAATTTTTGTGAATAAAAAAACACTTCTAACTCAGATTCACTGAAATTCTTTCCTCGAACATCACTATCACACCACCAGCAAAAATGAAGGCACTTTATGTGGCGCGGCGTATGTATAACATGGACGGCTCTGCCAGTGCCCTGTTAAATGCCTGTGGTAGGACAAAAGCATGACATAGTTGAGAGAACAAAAAGACAGTGATAAAAGAGAGGTAGAGAATGTAAGGAGGGAATATATAAAGAGGGAGATGTGAGTTGGCCACAGAAAATGAGATGTGAGTGGGTTTCGCTCCCACTCAGTTTAAGCAGCCACTATCGATTTGCATGACAATGGCACTTTCCTGTTGAGAGGGACTAGAAAAGCTAAGAGTAGAAAGCCTAATGGCTTATATCCTCTCTGCATACCTCCCAAAACCCAGCGCCCAAACTCGCCCACAGGCAAAAGCATTGAGCTGCACTCTTAGCATCGCTGCTGGTACTCGAGGTCAGATGAAATGAATAAAGATCACCTGACTTGTTCTACTCTGATCCATAACCTGTTTAATATACACTATTTGGCCAAAAGTTTGTGGACACCTGACCATCACAGCCATATGTGGTTCTTCCCCAAACTGTTGCCGCAAAAAGTATAGGATGTATTTGTATGCTATAGAGTTACAATTTACCTTCACTGGAACTAAGAGGCCCAAACCTATTCCAGCATGAGATTGCCAAGATTGGTGTGGAAGAATTCGAGTGTCCTCCACAGAGCCCTGACCTCAGCCCCGCTGAATACCTTTGGTATGAACTGGAACTCCGACTGGTGTCCGCAAATCTTTGACCGTATGGTGTACAGTTTCTTTGGTGTGATGTTACTGAAGTTTGTCACATTTTCTAACCAAAACAAATCATAAAACATACAGTATATTTAACAAGATAAAAGACCAATGAACTAAGAACTAATTAAACAAGTATGTTTGTAATCTGGGTTTTAAAAAACACCTATAGAGCTGTAGAGAGTTTCTAATACTCTCTGGAACATGATAGAGTTTATGGGTGATATAAAGGGCGAATTATAATTTGCTTTTAAATACATGTACACAAGATGGCTGCCACACGTATCCTGCAGTCATTGTGCGTGTCCTCGGAAATTAGAGCTAAACATCCACAAGGTGCGATAGCCAGTGTAGCACCATGTGTGTCAGTGTCAGTGTGTCCTCAAGTGAACATACTAGCATTTCTTTTTAGTGTTTCAAATTTAAAAACCTCTCATGTAGCCTTCAGCCAAACCAAAGCTGTATCTTGCATACCGGTCTTCTGGATTTTCTAGATTATTAAATAATGTAGATAATGTATGGTCAGTATTTTCGATCTGAGACACAGCTCATGACAACAATCACGACGATGGTGCAAAGTTTCAAGAGAAACAGAGTAGAAAGGGAAATTTTGGCTCTGGGAAGTTAGTGGACATTTAATCAAATCACTCTCCTGAGAATCACAGAGACACTAGACAATGGTGGCATCTGCGACGTCACGTACGTGGAAGAGTGTAGACTGTGTAGAGTGTAGAGTGTTTCATGCGTCTGGTGTTAACCTGTTAACCTTGCGGTTAAAAGCTTGGTACTGAAATGAATGAAGTTCCTTATCCTTAGAATGAAATCTGAGACAAAGCAAGTCATGTAATTTATTTCTGGTCTGACCATTTTATCCATTTGATCATTCTGAGCTATTCATCAGCCATCACGTAATGAAGCTGTACAATCTCTTAATAATTGCTCATTCAGTCTGACTCTACCACAGCGAGGAGGTCTGATTTAATGTATTGTTATCTGACACTTTCAATGTCACAGCAGTGTGTACTGAGACTGACTCACACTACAGTGAATCATGTGTTCAAAAGAAGACACGATGGCTCATAGTTTAACACGTAGACCTGGAGCTTAGCAGACGCAACAACTGACGGCATAATTACGGCCTTGGATTTACACAAGGAACTACCCGTCACACTGAGCGAGGTAGTGATGTGACACAAGAGACGCCTACGTTGATGTACACTGGAATTTAGGCTTCTTTGTTCAAAGTATATACAGCAGCTTGTGTTCCTGTGCAGAAATGAATTTAAGCTAAATCATACACAACCTTGGGATGTGGCCATATCCCACATCCAACACACACACACACATGCTCTCTTTCATATTTTTATGTTGCAGTGAAAATTGAACATTTTCTCAATCACAAGTAAAGCGCTAGCATTTTTGAGTCTGGTTGCCCCTAATGGTGGAAAAGAGAACATTGAAGTGTCCCTGAAATCGAAATTGTGTTTAAGAGCTTTTTGTACCTGTTCCTTGGTGTTATAGATATCAGTATGATAATGTATCTAGAAAAAGAAGGTTTTTGTTTTAATTTTTGACAATTTATACTGCAGTATTCTTATGTATGTCCAATTAAATGCTGTCTGGTAGATGTACCACCCCGGGGGCATGTTTTGCTCTACAGAAACAGCTTGTTAGCAACAAATATGGTTCGTCTGAGTGTTTTTTTGCTGTGCGTCTTCCGGGACTATTCCCTTTTCCAAGTAACTCTTGGTTGGGAATAAGTGGTTGGAGTTTATTTGCTTGGAAGAGGGTGGAGTTTGTGTGATTTGGCAGCTTTGCAGCAGTGTTTTAACAACTCGGGGCAGAATGTCACCAACTCATGCCAACTCACCATCTTTATATCATTTTTTAAAATTATTCAGACACATTTAATTATTCAGATGTCTCCTGGTGATGTCCCTGCACCTCTCCATCACCTCAAACATGTCTGGCATAACTACAAAAACACTTAGCATCGTGACGTCTAGGATACGCTCATGCTTGTTAAAGTCAACAGGCGATCTCTCCACAGCTGAAAAAAGGCTCCTGTTGAACTCTTCACTCTTCTCCATATTTAGCTATCTTGCTAAATATGTCAAATTTGTATCTTGAACACTATCGGCTGTTGTGTAAATCAGTCAAGCACGCCATCGCACTGACTTCCTGTTTCACAAGGAAGTACGCCAACATACGGAATCAAATCACGGCTCTCGAGCCTTATCACTGGGATTTTAAATGTTGGGTTCGGACTGTAGCGCAGGAGCTTGTATCCGAATACAAACAGAATTGATTAGGGTTTTGTCTTTTTCGCTAAGACACATAGCTATAGCTAGCAGGAGTTTAGACATTTTCACTGCTGTGTTTGTTTTAATTGGTTACACAACATGATATGTGCAGGAAGGTAACCAAGACAAAATGAACAATAAAATATAAATAAAAACATTTCATTTACGGTTTCTTAAACTTGGAGTGTCAAAGCAGAGTTTTTGCTAGAATTCATCCACAGAATGATGATCTGACGGTGTGTCTGGTTTCCTAGACGCTACAGATTTTCTCTAATGAAAACGTATAGACAAAAGTGAGTATCCATACGAGTCTGCATACGCTGGACAGCTATAGAATTAGATTACCACGTCCATTTTATCTCTCTCCATACAATACTGTAGCGTGGGCGAAGGAAATAAAGCCAACACACACTCCCGTCCCTCCTGTAAAGTAAGCAGTTAAAAAAAAAAACAAATGCAAATGATAATGACCCTCATGATGCTCTTACTCCTGTTTCTCATGGCAGGCTCTTTTTTTTTTTTCAGGAGTGGTACAAATAATAAAGCAGTATGGTAGACATAAGAAAAAGCACACCACGCATTTAACGATTTCGTCCAACATTTCTCTAAAAAAAAACAAAAAAACACTGTATACCTCAATAGCATACATTATTGTTCTCATATGCCTGCAAGATATCAGATATCAGAAACTACTTTTGTTACTTTACTTTTTAATACTGAAAAAAAAATAATAATGATAACACCCTGAGGCCCTGATTTACTAAGACCCCAAAGGACGAGTACTAACTAGTTTGTATTCTGATAAATTGGCCATGGCACTGACTCATTGTTTGAATGATGTGAGCTAATTGTTGTCAATGCCCGTGGCGAGGACGAACCTCAAAGAGACTCCTGGAAGGGTGACAGGATACGAATGTGTGGAAAAAGTCATGTGTGGAGAGTAGAGTGTGTATTGTGTTAATGAGGTATGATATAAGTCATCATTTTCTGGTCGTTTTATTAAGATTTCTTTGTTGATTATTAAAGGTATAGTGTGCAGGATTTTTTGGCTCTGGACAATTTAGCTCCACACCATCAGAGTTGCTCTCCTGTGCGATCTCTGCTGATCACACACACTTCCAGGTCACTTCCTGGTCGTTCCCTAAACAAACCGCTCATGGACATTCACTAATTGCGAAGTCTTGCCATTACTTTGTTTGCATGGTTTTGGAATTTAGACTGTGTATTCGAGTAAGATATTTGGATTGTGGAGTTTATGTCTTTTATAAAAACAAACCTTCTACAAATGGATCGTCACACTCCACTGCACAGCCTCCACTGGTACACTTATTGAGTCAGGGAAGCAAAAAAATATTCTAAAAAATGATGTTCCTGGGCTGCTGTGATTCGTGATGGAAATCCTGTATTAGTAATTGACATCCAGAGCTCACAGGTTTGAAATTTCAGGAAATTTTCAATGTATGTGATATACGCCAGGTCAGTTACATCCCACGTCACTGCACCTGAAAGTAGTACAGCCAAAGACTCGTCCCTAAATTTCTGTTTTGTCTTTACCTCAGAGAAGCCTTATTTCTTCAGCTGTCTTTGTGACAGACAGCTCCGTGAACAGCTCGTAAACTCACTCCGCAGACTCAGCACGAGAACGATCTGATAATGGATCATGTCAGAGAAGCCTTTCTCCTTCAACAAGTCCTTGTGTGCGAGCGATAGCTGGGTAGTTTGTATTTCTCAGCTTTGTGCCGTGTTCTGATCTCACCGAACTGTTGCACCATTCAGTCATTTTACGTAGCTGGACATTATATTGTAGTTGAATACCCCTGCTCTACAATTGCAGTTCAACTGATCTGATCAACAATTGTTTCTAAAATTATCAGACAAAGCGGAAGGTAAATAAAGGCCCTGCGTCATGGATGTTTTGTGAAATATATCCTGACAGCGTGCATACACAGTCCTACCGAAAACTCTCCCGCAAGGTCATTTGCATACATTATCATATCTTTTGACCGACTCTGTCTTGCCTCTGTCAGAATTAATGACCTTCATACAGTTTGAGAGAGTAACTGGTTTGTCTCCAGGTTTGTCCTGTGACTAATGAGACTGTGACTATTGATTTCATCTCATTTTCATTTTCATCTTTATAAGCACGGAATTGAGACGTATGAAAAGACGGCAGGTTGAAAGGGACAAAATAGGCAAGAATGTCATCTCTTTCTGGTTCTACATGGAGCCGGGTAAACATCACTCGAAACCTTCATATTCCGAAATATCATTCCAGCTATTCATCAACCGTCATCTTTGTTCCTCCAGCATGCTGAGAACGGAGGCGCTCTGTATTTCAGCGTGACGAACCGTGGATTCGAAAAAGCAGCAGGGTTGAAAATTGCCGGATTGAGGTACACGTAAACAGAGTAGTGGGCAATTAGTTGCTGAGTTTCTTCTGTTTTATGAAGCATCATTTGATCACACGAAGAAAACAGACAGCAGCGGGGCAGTCTGAACCCGAGTGCCATCCCTCGCTGGGTTTACTTTTTTTTCTCTGTAATGTGCAGCTGAAATAAAAGTGCTAGGATTAAGATTTCATCCCTCAGCCCGACATCTTCCCACCAACGGAAATCACCGACTGTCTTCAGAACCGAAGCTGGGGATTCAGAGAATGTTTTACTTAACATGACTTCTTTCAAATGGAAAACCGACGGTGAGCTTCTTCTTCCATTTCTCACACTGCCTTCTGCTGCTGTGCAACAATCCCTCAAGGGCGCGTCCTCTTTACACAAACGTTTGCAGCCAAGCAGCTCTTTACAACAGTAAAATAAAGTTCACTGGCACCCTTTGAAAACAATCCAACTATTCAGACTAAAAGTTAGTCTCGTTATTTAAATTTAAATTTGTTTCTAAGAGCCTTCAAACTTTTTATTCATGAAATTTCCACCAAAAGATCATGTTCGAGCTGACATTATTTATAGGCATGTTTTTTGAGTTACTGAAGTTTGGATTAAATTCAGTCAAACAGGCTTTTTACAGCTCAATAATAAACTGGCTAAATGCATTGTCTAAGGAATAAAACACTCTGAGGGTGTGCTGTTATAGTAAAATAATCAATGATGAGGTCATGCCGTGGAGCGGTGTTACTGTCACTACACCGAAGTTCATTTTTTTCCCTATAACAGCACGTGTGTTTGACACATGAAGTGTTTTATTCCTCTTATACCACAGCAATTTGCCAACAATTTCAGTTAGTTAGCTCCTGTCCTAATTTACGTTAAAAACGCCGCTATAAACATCTGTTCCATCACCGCCTCTGTTTTTTTTCTCTCTCTTGAAGCTAACGTTGAAGTTACAGCTTTACCACTGACTCTTATAAAGCACTGATGCTGGAAAACTTCAGCATATCGACGATCGCACACGTTTTTCTTTGCTAAACCACATGTTCATTTTAAAGTCAAATGTTTTAACTGAAATTGAGTTCATAAGTATCATGTTTTCACGTGAAAAGAAACTTTGATTACTTATTTAAAAAACTGTAAGATGATCTTTTGGCTTGAAAACATTATTCAATCTAAAATAATTTAATCTCTGCATTATTTACCATTAGCTAGAATCTGACTTGCTGCTTAGCCAGTTACTTTAGCTACTCGAATTGATGCTAGTCTAACCTGGTGTTAAAATATGCCCAGTGAATGTTAGCAAATTAGCTAAATTTACCTCAATGTCCTTTTTTTTTTAATTGAAATGGAATTTATTCTTTCTTGCGAGACGTCTCGTACAGGTTGAGACATTTTCCTGAGGTAGGGCCAGGGACGCTCATGCTCAAGTTCAACACTGGAGTCTGGGGGATTATTTATATTTAGCCACACATGGATAGCTATAGTGCTACGTACATTGTGTAGCATGAGAAGCTCACAGCGGAAGACAAAGTGGAGCGATTGTTTCTCAAGTTTTTTTCTACATTGATGATTGAAAGACAAAACAAGTAGTGATTTTTTGGGGGGGGGAATAATTAAGAGTCCAAGTATTCAATTTCAGTAATTCTACTGGTAAGGTAAAATAATACTTAAGTATAGTAACAAAGTATAATATACTCAAATATATATTTTGCGCAGCATTGGTAAGACGCTACACACACTCAGCTCACACTCACCTCAGTCCACTGGCCTTGGCTCTGCACCAAGAGGATGACGCAGGGGTCGGATTTTTTCAGTGTGTCGCGGTCCAGCAGGGATTTGCAGGACACTCGCAGCTCCACTTTAGTGACGCAGGCCGCCGGGCCGCCGATCCCGGCCACGGGAGAACTCGCTTCCTGCGATTCGCTCATTCTGACTCGGTGTGGAAGAGCACAAAAGCAAGCGGAGAGAGTGGACAGGGAATGAAGGAAGAGTCTGAATTTGCTACGGAACAGCTATCGAGATGATTTAAAGACATCCACTGGCTAAAGAAGCAGGAGAAGCGGTCATCTCTGTCGCAGGTTCTCTGTGGTTGAGGTGGGATTACACGGAGATGTCACATGAGCTGTTCTGGAGGAACATTAGGATGAGATCGGTGTCTGCGCCACAGCGGAACCCTAAACAGACAGAAGAAATGTTTGGTGGTCTTTCAAAACAATCTCAGTGTTATAGAATAAATAATAAATGAATGTTGCACGTATAGAAATAAGAATCAGGATTTTAGCTCACTCTAAAAATGCGAGTGGTCCTTTAATGGTTCCCTAATTTCAGTAAGAACCCAAAGGTTTCTGGTGGAACTCTCGTTTTAATGCAAATGCAACACACACTTTATAACACTTTATAACACTTTATAACACTGCAGCCTTTCGTGGCCAACACTTAATGCACAGCTCATCCATTATTCAAAGCAGTGATTCTGTGAGGGGTGCATGCAAATGTGTAACACACTTCATCTGTAAAGTCACATTCACTACTTTATTTAAACATAAGGACAGCAACAAGGAGCAGATCATGAAAACTGGAATGGATTGAAATGGATTGAGATTAAATTAATGAGTTATGAAATTTATGAGCGCAGATGGAACCATTATTTATTGATTGCACAATTGCACTACTTGGCCTTTTACCGCACAATAATAGTAGGGATTTATTTTTAATCGCACTATNCAGATGGCAAAGAGAGAGCAGTGTGAAGCCTATAGGTACCTTACACACTGAGTTTAGGGTGGGGCCTGTTTGCCTCAGCAACACATACACACACACACACACACACACTTTCGTTCTCTCTCTCTCTCTCTCACACACACACACACACACACACACACACACTTTCGTTCTCTCTCTCTCTCTCACACACACACACACTCACATACACACACACATATAGTATGTCTATCTATTTCTCTCTCACACACACTCTCTCTCAAACACATACTATGTCCCTCTTTCTCTTATGCTCTTTCTCTCTCTCTCTCTCTCTCTCTCACACACACACACACACACACACACACATACTATGTTTCTCTCTCTCTCTCTCTCTCTCTCTGTCTCTCTCTCACACACACACATACTACGTTCTTCTCTCTCTCTCTCACACACACACACACACACACACACACATACACATATACTGTGTTTCTCTCTCACACGCATACACACACATTCATACACACATATAGTCTCTCTGGCTTTCTCTCTTACACACACACACACACACACAGTCACACATATACTGTCTCTCTCTCTCTCTCTCTCTCTCTCTCTCTCTCTCTCACTCTGTCTCTCACACACGCACACACACATATACTATGTCTCTTTCTTTCTCTCTTACACACACACACACACACACACACACACTTTCTCTCTGTCTCTGCCTATCTGTCTCACACACACACACACACACACACACACACACACACATATGCACGCACACTCGCACTCTCTCTCACACACACACGCACACACACAATGTCTCTCTTGCTTTCTCTCCTACACACACACACACACACACACACACACTTCTGCTTCACCTGTGTTCCCGCTGAATGAAGGCTATAAATGAGTCTCGTGCCTCGTTATGGATGATGTATAGTGCAAATCCTCAGCGCTGAAGTTGAGCTCGTGCAGAAATCAGAAACGGAGGCGTTTTAATCGAAAAGCTGCGAAACGGAACCGAAGTTTCAGTCTTGGATTTAAATCTCTCTGTATAATATTATTCACTCATGTCTCGATTTTGTGCTACAAAACACCAAGAAGAACCGTTTGAGGGAGTGATTATAAATAAAAGACAAAAAAATTACGCATCTTTTAGGATATTAAAATGACGCTAAAAACTCACGCGCCATGGAAACTGCAATTTTTTTTTTACTTCTATTTATTTATTTATTTATTTATTTATTGCAAAGCAAAGAGCAAACGAAGCATGCATGATTCAGTTCACACCTACAGTGTTACATGAGCAGATATTTCTGGACACTGATGGACACTGTGAGGAGTTTGCTCAGCATCACTAGAGCTTATACCGGAAACGCGCGCGGTCGCTTTGTGTCACTCATTTTGCGCTTTCCAGCATCACAACCACTCCCCAGTCCATCATATTTCATAACAAAGACACCACACGCACACACACACACACTACACACACCATACAGCACGGGTAGAAGCCTTTAGTCCCTGCATAACCGAGTTAAAACCCAGCACCATGTTGGATAGAAACTGGGAACGGCACGTGCCTGTCAACAACACCTTCATCTCTAATATATTATTTCCTTTTTCACTTCCGTTTCATGCACAAATAAACACTGTAAGTGCTAGGTTCAGTGCACAGATTCCCCATGAGAAGCTATAAGCAATCAGAAAACCCATATTACAATTAAATAGTGTAAATGCTCTAGCGCGCGCGCGCTGAATCTTCATCACAAGAAAAAAAATTTGAACAATTAATAATTTCCTCATCATTTATCATAAAAAAAATAAGACAGCCGAAGTAAGAAGTCTATAAATATGTTAAAAGGGTTAGAGACTCTCACCTCCTGCTGACGCGGCTGACTTCTGGCTCAAATGCTTCCTCCTGAGCTGCTGAAAATTTCCGAAACTCGGCGCGCAGTTGGACAGAGTGAGGGAGGAGGAAGAGGATGGGTGGGAAAGCGCGCGCGGAGAACGGATGATGATGATGAGGAGGAGGAGGAGGAGGAGGAGGACGAGATCATGTGCGAATAGTGCGGGAGCGCATGGTGATGAGGAAGGATGAACAGAAAGAGGAAGGGTGAAAAAGTCGGGTGAGAAGGAGGAGGAAGGGTTAGAGTTCATGTGAAAAGGATGATGATGATGATGATGATGATGATGATGATGATGATGATGCGAGCACAGTGAGAGGAGGAGGAGGAGAAGAAAGAGGAAGAATGGAAAAGCAGGGTCAGGATGAGGAGAAGAAAGAAGGGTTAGAGGTCATGTGAAAAGGATGATGATGATGATGATGATGATGATGATGATGATGATGATGATGATGATAATGATGATGCGAGCACAGTGAGAGGAGGAGGAGGAGAAGAAAGAGGAAGAATGGAAAAGCAGGGTCAGGATGATGAGAAGAAAGAAGGGTTAGAGGTCATGTGAAAAGGATGATGATGATGATGATGATGATGAAGATGATGATGAGCCTAAAGAGAGGAGAAAGGGTGGTAAAGCGGGGTGAGGATGAGGAGGATGAACAAGCATTAAAGATCATGTGTAAAGGATGATGATGATTATGAGGATGAAGAGAGCACAGTGAGAGGAGGAGGAAGAAGGGTTAGAGGGCATGTGAAAAGGATGATGATGATGAGGAGGATGAGGATGATGATGATGAGAGTACAGTGAGAGGAGGAGAAAGAGGAAGGATGGAAAAGCCAGGTGTGGATGAGGAGGAAGAAGGGTTGATGATGATGATGATGCTGATGATGATGATGATGATTTCAAGAAAGAGTAACAGATCGTGTGCAGAAGATGATGAAGTGTAAGCGAGGACTATGAGAAGAGAAGGAAGAATGGAAAAGTGGAGTGAGGACGAGGAGGAGGAAGAAGGGTTAGAAGGAGGTGAAAATTATGACGATGAGGAGGAGGAGGAGAAGGAGGAAGAGGAATGGTGGAAAAAATAGGTGATGAGGAAATAGATCGAAGAGAAATAGATGATGTGCAGAGGCTAAATGATCAAAAACGCATGGTGAGGGTGTAGAAAGTGGGGTGAGGATGAGGATGAGGAGAAAGGATTGAAGAGCACAGACAGGATGAAGAAGAAGGTGTGGAGGAAGGTGAGCAGTATAGTGGTTGAAGATGAAGAAGAGTAAGAGATGGTGGAGGATGTGGAGGAAGAGGAAGGCTGTGATAGGGCATGATGAAGTAGTGGTGGAAAATGGAGGGTAGGAGCACACATGGAGAAGAAAGCATGGTGAAGATGAGCAGAGAACACATGAGAAGGAGGAGGAGGAAGAGGAGGAGGAGGAAGAGTTGGAGAGTGCATAGCGAAGATGATGTTGATGATGATGAGAGAAGGGAGAGGAAGGAAGGATAAGTTGTGATCAGGTGAAGAGGGAGATGAAGGCAGTGAGAGAACATGTGAGAAGGTAGATGAGAGAGCAAATAAAGAGGATAAAAGGAATGAGAAATAATGAGCGAGAGGATAAAGAGGAGGAGGAAGTTGATCATGTTCATGGCCAGCGGTGATAAGATTATGCGTATGTGTAATTATTTTTGTGTGAACAGTATCAGTGTGCAGTGTGTATGAGACATACAGTCATACACAACATCACTTTGATTATTAAGATGCTTTTTCTTCATGTTATGGTCTGAGACATAGCTTATGAACAGGAACCCAGGACAGAAGATCATTTATGAAGAAGCAGGGGATTAGCTTAAAGACTGAAATCCTGAAGGAAATTCTTAAGAAGTAATGTCTTGTGGAGAAAAAGATTGTTGTTTTAACTCTTTTATTGTCAAATATACATCTTAAATAGTCAAAAAGGAGTCAAAAAAGAGTAGAAATGTTTATTAAACTGACCATTTCATTTCACTTCACACAGAACAAACAATTTACACAATAAGAACTCACTAAAAAGAAAGAAGAAGAAGAAGAAAGTAATACGGGCTATCTGCGTAAACTATCAGGCTAACTAGCAAACGTTAGCTACTTAGCGAGACAAATGCTGCCTAGCATTGCTTAGCTTTACCTCAGGTTTAAATTGTTGCACTTATTCTGCTTTGCTAAAATAATGAAATCTATATTTGGTGTAATTTATTTGCTAAAATTAAAGCTAATTAAAGCTCTTAACATCAAATCTTATTCCAAATTTTTGGAAGGAATCGAAAATGGAAAAATTAGCAAGACTTAGTGGCTTCAGGTACACACCCAGCTTTACCTCAGGATTAAACTGGCTGCATTTCCCCAGTTTTGCTGAAGCTATGCTTTTTGAAATCAAATCGTATTAAAGTCATATTACCAGACGAGGTTCCTTTGCTGCTTCATATAAATACTTAGTTTTAAACAACTATATGTGTATATCTGCAGGTGAGAACAGGACTCGCTAGCTTGTTTCGCAAACGTTCCACAACATTAAATATAACTATAACTGGATAAAAAAAAACAAGATACTGGTGAGAACAGCAACTCCACTTCATCACACCACCCAGTTGTTGATTAGTTTACTATAACAGCATGATACAGAGTGTTTTATTCCTTAAGGTACAATAGGGACCTCTCATACAGTATACATTTCCAGCACTGCAAATATTTTCCCACAATTCCACACAGGCTACAGTATTGAACTGAAAAACATGCTTAAAGTATTGTAGTGGTCTGTGTGATATTTTATTGTCTGATCATTTTAATTTAGTTTGGAGTGGATTCAGCTGGAAAAGGACTTGAATGGATCTTTTGGTATATAAATATGCAATGGGAATGATAAACACTCCAACACACTTCAGTGCCCCTAACACACGTATACAAGTGAAGCACAAGTAGAGCTAAACAGCACACTTTTGTTCCTGCATCCTCTACCACAGATTTAACACACTACCTTCCCACAGAGCAATCCACAGCTTATATAAGCACCACTCATGTCACTGGATGTGTGTGTGTGTGTGTGTGTGTGTGTGTGTGTGTGTGTGTGTGTGTGTGTGTGTGTGTGAAGTGCACTAACACACGACCCGTTAAAGTACTTATCCAGGCATCTGTCCATTTTTCTCATTCACATAACAAGCTGGACAACTATCAGTCCGTTTTTGGTCCAGAATGGGAATTGATTGTCCCCTAAGGACAGCCGTGGTGTCTTTTCTTCTTCTTCTTTTTTTTTCTTTTTTTTTTGCAGGCTGTGAAAGTGATGAGTCTAATTACTCGCTTTGCTGCGCTGTTCGTTTCTCAGTCAGGCTGCTATTTAAGGAGCACAGAGTGTGCAAGAATGCCAGCAGTGCCCATGTGTTTGCCCAATACGGCACACAAACCAGACTAATGATACAGAAGCCCTGCTGTTATCACGTCTCACATCCTATTGGAGGCTCTCGAGTCCGTGTGGGGATTGCATGATGCTGAGGAGCAGCAACCTCCACCTGAGCTCCAGCACAGTGCGCAGATCTGCGGCTGCGCAGACAGACAGACCAACCGGGCCTACGGATCCTTGGGCACAAGTGTTTTTTTGGAAATTCTGGATCCAGGTTGTTTCCCAAAAGCATCATAAAGTTAAAATTGTCTTAACTAGGAGAGACAGAGAGGGCCAGTGAGTGAGTGAGAGAGAGAGAGAGAGAGAGAGAGAGAGAGAGAGAGAGAGAGAGAGAGAGAGTACAGTGTGATGCTCACTTTACCATTTAACATTTTGGGAGGCTCAGGCCAGTTTAGTGTCATCTCTGTGTACTCAGTGTTGTAGGTTTGATGGTTATGTAAGCTCTGTGGGTAGGTAGTGTGTAATCTGTTATAGAGGGAAAAAAAACAGTGAGTTATTTGATACGTGACTGTGCTAATAATCAGTTTTTATTCCATAGCACTACTGAATTCTCCATTTTGATTGGTCAGAAAGTGTTAATTAATTTTCTTTCATTAAGATGCCGGTGAGGAAATGACTGTTTACAGCTGCTATAATGTGATATTGGTTTCACAGAAATTAACATGAAATATGACTATATACAGATAAAAGTATCACATTTTTTCAATTCTGTGCTGTTGTGGAAAAATAATCAGCTTTGGGGTGGTAACAGTAACTCTGCTTCATCACACCACCTAATCATTGATTATTTTCCTATAACAGCATGACACAGTGTTTTATTCCTGGCTTGATGCACGGTAGAGTTAGTTTAACCAACACTAAATGCATTACAACATTTCAAATGAAGTGTCAGCCAGCCTTATTTCTCCGTATTTAGATATTCTTTTGGGATAACATAACGTACGTCCATTTAGATGTCTCTCAAGTCTTTTACGTATTCGTCAAATTTCCTCTCTAAGCTTTTACTTGTGATCAGATATTTCTGTATTTTTTTCTCAGGATAGACCAGAAACAATGAGGAGAGCCTTGCATCGTGCCTATTCTAGATATTCAAAAAGAAAACACACACACTCACACACACACGAAACCAATTGTATAATTAGTCCGTAGCAGGACTCAACAGAAAGCACATGTGGAGAACTAATCGTACAGGATTTACAGCGTAATCACTTGCACACCAGGCAAAAAAATTCAATATTCCATTATAATATCTAGAACGGCGATAATATTTGCTGAGGGGCTCGGGGAGGGATAACATTTCTTTCTTTATTTCCTGTTGTTTCTTTAGTCATTGGATAATTAGCTTGTCTTTCTATACAGTTTTGCATTTGCTCCAGCCATGGAGCATCCATTAGCACAGGCTATAATCCACCTCACAGTCTCGTTAATAGTGTTTTGGCTCTTGGGGAAGAGTGCATTCATAAAGGGGAAGAATGGCTCAAACCCTCATTGATATAGCGCCTAATGCTCTGAAATGAAGAAAAAAAAACCCATATGATTAGAATATGATTAGTAGTAGACACTTGTGCTTAATTCCTGTGAACCTGTATGACTGAAGATCTCAAGATCATTTTAATTCATTCCATGTTCCATCTCACCGGTGACATTTAATGAGACCAGTACGGGCGTCTCAAAGCTAGTGGCCTTCATACATCACTAAGAGACAAGACCAGGCACCAGAATGTGAATGAGATGTCTGTGTAAGTGGCCTATTAACCTCTCAACTTACAGCAAGTGCAAGCCTCCGAAGCACCTCATCTTTAGCTCATACCCTTCTTCTTGTATATTGTATAATGTATTCATTTCTGTTTGTCTATTCTATGTCCAAGTGTTTAATGTAATCATTATAATTTCACCCATGAGAGGATGGGTTACCTTTGGGGTCTGGTTTCTTTCAAGCTTTCATTCTTATTCCATTCACGTCCCACTCGAGTTTCTTCACCTCTAGCTTGCTCTTAAAGAACCTAGATCCAGATTTCTGGCTGCTTTGTGTTTAATCCTGATCTCATTACTGTCTGTGTGGAGTTTCGCATTTTCCTCACATGTCCGTGTGGGTTTCCTCCCAACTCCCAAAAAAAAAAAAAACCAATATGCAAGTAGTTGGATTGGCTAAGACAAATTGCTCGTAGGTGTGAATCACACTCAGCGTTCCGGGGATAGGCTCCGGATCTGCACAACCCTGATCGGAATAAAGTGGGTACTGAAAGTGAGAGCGAGTCAGTAAATTGCACCAATCCTCCACTAATCCAGCGACACACTTAGTATGGGTTCTTCAGCTGTCGCTCTGAGGAATGCTTCGAAGCTCTTTGTAGATTCCCTATCACATAATTGCTACACTATATGGCCAAAAGCATGTGGACACCTGACCTTCACACCCATATGTGGTTCTTCCTCAAACTGGTGCCACAAACGTGGAAGCACACAATATAATGTCTCTGTATAATAGCGTTACAGTTTCCCTTCACTGGAACTAAGAGGCCCGAACCTGCTCCAGCATGACAATGAAGACATGGTGTGTGAAGGTTGGAGTAAAAGAACTCGAGTATCCTGCAAAGAGCCCTGAGCTCAACCCCACTGAACACCTTTGGGATGAACTGGAACACCGACTGCACACCAGACCTCCTCAACATCCCAACATCAGCGCCTGACCTCACTAATGCTCTTGTGGCTGAATGGGAAAAAAAAATCCCCATGGAAAAATGAAAAAAAAAAAAAACAGCCACACTCCAAAATCTTATGGAAAACCTTCCCAGAAGAGTGGAGGTTATTTGAACAGCAAAGGAGGAATAACTCTGGAATGGGATGTTCAACAAGCACATAGTGTATATTAGGATGCTAAGAATTATACAAACTGGTCATATATAGAGATTGTAGAATAGCAAATCTGAGCAGGACACACACAATAATCCATTTAGACTGGTGTCAGTGTCCAGATTGTAAATGTATCGAGTTCATCTTTTTCCTTAAGAGAGCTAGAACTAGTAGCTGTTGAAAATTTTTTACTTCCTTCCTCTAGATTGCAATATAAAGCAATATTTCAACTCCCATATAAACCACAAGTGCAGCTATAGTGTCTTTAACGCCCAAGAGTAGGCAGATTATACAAACCTATAGTTGTGAAAATTAGGATACACCCAAAGTGAAATACTGTCCTTGTGCTGCCATCTAGTGGTGTGTATAAGGAATGACAGCCCCTGTTTAATTACCACCACTTTCCCACTCAGGTGTGTTGGGAGCAGGGACAATACTAACATGTGCAGCACAGGCAGGTTCTCCAGGACCAGGGGCTGGGAACCATTCAAATATGTGGAACTTCCACATAGTGCACCAGTCAGGAAGTGGTTCTTAACCTAAGAGCAGCAGAAAAATCTCCTAAATCATAATTAAATACCTTATCTTAATTAACTGCCAAAAACATTGTCGAAATTATCCAACCATCCAACCAGTAATAATTCACAGCCATCCTGAGACCACTTACCAAGTCGGCTAGGACATCTCTACGACTGAGCGATAATGACCATCCATCAATATCACTATACAAGCTCATCTGATGTTAAAATGTTGCCCTGAATCTTAAAATTGTAAAATATAAACTGCAGAATTTATTGCTCGGCTTTTCCAGTTTAAGCAATGTATATTGTGGATATTAAATAAAATCAATCATTGTTAAATCAAACACTTGTACTATTTTTTTTTTAAGAAAACCTGGCATGACACATCACCTCAAATGCATGCAGTATTGTTTTATACACACACACGCTTCTTTATATGTACCTATTGCCCTACCCTAGTGCTCAGACCCATTATGATGATTATGACATTATGACTTCTGTTCATAATTCAAGACACACTCGACTTTATTTGTGGGGGAGGCTTTATTTTGTTGCATACAAATAACGATTTATTTCTTCTTCTCCACATCCTGCTCAGCGGCCTCCTTTGCCCTCTTGGCGCGGATGCCGAAGAGACGGGCGTTGGCGCGAGCCATGCGCAGGCTGGCGAAAGCCTTGAACTTCTTCTCTTCCTCGGTGATCACGCGGGCCTTCTCCTTCTTTTGCACCTGGAGCAGAAATTCAGCCAAACACGAGTTAAACAGGTGAATAAACTAAACAGGATATAACGCACGATCACGCAAATCCAGAGCTTTCAACAGGACATGACGTGTTCTGACACTCGCACGAAATAAAATACATACGTTCTTAATGGGCATGACTGGTCCAGTGAGCTGTGTTGCCATCTTGAGCTCCTCCTCCTGCAAAGATGGTTTGGGGAGAGAGAGGGGGAAAAGAGTAAAGAATACCAAATTACCAAAGAGGCCAAAATAAGTTCAAGGATGTACAGAGATTTCTGCAGGTGTGTTATCTGACCACTAAGCTAGGAGCAACAGAGAAGTCACTCTGCTATGAAGAACTTACTGACCCTGACCCTATCAGTGCCACTAATTTACAACACAATACACGAACCCATGAATCGCTAACAATTGTGTATGTTGTGTATTTTCTATTCCTTCTGCGCATTTACTGTCCTGCACTCTCACACTGTTGTGTATTTACACTGTATATAGTCTTGTGTAGAGTTTCGTGTTGTGCCATGCTCCTGAAGAAGCATTTTGTTCTAATACTATACAAGCTGTATAGGGGAATGACGAAAACCTACTTGACTTGACAGTATAAATAAAACTCGCACCCTTTTAGATGCTTACTCTAACAATTAAAAGATGCACAATATCAGAATCTTATCCATTTCGACGTTAACATTTCAGCACTGCACAGATTTGACTGAAGATTAATAAAAACTCGCAAAATGTTATATATCTTAATATAACAACAAAAAAAACATCACTGGTTATATTTAACAATGTCCCGTCCATTTAAGCGCGCCTCAGCCAGCTAGCCGTGGTTGTAATCTTTAATCCGAGTGTTTTAGGGCCACACTATTGCCAAGTAGCTGTTTTTTTAAATCCCCCCCAAACAGAAATGACAGTAGCTACGTACAGCTTCTAAACTTCACATGCTCAGATTCGCATTTGCTCCGTTCTCTGATAATCTTAGCAACGCAGATTAACCGTACGAGCTACATACACTCACCGGAGTCTCTGCTACGACCTACCGAGCTTTATTCTTCTTTGTAATGTCTATATGTTTAATGAGAGAACGGATACGATGAGCTCCACGGTTACAAATTTTTCTTCCATTTTTGGTGGGTCAAACAGTAACTGCAGGTAGGAAATAAACGGCGGGGAATTTAAGTAACGCCGGACCATACGTGCCACAGGATTGGTCCGAAGAAACATCAATTGTTTGGGCTCCTCTCTTTACAGAGTCGTACCTAATTTGCATAGAACTGCAAAAAAAGTCAGTTGCAATGTCTCTCGTTTCCTAAATCGTGGCTTACACACATACAGGAAATGAATGATCTGTCACTTGGTTGGTCAGGACATATGAAACGTGATACAGGAATATCCATGACGGATCCGTGTAGACCCGTTTCCTTCAGCAGCATGTACTCGGCAAATAAGATTAGCATCATGTCCATGATTTCTCATTAGTGCATCCCTAGTTTCTTTTTTTTTTTTTGTGCAATGTGTAACAAGCTTGAAATTTGGCTTGGCTCAATTTTCAGAAAAACCACAACAGCAGCTGGAACGCTAACACCTAAAATTACAAAAAGTCCCTAAAACTGGCAATACTGTTCATTCGACAGTGTTGGACACAAAGCTGAGTCACTTACAGTGCTGTCTCCCTTCTGGGGTTTAGACGCCTTTCTGGGGAACAGGATGAGTTTGGAGCGGTACACCTTCAGCCTCTGGACGTTGGAGTGGAGGGACTCTGCGGATCTGTTGCGGCGGCGCGGGTCAACAGCGATCCCGATGGTGCGGGCCACTCTCTTGTTGATGCCGGCGGCCTGGGACACGAACCAAAGAGTGAATATTAACTTGAAGCAAACACACTCATGAATCACAGCTGAAACCGAACTCCCGTCCGTGTCGAGCAGAGCAGCCATCAGCACAAAGGGTTCAAGGAGGATCATCAAGGATGTACAGAGATTCCGGAGAATTTGTCATCATCTGACTGTTGCTCTGACACTCGGGGAAGGACAAGCGCATCACGATACCCACGGACACGTCTACGATATAATACGCAGCGTGTATAGCTTTGCTAAAAACTAATCAGAAAAACACTGGATAGTGCACCTAAAAATGTTTTAATGTTCATAAAAGTTATGTAGTAATGTAATTAAGTATGTAATTAAACGTTTTAAATATTGTCAAAGATTTTAAAACTTTTTTTTTTTATTTAACCACATCAGCTACTAATCAGCTTTCATTAAAACTTTTATTAAAAAAAAAAAAGTATCCCAAACTCAGGAAATCTCTCGCTCCATCACTGCTTGTTTCAAGACCTAAACAGCACACAAACGACTCAAATGAGAGTATCTTAAGTATAAAGAATCTATAACTATATGCTGTACATGCACTCCAAATATTCTCATTCATCAATTAAAAAAAAGTATTTACACCTTTAATCTGTGCTTCTTTACATATAATGCACTGGTTTTGAACAGCCTGAGAGCCAAAGCGCTAAATTAAACAAATACAGCTGCAGTTGTAATTAAAAGTTTAAAAATAAATAAATAAATAAAAACTCATGCCATTAAACAAATGAGAAGCACTTCTTGAATGCTGCTCTCATCATCGCGTGCGTTAACAGGAGCATAAATTCGTTCCTGGTACACACACACAAACGCTTACTGAAAATAGTGTGACGTGTCGAGGCTGAAATACGGCTACATGCTTTACGTGGTCTGAAATTCATTCAAGGATCATCAGAAAGAAAGGGAGACAGATTAAGAGTAAAAACTAGAAGCACAATGGCACCTTCAGCTCTTCCAGGGAGAAGCCCCGGCCGGAGCGGACCTTGTTGTGATAGCGGATCGTCGGACACCTGACGATGGGCCTCAGAGGTCCGGCGACTGGGCGAGGGGCGATGCGGCGAGCCTTCGCCTGACGAGCCTTACGTCTGCAACAGAGCGGCGAGGGAGCCGGTTAAGACCAGTGCTAGATCCTGTTAAAGGCTAGTCTGCAATCATTTAATAAAAATCATCCCATTTAAAATGTGTACCAGCGACGGCAACTAGACTCAAAAGGTCATCTGTCTTCAGCACAACAGTCATCAGCAAAAAGGGTTCAAGGAGAATCATCATCAGATGTACAGAGATTCCGGAGAATTTGTCATCATCTGACTGTTGCGTTTTCTCTCTCTCTCTCTCTCTCTAATGAACGACACACACTTAACAATGCCGCTCGTTTCCTCTTATACCACAGCAAACTATCGATTACGATTCTTATCAACTAAAGAAAATTGCCGTCTTACTTTAATTTGTTTATCTACATTTAATATAACCCATTAAACAAGTGAGTTCCTGTGGTAGAAGAGGTCAGTGCGAGCGGACGCGTGTCCTCTGAGGCGTACCTGCGGAGTTTTCTGGCTGGCTGGTTGAACCAGGTACGAACTCTGAAGACGGTCAGAAATACCTTCACTCCCAAGTCCTAGTATGGTAAGGCCGACCCCCGGTACTGACAAATAAGGGACAGAAACACAGGCACAAGAACACACACACAGTTAGACATGCAGATACACAGATTGCACTACACAGTATTCTCTAAACTCACACACACACAGTTAGACATGCAGATACACAGTATACACAACCCAGTATTCTCTATACTCTCTCACACACAGAAATACAGATACACAGATTACACTACACACACATTCTCTAAAAAAAATCTCACAGGCGCACACACACACACTAGTGTTAGACATGCAGATAGTTTACTCTGCAAAATATTCTCTAAACTCTCTCCCTCTCACACACACACACACTAGTGTTAGACATGCAGATACACAGATTACACAACCCAGTATTCTCTATACTCTCTCACACACACAGAAATACAGATACACAGATTACACTACACACACACATTCTCTAAAAAAAATCTCACAGGCGCACACACACACACTAGTGTTAGACATGCAGATACACAGATTACACTACAGTATTCTCTAATATCTCCCTCTCTCTCTCACACACACACACACACACACCACGAGAAGACCTCAGCGTGTTTCAGCAGAGCTAGCATCACTAGCCAACATGGCCAACTCACAGCTAACCCGAGAAGCTAACACACTACAGAGAGAGAGAGAGAGAAAGAGAGTGTGTGTGTGTGTGTGTGTGTGTGTGTGTATTAATTTGCTTCTGAGCCGGATTAAACACACAGCACGCCATGTTCCTGACCGATAAAAGCCCAGCTCAGTGTGCAA
>CM074955.1:2768612-2780144 GCA_037577455.1 Pangasius macronema
CTTCTGCCAGTCTTTATGGAAGTGAGGGTTCAGGATCATACCATTCCGGCTGGGGGCCATGACTGTTTATTCCCTGTTAAACACGGGCACAAGAACACACAGTTAGACATGCAGATACACAGATTGCACTACACAGCATTCTCTAAACTCTCTCTCACTCACACACACACACACACACACACACTAGTGTTAGACATGCAGATACACAGATTACACTACACAGTATTCTCTAAACTCTCTCACACACACACACAGTTAGACATGCAGATACACAGTATACACAGCCCAGTATTCTCTATACTCTCTCACACACAGAGAAATACAGATACACAGATTACACTACACACATTCTCTAAAAAAAAATCTCACAGGCGCACACACACACACACACTAGTGTTAGACATGCAGATAGTTTACTCTGCAAAATATTCTCTAAACTCTCCCTCTCTCTCTCTCTCACACACACACACACACACACTAGTGTTAGACATGCAGATACACAGATTACACTACAGTATTCTCTAATATCTCCCTCTCTCTCACACACACACACACACACACACACCACGAGAAGACCTCAGTGTGTTTCAGCAGAGCTAGCATCACTAGCCAACATGGCCAACTCACAGCTAACCCGAGAAGCTAACAGACACTACAGCGTGTGTGTGTGCGTGTTTGTGCATTAATTTGCTTCTGAGCCGGATTAAACACACAGCACGCCATGTTCCTGACCGATAAAAGCCCAGCTCAGTGTGCAATAAGCGCATCCTTTACTCACTGATGTGTTATTACAACCCAAGCGTGTGTACATCTCTGACTCTACATCTAATTTCTCCTCTTTCACACACTCTACACACTCCATACTCATCCACTCTCACACACAACAACCTTCTGCTAATATCTGTGGAAGTCTGTGGGGTGTAAAACGCGCACTAGTGAAGGATTAAAGCGGATAAAGTTGAGAACTCGGAAGGATAATTTCACATACCGTCCGGGCGGAATATGGCCGAAAAGAAAAAGGAAGTGCGAGCGCAGGGGTTTATGGGATATGAAGACGGCAGCCAATAGGAACGGCCGCTGACGGGCTACAAACCGGAAGTGTGAAGCGAGAATCAGGAAGCGCCGCTCAGAACGTGCGGGACACAGATAATAATAATAATAATAATAATAACAATAATGATAATTTATTTTTATACAGTAATGTTCATCACTTACACATTAATTATTAATTAATTCATTCATTTATTAATAGTTCAACAACAAGATTCAATAACTGCATCTAAAAAGATATAAAAAGAAAAATAAATGAAGAGACGTTGTGTTTTATTATTATTATTATTATTATTATTATTATTATTATTATTATAACAGTAGTACAACAACAAGGCTCAATAATGTTAATGACAGATATAATATAATTTCTATAAAATAATAATGAAAAATAAACAAACAAACAACAAACGTGGACAGATGTATTATTATTATTATTATTATTATTATTATTATCATTCGTGTTGTTGATTAATACAGTAATGATACAACAGCAGGCTACATTCATGTTCGATAGTTCCATATCCAATATAATTTCTATGACAAAGAAAATTAATATTAATAACGAAAATAAATAAACATAGAATAGTATCCATATTATTATTAGTAGTAGTAGTAGGAGGAGGAGGAGGAGGAGCAGTAGTAAACAGAGTAATAGTAAGGGTAGGAGGAGGAGGAGAAGGAAAACAGTAAAGTAGACTTTCAAAAGAATTGATAATTTTGCTCAAATGAACGGATATCAGGTTGTTGTTGTTGTTGCATTCTTGGTGTAATCTTTATGTAGGATAATAACAAACCATATTTACCAAAAGAGCAAATAATTTAAAACAATCACAGTGTTTTCCCTGAGTATTACCACGTAGAAGTACCGAGAAAGTCTCTCTTGCAGAATCAACTTTGGTTTAAATTGTAATTCAATCCAACAGTTGAGCAGTGACAGTTGTAGTTGTAGTCACTAGGGGGCGCTGTGATTCAGCATGTGTATTAAAGTTCATAAAACAAAATTCCTGGCAAAATGACACATGTAAATACCTGTAGTGAACACACCCCTGCCTCGTCAGATAAACACATAAATAACTACAGATTTAGCCTGAATAGTACTGAACAATTTAAGACTGTTTTTTGTTTGTTTTTTTGTTTAAGTCTTGTGTGAATGTGTGTTGCAGCAGCACACCGGCAGTGTCAGAGTTATTAAAGTATTAAAATGTATTAAGCATCTGCCAAGCTGCAGCACATGAGGCCTGTTTATCACAAATGGCTTTTAAAAGTTCAAAGTTAATGTTATCCCACCTATTTGTGCCAAAGACAGAAAGAAATACACAGAAGTTTTGTATTTTTTTTAAAATGTGAATTCAAATTATGAAACTCTATTCTGAAATGTTGGAGAGGTTACAGGTGTTTATAGACTTCAGTTCTTTGCCTTGCAAAAACATAAACTATGCAAACACTTCACTAAAAGAGTTCAAATTATCCTAATAAATGAACAATTTGGGTTCGTGTTGGGAGTCTTGGCTCATCCTGATACACCTGCAAACCACAAACAGAAGTTTCGTCAGATGTTGCATTTCAAGTTCACATTAATAATGCTTGGCCCAATGACAATAAAGACGTCATTTACAGAAAAGCCCAGCATATGGACTAATCACAGCAAATGTGAAAGCCTGCATGATTTAATCATACGCACCCACAGATAATCTGCAACCTTTTACTGAAAAACATGAAAATCTCACACCACAGTGTACATTCAATTGGAAAACTAGTGAAACACTGTCAGATGATTTAGTAGATGATCCACACCTAGCTGTGCAAGCGTCTCGTCACACACTGATGACTCAGCATTGTTTCGTAACGTGTTATAAGCGTCATGGAGATGGTTAAGTTGTCAATTTGCAAACGAGACCATGTTCATTCAAGTCTAGGTCTGCATGGAGTATATTTTTCTGTACTTGATGTTCCACCCATGACTACGTATATATCCAGCTGCTCTACTTAAAATTTAGACTCAAATGTCTAAATCATTCCAAGTGCTCAAAGATGTCCTTCACGTGCCACCGAGACTATGATCAGCAGTTCATTAATCATTAATAATCCCCACACTGCAGCCTATCACTATCTTAATCTAAGGTCAAAGATCAAGGTGTTTAAGTCTCTTGCTACAGAACAGGACAAATTAGTATACTTTGATCTTTGCAAGCTGCTATTAAACATGTACAAAGTACTTGATTCATCAAACATGCAGGAAAGAAAACACACACATTGCATCAAGCACTAATTGAAAGATGAACTTATTATGTAATTCGTATTATCTGAATTACTGAACAACAGTCACACACGCTCTAACCTCTCCTGTAACCCACTGTTGTAATGAATTCAGAGTAGATTCCTGTTAGTGCATTTTATCCTCAGTTCTCTGAATTCCTAGTGACTAAGGAGTAATCGTGGGATCCTGTGGGAACAGAAAGGTCACGTGAGCAACACCAAATCTCTCACAGGCTTAGTCTGTCATAAACGCTGAAACAGTGAAATAGAAAAATAACACAATTATGTGTTTTCATCTCTGGAGAAACCTGTTATAAGGAAACACCTGAACTCGGCTTAGTGTTAAAACAGTCAACTAGAAACTCTAAATTTCTCCCAAACGTTATTGATCATAACTGGAATTGGAAAGTGGAAGTGAAGTGACTTTGTGGTCAAGTGTGGTGAGCCATACTCGGAATTTGTACTCTGCATTTAACCCACACACCCGTGAACACACACCCGGAGCAGTGGGCAGCCATTTTAGCTGCGGCGCCCGGGGAGCAGTTGGGGGATCGNGACTCGAACCCACCACCTTCAGGTTCACCTTCAGGTTACAAGTCCGACTCTCAGACCATTAGGCCACGACTGCCCCTGCTAATCAAAAGAATAATTCCACTTATCTCAATATAAATCACCGGGTTACACGTTAAGCTTTAAGGGGTCCTCACTGGAGTCCTTCCATTAAAGTAAATTATATATATATATATATATATAAAAAAAAATTCTCTGGACATGAAGTTGCAGACACGTTTTATAGCGTTACCAAGAACACATTTTCAGCTTTATTTTATTTCTGCTAAAGCACCAATGTTCCAAATTTATTCAAAGAACTAAAAGTGGACTACAGGTCCTGCAACTCAGAGCTCCTTCAAACATATTCATGTGCATTAAAACCTCATTATACACTTAAGCAATATACACAAGCAATGATCTGGAGAAAAAACCTAAAACTTGACATAAACGCTAATGAATTTTATAAGCACAATCTCTCTAATCATAAGGATTCGCAGTGGGCTTTTAGCACTAAAATCTGTTTATTTTTGACACATAAAATAAATCAGATTGAACATGGAATTCAGTTGAACTACTCCAGAGACTTGATGTATTTTTCATAGGCAGCTTCATCCATAAGGGCTTCCAGTTCTCCAGGGTTTTCTATCGTCATCTTAATCAACCATCCTTGAAGACAGAAGAAAGAATTAGAGAAGTAAACCCCCCTTCACACACTCTCTCACACTCTCTCACACTCTCTCACACTCTCTCACACACACTCTCACACACTCTCACACACTCTCACACACACTCTCACACACACTCTCACACACACTCTCAGTCACGCACACACGCACAGACTCCCTCTCACTCACACACACTCACTCACACACACTCACTCTCACACACTCACTCTCACACACTCACTCTCACACACACTCTCGCACACACACTCTCGCACACTCACTCTCGCACACGCACTCTCGCACACGCTCTCACACACGCTCTCACACACGCTCTCACACACGCTCTCACACACTCACCACGCTCGTAGCAGGACGAGTTGACGAGTCCGGGGTTCTCCGTCAGTTCCGTGTTGATTTCAGTGACTTCTCCACTCAGAGGCGAGTACAGCTCGCTAGCAGCCTTCACGCTTTCTAACACACCAAATTCATCTGAAAGACAATGATTTTAAGACGACATGAAGCCAAAAATGAAAATTCTTCTTCCATAACATGATGTTTGAAACAAAATCTGCAGTTGTTAAAAAAAAAAAAAGTAATTTATGTTTGACTGTATGCAGTAATTGTTCTCTCTAACTGAGGGACACTCATGAATCCAGGCACAATGTGAACGAGGAAATGAATTAAACCATCACGTTTGGATTTCAGACTTGGATTTTTACAAAGCATCAAGGCTCACCCATTGGCTGAAGTTTTGTTCCAACCTCCGGCAGTCCGCAGTACACCACATCACCTAACGCTTCCTGTGATTAATACAGGGGACAAAAACACACATACAAGAAAACAATTAATTTTGAAATATCACAACAATTACACAAAGCAACAGGCAAGTGAAGATGAGGGGGGAAAAAAACAAGACTGTACACACGTGCTGGAAATGAAGAGCAACCAGAAAAGAAAATATCATAACTTTAAGCTGTCTGTTCAGTAGTTATCTAGCTAACTTCATCACGTTGGTTTGGAGAGGCCACGTGCGACTATCAGGATTTCAAGTTATTTCTACGGGAATTTATTTTCAGTAGTTGTTCAGCAGTAATTTCTTTAAGGTGATAAGTAGTGTGCTGTCTTCTCGAACAAGGGCTTGCTTGCAGAAGTGATTCTTATCTCAGTGGGATCGACCTGCTCGAATTAGGCTGTAACAGGAAAATAATTAACAACAAAACGGTGCGTTGAAGTGAAGTTACCGTTTCCAACCTAACGTTGAATATTTTCCAATAACAGCACATCCTGAATGTTTTATTCCTCTTATCCCACAGCAATTTGCCTATACGTACAATGTTTGAATGAATGTTTTCATTAATGAATGACATAATACTTTTATCCATTTATAATTACATTTAGTGCTGCTAATTCAGCTCCTTCACCAGTCTTTTTTTTATATTTTATATTTTATTTTTCTCTCTCTTGAAGTTTGTAACACAAAAACAAATGCAGCTTGTCATGTTTTGTCACCAAGGAACTGCAAAACTTCTCAACTCCTCTGTCCTGAAGATGTTAGAAACATTTCCTTTACCCCTGACTGTTACAAAGCACTGACACTGGAGACTCCTTCCATAAATGTTAAATAAACATTTCCTTATAGAAAACCTCCCCATATCAGCAGTTACACACATTTTTTGTTAACTAAGCACAATGTTATTGATCAACTGTTTATATTAACTTGAAAATCCACCACACAAGACCCTGCATCACTACAGAAACGATAACGTTATAAGGAAAGCATTAATCTGTGCATAACACTGTGATTTGTAGCTGCACTACTGACCAATCACTTTACACTCATCTCCAACACAGCTGATAAAAGAAAGAGAGAAAAAAAACAACAACTATAATGAATTCAGAAATAACTCTGATGCTCGTATTCATAATCTGTTCATAATCTCATAAATTCCTGGTTACACGACTGAACTTTTTGACTACATAGTACACAGTTATTAAAGGGAATTATTTATAATCGCACTATCCGGTGTCACCCAGATGAGGATGTGTTCCCTTTCACGACTGATTCCACTCAAGGTTTCTTCCTCATGTCATCTCAGGGAGTTTTTCTTCATCATCGTCACCTTTGGCTTGCTTAGGGATAATTTTATACATTTAAAATCTATATCAGGAATTTACATATTTCTGTAAAGCTCCTTTGTGATAATGTCCATTGTTAAAAACACTAAACAAATAAAACTGAACTGAATTTAATCAGAACTGAGAATTCAGCAGCGCTGTGATGTAATTGGTCCAAGTTTTTCCCCATTGAAATACATGCTAGGATGTCTAAATGTTCTTTAACGGCTCTTTAAGGGTTGCCTGTTGTAGATGTCCAAATAAAACCTTCACCTAGTTAAACACAACACCTTAACCTTGTGGTAAATGTGCGGCGTTTGGGACTGCTCCTAATGCTGTGTGCTCTATTAGGAACAGAACTGAACTCGGGACAGAGCTGAGATGTTTAAGATGTCATCACTGTGACCATCGCCTCAAGTCTCGGGCAAAGGGCAAAGATTTGGAAGATCAAATAGTTGAACAAAACTGGTTAGACACTTGAGTGGATTCTGACTACAACAACAAATATTAAACATTGTAAAACCAGCTGAAAAACCTCATTATTTACAGGAAGAACGAACCTGAGCGTAAGCGCTGATGCCGACTGTACCGATGTGTCCGTCTGCTCGTACCCACTCATGTTTTTCTGTAAACTTGAGAGCTGTAAACAAAGCATGTGGAGAATAAAATATTCTGCATCATAATATCACAAATTTTGGATAATAACAAACACATTATTATAAGAAAAAATATTTCCCGACGCTCAGTGCTGTTCAAGAGCACAAAGAACAATTTAATGTCCTAAAAGGTCGTGTGAAATGCAGCCATGCAGCAAAAACACAAAGCTCCTCCTCCTCCTCCTTCTCCTCCTCTTCACTCAGACTGTTTAAAAGCTAAACACTACATTCTTCTGAGTAACCTAAAATTTAATTCACCACCCACCATCCAAGTCACGAGACCTTTCCTGAGGCAAATATCCCCACGTGACCCGAAAGGTCATATGTCTCAGTCATCAGAACGCCTTCGTGTAGTCACTATAATAAGAAGAGCATGAGGGAAAATAATCCACTCGTGTGTGCATGGGTAATCTGTTTCCTCTTCCATTATATCAAAGCTAAAACTTCATGAATGTGGAGAGAGGAAAAAATGGGATCCTGGAAAACCAAAGGAATATTGTGAACTGTAATCCTATTCAGAATTATTCCTTTATTATCCTGAAGGATAATAAAACGCCTCAACAGTTCCCGACGCATTCAGGTTTAATTCAGGTTTAAAATTCAGGTTTAAACCAGATTGAGGACTGTGTCGAGATGCGAGTGTTGTGAGGAGCAGCTGGCGTGCAGATTTAGAACCAGGCAGACCTGTCCGAGAACACGCTGTTGGTTTAGGTGATGAAACATCAAACAATGGAGAAGGGTGATTATCTCAACCTACACTTCAACTACACCCCCCAACAAAAGGGATCCTGGAAGATCTTTAAGAAACTTTTTTGAGTTGTTTTACAAAAGATCAATCAAACGTGTCTTCAGGAATCTTGTTCCAAACATTATTTCCTAAAAGAGCTCTGATTTTCATAATGACCATCAAATGGTCCCATTTTGGCATAAAAAAGTAGAACATATGGGCAGAACATGGGCCTGATTTAAAGAACGAAGGAATTTAAGTAAGAATTTTCTTCCAATCTGAAGCAGGGTTTATTTTATAACAAATAAAAGTCAGACTAACTCAGATCAATTCACAGCCAAAATGAACTCAGCCAAGGTCAGACTTCAGGCTTGTTGTGATCTATTGGTACCATTAGCTGAAATGTTGATTATCTTCAACGTCTGCACTTCTGACTCACATTCTGCTGCTCTGGATGGTCCCACATGGACACCCTAAAGACTCACACTTCCCAAAGCCAGCTTATACCCACAAACTGCTTCAGTGTTTCATCTACCCTGTAGATCTGTGCTTAAGAGCTGCTGCTGTAATCATCAAGACTCTCCTTTTGCTCATCCCAGGACTTCTATTCATGATCAGCTCATCATTTCAATCCACTCAGTACTGTTTGTCTTTTATCTTCTAAACCTGTACACTGTCTTTATTCATAATCTCACTATCCAGGCTCGAGACTTAAGTCAAGATTCTTTGCTTGTGTCATTTCAGTAAGCTTTTCTTCGTCACTGTCGCCTCTGGCTTAATCGTTAGGGATCTAAAGCTACTTTATTGTTACTATAGTGCTATACACTTGCAGAAATACAGGTACCAGAGTGTACCTTTAAAGTTGTCGCTGTTGTGGTACCCTCAAGGGTGTGTTTTTGTTTTGTACCTTTAGTGTTTGTATGTCTTTTAAGTGCATGTGAGGACATTCAGAGTAAGGTCCAATTATGTTGTTTAAGCTGCTTAGAAAGGGGAAAATATACACACTACAGGTACAAACACAAATATCTCACTGATGGTACCACCGGTGTGACCAAAGAAGTGTCCAGTTTGGTATCTTTATTACTGAGAGCGCAGAAATAAAACTGAATTAAACTTTTTTTTTTTTTAAAGGCAGGTCAGTTGGTTGGTTACTCTGACTCAAGCAGAGCAGTGCAGTGTTGTGAATTAATAGTCTACAGATGATTTGCAATTTATTTGTGTAAAGAAAGAAATCTACTTCTGCACCTTAGCCAGGAGATCCTACAGCACAAACAGGGCGTTCACCGAACCAGAGAGACCGAGAGATTACAGACAAGTTAAATAAAAGTCAATAAAGCGGACTGCAACAAGTAACAGAACAAACTCAAACTGCATCCAAGCTGTTGCAAGTTGCTGCATTTTCTCTCGCGCTGGTGGTCAGTTCGGGCTCCACATCCATTCACTTTATAAATAACATGGTTTGTTTTACCTTGGGAAAGCCAGGAGGTCGTGCAGAAAGTCCGTGGGATAGATCTGTTCGTCCTTCTTAGGATCTGGTGCCCCACAGTTCTGGACAGAGAGGGCAAAACTACTGAAAAGTTGCAGGGAAAGCGTGTGAGCGTCGCGCGCATCGCCATCTTTCTCCCTGATCCGCAATGATGCACTACACCGTGCGCGCTCCCGACGATGCGCGCTCTCGGTGGTCACAAGGGACACAAGGGACACGGAGGGGACACAAGGGGACACTGAGTTGGTCTCAAGTTCAAGTTTACAATGAATAATAAATCCAAAATACATGCTAAAATGGAGAGGTCGCTTTCATACCGAATAAATGATTTAAAAATTCTTATACAGAAACATTTTCTCTTTTCTACTCCATTTTGATTAACTGCACTGTAGTCGAGATATTAATTCTATCTATATTTAAGATTTACACCCCATATAGATGAAATAGCCTACTTGTGTACAATTCCATAACGAATCGACTTGTTGCAACCTGTTCAGGGTTCATTCGGGGAATTGGGAATCGAGTCATCGAGTCATCAAGAGTCGACTCCAAAGCTAGTTATTTAAATAGAGTTATTACATAACACTTTAGAAATAGAGTTATTATATAACACTGTAGCATAGAGTTATTTCCACACTGTGATATTAATCTGACTCGAGTTCAAGCACGTTTAACATAGAAACTTCGACTCTGGGCAGTGAATCATGTCATTCGGCTCAGCTCAGGAAAAAGATTCGACTCTTTCAACTCCCAGTTGTTGGCCTTGGGGATGGGAGAAAACTCTGGATTAAATGAACCACGCACACACACACACACACACACACACACACACACACACACACACACACACACACACACACACACACACACACACGCACACACAGGTGCCACCTGCTGGTGAAAACCTTGTAAAAGCAACCAGAACTCAGTCCAAGCATAATGACAATTTACATTTACAAATCAGTTGCAAATGTTTTTCTAAAAGTGTAACGTTTTAAATATAATCTGCAAATAAAGAAAGAAAGAAAGAAGAAGGAGGATGTTGGAATAGTGGTTTAATCTTTTCATTTAGTTCTGTTTTTTTGTCCCGATATGATTTGTGTCTCAACAAGATTCAGATTTTACACATTTTGTTTTAAACCACATAGGCCTGTGTGTGAATGGGAAATGATGTGTCTGTGTGACTAAAGAATAAAGCAAGACAGAAATTCATGTCAGAAATTTTTATTTAAGAAAAGAAGTTGTTCCAGTGTTTTAGCATTTAAACGATTTCTCTTTTTGCACAGAACTTCTCCTGCTTTGGAATAAAATTCTTTCACATGGCCCAGATGTTGCTGGTCCACCTCACAATGTTGTTTTGGAGGTTTTCTAAATGGTCCTATACAATAGATCGTGGTCTTTTTACACCTCCACTCATCCTAAAGTTGAAATGTTCATCAAAACACAAAACTCGCCTACGTAATAACCCACAACATCTGGCCATGTCTTGTTTACTTTTCTGATGAAATCTGGTGGAATTTCATGTCAGGTGATTAACAAGGCATCCTGAGGCCAGCGCTGACCACGGATCAGTACAAACACTGTTGAATCATTTCAGTTTTATACACCTACATAATAGAACTGACCCAAGAACAGGTAAAATGATATATTAAACACCGGTTTATTGGTTCACCTTGAGATCAACACCAGAAAAGTTTGAAAACAGTATGATGTAACAAAGCCTCGTTTGCTGAAATCACACTCGCCCTCTGAACCATGCAAAGCTTTCGAAGCTTCATGAAGCAGTGTTTTTAAACGCCCATCTCTAGTTAGTCTTACATATCTATCTTTACATGTATGAAAATACAGGATGTTTGCATTGATAAAAACAGAAAATGTTCCAGCATTAATATATTACTGATTGTATTCTCCTTACACAATGATGTTTGCGGATGACATGATGAGAGAAGTGGAACAGTAAGATTACAGGGTGAAGAGGTGAAGAAGGTACAGGAGTTTAAGTACTTGGGATCAACAGTCCAG
>CM074955.1:2823217-2843684 GCA_037577455.1 Pangasius macronema
ACAAGAAAGTAAGGCAAGGCTTGGAGCGATCAGCTTTGATAAACAATATGCAATTAACCTGCTCTTCTTTCTTACAAATAAGCACTAGACAATGAGCAGTCAATTTTTAACACAAAAGGATTAAGTCACATGAATTGTGCCATGCTCGTCTCCCGAGTGACGCAACCAAATCAGTGGCCACGAGTCCAGGGAGCTGTGCTCTCTGTGTGGGAGGAGCATGCATACTCTCCCCTGTCAATCGCAGCAACATTAGCCAATCGTGTGCTCGTGTATGTAGAAGAGGGTTGATAGCGTGTTCCTCCGAGGGGGTTACGCTGCCCTGTGATGCAGCAGGAGCAGCATGCTCGGAGGAAGCACACGTTAGCCTTCACTCTGGCCACTTGGTAGCTGTGGTGCAATACGTGAGGATTGGATGGTAGGAGTGAACTGACAGGTGACTAAACTGGAGGAGAAAATGGGGATTTGTTTTAGGGAAGTGACATGAGACCATCTTGTGATCCTGTGAGTAATAAGTATGATGTATGCTTGCACTCTTGCAGATTCAGAATGAATTATAAAAAGCAGACTCCTGTATTACGTCAAGTCTTTTTTTTTTTTTAAATGTAAAGACTGGTCTACTGTGCCACGTGAGGTGGTCAGCGTCAGCTGGCTTTTCAAACAGGCAGCTCATCTGTGAAGACAGTAGAGCTCTGTCCCGAGCTTGTAGCTGCTGTGTTTACCAGCAGGCAGGAGGAGCAACAGAAAGAGACGTACAGTGGGTTTGGATGAAAGTCAGAACTCGGAGTGCCGAGGAATTTAAGCTATTTACACAAGTACCCACACAAACACCCGCCCCCAGACACACACACACACACACACAGATACAATGACAGGAAGTATGTATTCAGATTTTTACATTAAAGGAGCAATGCACTGGGACATATTAGAGGTGAATTTAATCTCATCGGCCAAGAAACTGGGACGTAGACGGACGTTTCATCGAGACAACGACCCCAAACATGCAGCCAAAACAAATCAAGACTAATTTAAAAAAAAATAACTAAAAAAAAAGTGAAGGCGCTTTCATAGCCACCACTTATTTTGAAATTGAGAGTCCATCAGAGGGATTTTCGTAACCTTGGGGAATCGAAGACGATTTGCCAAGAGGAAAAGGTCAAAATATAACCACAATGCAATTCTGCAAGAAGCTAATTACACCTTAGGACAGACGTCTCGAATCCGCCAACACTGGCTTTGCAGCAAAGTACTAACACTGTTCATTGTCTGAATAGTCAATACTAATTAAATAGCAATAATTTAATCATCAATTTAAATTTTTTTTAAAACATATTTGTATATGTTTACGCTTAGGAACGCATACCTTTCTGTTCATGTTCATAAGCACAGAGCCAAAAGGCATTATGGGTGTAACTCTGAGGTGTACTGAAGTATATTAGATAACAAAAACAAGAAGTGTCCGAATGCTTATTTCCCCTCAGTGCAGACTCGCTCGTATATAAAAGGTCACGCGTGCATCGAGACACAAAAAGAAGACGCTGGTCAATTGCGTTATTCACGTATGCAAGGTCACAAACTAAACTCTATTGAGCATAGTGTAGCCAGAGGGGCATGTAGAGTTTATTATATTCTACTGATTAACTTTTAAACTTTGAAAACTGTTTTTTTATTTATTAACTTTAAAATCTTAGCATCCTTGACCACTTCTGTACGGCTGTACTGTACTGTACTGTTTTTTTTTTAACTTAACAGAACTTCTTTTTAAAGGTGCTCTATAAATAAATTTGACTTGGCTTGTTTTGAATTGACTATATCGCTCCCAGCAATACCGCTAAGACAAAGTAATGCCTGTTGGTGCCAGGTGGGGTTTAAAAACTGTTTAGACTTGTTGTTTCCAACAAGTATAAACAGGGGGGGGTTTGTGGAAATCCAGCAGTTAGGCTAGGCTACCAGTAGCAGCACCTCTGCTCAGGTGAATGATTAATGAATAACAGCATGAGGCCGGCGAGGTCGTGGGGGGGAACCATAAAGAGCTTTTACCCATGATCATTCACGCATCGGTTATTCACCCATCAGCCCATGAAATTCACAATTAAAGATCACCTTAGATTAAACATACACAGACTAAATGAATCGATTCGTGCTTCTAGCCATAAATCCAGGACGGACCTGTTTTGAAAATTGCTGACGGTGTCTCTTGCAGTGGCTGATATCCGACGATTAGCTTCGATATAAATGCGTGCTGGCCCGGTGCCTGGTATGTGGAAACTCACTGATCGTATGTACGCGCAGTGCGAAGCTTTACACAACAACGCCAAGTGGTATAAATTTAGGTTTGGATAATCCCAGCATTGAGAACTGAAAACAATATTTCAAAAGTCAACTTTTCAAACAAATTTCATTTTTATACGTGCGATTAACAGCAACATATATATGTGCACTGACCACAACGAACAATTTACTGTTGCACTGAAAATGAGAAAACTCCATTAAAAATACAGGCTTGTGTATTTTACTACTCAGGATCACTTTTATTGCCAAGCACCGTGGGTTTACATGTACAAGGACTTTCGTCTTGTTGTACTGGTGCTTAGTAAAAACAGTAAAATACAGAAAAAATAAAATTAATATTAATATTAATAAGGTAAACATTACAAGGTAAGACAAGAAAGTAAAAGAGAAAGTGATGAAATGAGAAGAAACTATAAAGCTATGAAAACGCTGAGCATACATATAAAAATATAGAAATTTAGGAAAATAAAATTTGAATAAGAAATTTCAGTTCTCAATCTGATTGGTCAGAAGGTGCAAGTCGAAGGTTTTAAAATAATAACGCTCTTTCTAATACGTGATCGTTTCTATAGTAACAGAACTATTGTAACTATTGTAACTATGGTAACAAGTTGCACTGCTCGGTCTTATTAACTTAATCAAGAGAAAGTGAGAGAACATCTGTTTCTAGCATGTGATAAGAGGAACTAACGACGGTGAAAGCGATCGTGCAGACATTGACATATTAAAACGATAAATGAATAAAGAAAAAAAAAGTGTGGAGTGTTGGTCTTTAGTAAATCGGACATTGTAATCGTAGACAAATTTGCTGTGGTATAAAGAGAATAAAGAGTAACTTTGGGTCAGGCGTCACTGTTGATTATTTGTCTATAACACAGCATATCTAAAAGGTGTTTCATTCCTTACTTACAACTTACAGCTATTAACATTCGAGATGTGCGTATGAACGGCATGAGAGAAACGGTTCCGGTTACTTTGCACTTTGCCGGAGTGTTTGTGGAATCCGTCCGTTTAACCTAGCTCATAGGCTCTTTGCACAAACGAAAGGCACGTCTCCTGCATTTCTGGTTCATTCGCTGCAATCACAGTGGAGGTGTTCGACAGTTGGTGTCTTGAGAGAGCTCCTGATGTTTATCAGGACATGTAGTGTAACTTGCAAAGCCTTTTCTAGAAAGCGGATTAAAAAAAAAAAAGAAGGCTTTAATCCATTATATACTGTATGCTTCATCATACAGAGACAAGTACGAAGGTAAGAAAAATACCTATTTTATTTTTTGGAATAGTTCGAGACAATAGTTGAAGGACAGGTTGCGGCCTTGTTGTAAATAAAGAAATGTAAATGATGCTGCCGGGTATGTGAGAGCCGCGCTGTTTTCTGCACTCGGGGAAATCAGTGTCGTGTGTAGGAGGACTCCAGACCCAGGATTAAGAAAAACAGTGACGTAGGTTAATCCTGCTGCACCGACATTGTCCTTCAGGCTCTCCTCATCCGAGCCGAGGAGTGCATTAATCACATAAATGGATTCGAACCTGTAATTTAATTACGACCAGAGAACATCTGCTGATTATATTATAGACACTCTGTAATTAATAATGCGCTCATTATGAGCGTAGCTCCTATGCTTGACATGAAACGACTGCTCTCGTTCTAACCCACAATCCTTCAAGGAAACCCATGTACTGTACATTTTAGTTCCACTTCAGGTATTAAGGGAATCTTTGAGAAATAAGCCGACACAAAAGAAGACAGGGGAGTGAATTCTGGCCCGGGACCACACCCTTAGGGCCCAAGTGCTTCGATTTTACTGAAGACAAACAGGTCATGTATCTTAGCGACAGCATATACCTCAGCTCTAGCATATCAGTACACTCTAGTTCAGTGGTCCACATTAGGCATTAGTCTGCCAGTAAAAATGCCTTCAGAACAAGCAAATATCCACCGTAGATTCATTTTGGATTTAAAAAAAGGAAAGAAATAGTGCGCTACTTTATAAGCAGACACACGTGGGAAGTGTCAGTCGTTCAAACTTAACCATAAGTTGATTGTTGACTCAGTTAACGTTAAATTATTGGGCTTGTTTACACCCAGGACAAGTGTTAAAGGTACATTAGGTACCATTAGACCTTTGATCCCGTCTCTAACGGTTATATGCATTCGAGATTTGAACGATTCCCATTCGTGTTCATGAAGCTCCGCCCCCAGGATCTATGATGACCCGTAGAGTAACATGTCTATGAAATGACTGACGAGAGGCGCATCCAAACACAAACGAGCACTCCGGACCAGAAGTCAGTTTCCCAAACGGGTTTTCTCAGCAACTTCTCGCACACATTTGTTAAGACCAGGGGTTAACGCCTTGTCTTTTAATCATGTTTTATATATCTTCCGGGTTATCTGTGCAAGTAAGGTATAAAAAGAAACTGACTATTGCACCTTTAAACCTTGTGTTTTACCGTGCAAGAATATTATTAAGAATAAAACTCACAACTAACCTCATACTATTATAAAATATAGTAATATGTGCTGCTTCCAACAGGTCTGAATCCTTCAATCACGATTGCTTAGCTCTTGTCAAATATGCTCCGTTGAGATCTTAAACACGATGTCATAAGCTTGCATTACATTTTTATTACACTTGTTGGTCAAAGGTATCGGTAAACTTGTTTGTATGGATATTTTCTTATTTTTCCAATAAAATATATGGTTTAAAAAAACAATTGTTGGTCAATTCAGATCTAAAGTGCAGTGCTTTTGGTACTGCTGCTTCTTTTTAGTCTCAGAGGGACACTTTATGTGGATAAGATACATTAAAAAAAAAAAAGAGTGAGTCCTCTGAAGCTGTATAACGTCTTTAGTCATGAACATAGCTTGACTCATCACAGCTTGACTCATCACAGCTTGACTTATCACAGTAAATACAAGTTTCAGCCAAGATGGCGCCTATGAAGGAAGCATCCTTCATTCTGTATCACGGGAAAGTTCTTGAACATTTTACAACAATGCCTACTAGTGACCAGACGCTTACCAGCCAATGTGGAAATAAGTCGGGTGATTTAGAGAAGGAAGACCGGAGATGAAAGAGAGCGCTCAGCACCATCGCATGAGGAGCACTGGGGGAGGAGGAGGAGGAGGAGGAGGTCTGCTTTCTGATGCGATTCTGGTTTAAGCAGAAAGTCGATGCCGGTAACCTGAGCGCTGCTCATCAGCGAACGGAAAACACGCTCTTGAAGGCTTTGATTAACTCTGTAAATATTTAACATTTAGGACTCAGTGCACACGACTGCCTCTGGGGCAGAAGACCAGACAGAGATCGGAGTTCATGCACATTTTCATCCATCACTCTGGAAATGGCTGCTAGCTTTTCAGACTGATGGATGAAATATGAAATGATCATACAATTTTAGGGCTGTGCAAAAATATTCGATAGATAGACGTCAAAGTGTGGCGAGTCGACAGACGAAGAAGGGGGGAAAAACAACCAGGGGAAGCTGTGTGTGGATTTTAAAAACGACTCAAACACCCACCTGTGGTGAGAAGGCCCGAATTTATCCTAAACAAATATTTAATATCACGTACAGAATGTTAAATTCACAATCACTAAACAAACGAAGGCTAAATGCAAGAAATGAATGAATGGTGCAAGTGAGCCACGGCTGCGGGCATCATCTCGCTCAAAACCCACCAGGAACACGTTACACGTAGAGAGCGTTTATCACCAGCAATTTTCACCCACGAGTCTTTCTGAAGAGTCTCTCAGCAGAAGAACACATTCAACAGCCAATGGTTAAACCAGTGAAAGTGCTGCTTGCGTTTTACCTTGTGGAGGACACACTGCGCTCTCTGCTAACATGATTAAAGTTGTATACTAAGCGGCAGTTCTTTTTGATCAGCATTTGCAGTACAGACGTGCTTTTATTCACAGACATCTGCTAGGAATATCGAGCCACAGAGCTCTGCTAGGGCCATGTACGATTTTAACATAACGTTCTTTACAAAATCGTTAGTGTGAGTAGGAATTATGGTGGCAATTCTAAGCCAAAAAAATAAATAAATAAAAGCTTCTCTATATGAACAGGCCCATATGCTGTGATGTACAGGTCCACTGAAGTCCACTATAAGTTCAAGTATAACTCATCTCCATAGCACAGCGCGAAATGCAGCGGGACGCAGGAAAACTTTCAGTCAGTTTACAACATGTCCGTCACCTGTAGCCAAAATGGATCAAGCATTAATTCTGACTACAGTACTGAAGTACCTCTGGAGCTGATGAGTATCGTATCGGAAAAGGAAAACTGGTACCGTGCCGTCTCTATCTGAAAGCAATAACACTTTTCCTGGCGCTTCGTGAGCGAACCTATACCTGCCTGTGATTTGATATGTTTTGCTCACCTCTGAGATGTTCGGCTCATGAATCTTCAGCTCCTCCACCCTGTCTCCTCTGCAGCCTACTTTTTCTATGACTTCATCATTTCAATTTGCTCTCTTTTACGCCTATATGATTCCCTATATACGTACAGCGATGGCTATAATGCGTAGACTGCTAATGCTGCTGTCTGGTTTGCGATTTTAATTCCACTTTAATTCGTATGAAACCCAATCGTCTGTTACTTTGCTTCTCTACTAGATGAAGTGCAAAGCGTTGTTGGTTCAGCCTGACAGTTGCCAGGAGCTGATGCTTTAACCACTCATGCAGTACTTTTTCTAGTGAGAGCAAATATTCCAAGCAGGAACCGTTCCTCTGGGTTTTTTTTTTTTAGAAGTAACCATGAAACATGCCAGAGCGAACGTTTGTTTGGGCTATGCAACACAACACTTCGAACAGGTGAATCAACATAGCAGGGAGTGATGATCATGTTTCTTAACCCAGATTGGGGGGGTGGGGGTTAAACCGGCGTTCAGAGGAGGGTCATGTATCCGGCAAGGCTGAACACACTCTCGCACTGCGCTGTGCTTATGCAGGTTTCTGTTCATCTTCTTCACCTCAGCAGAGACAACGAGAAACATTTCTGACGAGAACGCATCTGTCAGTGATCGTCTTCGCACAACGACAGTGCAAGATCCGGCTTTCCGGCTTTCCCTCAGCGTGCAATGTGTCTCCTGATTCGCTCACACGTCCTGTTATCTACATAACAACACTCGATTGGTGTCTATATAAAAATAATACAAGTATAGATTTATTGATTAATAACAATAAAACACTTTACATTTATTACCACTAATAAATGGATAGATAAAAAAAAGGTGTTAACTCAATATAGACGTGCGTTAAATTTCATTCCAGCTGTTGTTTTATACTTCAGCAAGAAATTTAAAAAGATTAAAGAGATCTTAATGAGAAACCAAAGCAACATTCAGGCAAATTATTAGTGTTTGTATTAAAAGGTTTCTTTACTCTTAGAGACAAAAATATATATAATGAATATAGTCCTTGGTGTCATGTCATATCATGATGTATACTAATGCTGTAAAATTTGAAATGTTTGGGCGATATGACAAAAAATATCGTACCATGATTCTTGAAGACATTTCTACGATACGTATCACGATATACAGGTTTGCTCACAAACCTTAAAAAAGAAAACACCAGTTCAATGATTTTTGCAGAAGATTTTAACACCAGCTCAGCCAGTCCGAGTGTAATCAGACTTCTAAAACACGCACAAACACAAAAAAGATATCACGATATCTACAATATATTGTGATGGAATTTATCACGATGTCGAGATTATACTGTCGTACCAAACAGGACTCATCCACAGCCCCGTCCCTGGATTAGTTTTATACGGTTTTAAACGCTGTGTTAAAAAAATACATGAAATCTACAAATCTACACAATCATCCAGGGAGAGTTAAACATTGCAACGATCCTGTTTAGATAAAACTCTGGTGCACTGGGCAAATATGGGAAGAAAAATGGAGGGAAAAAAAAAAAAAAAAAAAAGAAACACCCTTCTTGGAAATCAATTCAAGAATGCTGGCATGTCACGAATGTAATTACAAAAAAAAAAAAAAAAAAAAAAAAGCTGACAAAAAAATAATTCTCACCGAAAGCACTCCTGGTGCGTTTTATTTTTTCTGATTCGAGAAAAGTAAAGCGTGACCCCATGAGTCCTGCTGTGTGTGTGTGTGTGTGTGTGTGTGTGTGCCGTGTCCTTTTCTTCCCCCCCCTCACTGAACTGTGACCTCTAAAGAGACGCGTTCAGATCGCGCACCAACACTTTCTATACACTGCGCACTTCATTTAAAAGCACAATGTGCAACAATTTGCTTGAGTGGTCAGAGAAAGAGTATGTAAAAGAGGCTTTTGTTTGTTTTTTTGTTTGTTTTATTCGTTATTAAAGAACTGAAACCCCTCCACGCGTTCACATGTCCAGTATAACGTTGATTAAAGGTGCAATAGTCAACATTTTTTATTTCTTACTAATAAGAAGCCACTGTCTAAGCCACTGTCTCAGAACAAGTGTACTATGTAGCTGGAAAAAAAAACAGCTTGAAAACATCTGGAACGTCTGTTTGTATTTGGATTGGCCTCTTGTCTGTCATTTTATAGACACGCCCCCAATGCCTCTTCGGATCCCTGATAAATCATTACGAGAAGAAGTTGTATGTTTCTAGAGTTCTAACTTGGCTTTCTAATTCAGCTGAGTGTCCGCTTTAAAGTGATGTCCTGACAAGCCTTGCTGTTGGTCACTCTTAGTTAGCAGGCTAACTCTAGTTGAACCACTATAAGTTTTGGGGCGGAGCTTTGTGTACATGTGAGGAAATGGGACTGGGGGGGGGGGGGGGGATCATTCACATCTTATTCAACTCTACCCTTCATTTAACCCTTAGAGACCAAATTTCCCCCTGCAAATCTTACCTAACGCACCTTTAAAGGCTGTACAGACCTGAATGAAATACAGGAAGAAGAACGCGAAAATGTAAGCTTATGTTCTTATCATATGTAGTGTGGCGTGAATGAAAACTTTTTCGGAGTCTCTACTCTATCTACATGCTGTTGGCATCGTAAGTGTGAGTGTGTGGTGGAATTCTTCGCTTTTCCCAAACCGATATCCAAGCCTTGAGTATAGGCTGATGCCGATACGCATCCCGTACTTTCAGCCGTGCTTCACAGTTAAACTCTTTAACCCAGAAGACACTGTACAATAACGCATAAATACAATAAAATCAATACTAACAAAAGAAAGGCAGTCAAGTCTCTTTATATGTAAGCATTTCCAGTTCTAAAACTAAATTTCTTTTCCAAATCCAATTCCAATCTATGTGATTTGGTACGGCGTCCGATATCCGATCCGTATTCTCTGATATCCGAGCCACCATTTTATACGCCATCTTCACTTTTAGGTGCAGTAAATCGCATTGTGGGCGCTAAATTAATTTATCTGCATTGACACCGTCATGTATTTTGACAAAACACAGAAGGCGTATTATGTAAAAGACATCCAATCCTCTGTAGACCCTGTTAATAGGGTCTTGCAATAGCTTGCTGTTTTTCTTTTTTATAGTGTGTGTGTGTGTGTGCAAGGGTGCAGTCTGGATTAGACGGAAGGTTGCTTGAACTACGCAGAAGTGTCAGAAGTGGTGTGTATTCCAAATTTTAAAAAAACGAAGTCTTAAATGCGTAGAGTATGAACCCGGAAAAGCTTTTGTATTAAAAACCTGAACATGTTCCCACCTGACCAGGATACCTCTCATAACCTGACGCTTATGTAATTATCCTTCAGGCAAAATGACTGTGTATTAACGCAAACTCCTCGCCACTAGAAACAACCTTCTTCTACACAACATGCCTCTTCATAGTACAGTACAGACTGTACACCTCGCATATGCACGTTGTCAACGTTGTTTCGTGTGTCGAGACATCTGTGTGTACGCTCTGATTGAGGCACAAGAACGACTCCTCTCGCTTAACCGATAAATGTATTAAAAAGAATTTCCTGCTCTTTCTGCTCTTCGCTCGGTTCTCGTAAAGACGGCTGCGTGATTGTTTACATAATAGAAACTTCGAATGGCTGAAAGGGCTAACGGCACAAGAGCGCCTTTGTCTCAGAAGCTTTTGTTTATCTGTATCTGTATCAGTCATTTACAGTGAGGTTGAGAAATTGGGTCAAAAGTGCCTTTAAACCGGTTTTAAGACAAGCTAGGCGTGATCCAGATATCTGAAATATATATAAAAATAAAAAGTTTCACCCTACATGAGCATGAGGTGGCGTGTAAATGATTTCTGTAAAATAAAAAATTCTGGATTTGATACGCGCGTGTGTGTGTGTGTGTGTATGTGTGTGAGTGAGAGTGTGTGTGAGAGAGAGAGAGAGTCGGAGAAATGCCCTACATTTCAAGCAATGCTTTCCCTTAATGCCAACATGCCAAACATACTTTCACTAAAAACAGTCGCAGGAGGCTCCACGGCGTTTCTCTGTCATTCTGGAAACGCGGAACCGTATTTTTAATTGCTTTCACGCTCTCACGCGCCAGAGGAAGGCCTTGCTACTAGCTGGTCCGCTCTCAGACGTCCTTGCCGAGACGTTGTGATCATCTGCTGTTATTTAAAAAAAATATACATATGTGTATATGGAGGGACGGGAAGGTATTATGGAAGTTTGAAGATAAATCCAGTTAACACCAGTTAGGAAATTCGTGATACTTTAAGAGGCAGGTGCGTACGTCCTTTTGAAAGTGATTTTGCAAATTAAAGCAATCCAAGTTCTCACGATAACAAATTGTCGTCGTCATCCCCTTTTCTTAGAAACGCATTTGCTTTACTACCCGATTATGGAATTAAGACATTATAAACACTCCCAGGTACTACGCAGGTATTTGAGACGACTTTGCGTCCAGACATCACCACAAAACTTAGTGCGGGTTGACTAAAAGCCTCTTCAATTAAAAATCATACAGCATCCATTAGATCTTGAGTGTAGAGATGATATAATTTAATGTTAAATGCATTATACTTTCAGAGCTGCTGTTAGAGAAAATTAAGCAACACCTTCTGACCAATCAGAGGAAAATTCCACAGCACTGTGCTATATATATATTGATCATTATTTGGTAGGGCAGAAAAAGTTTTGGTAGTACTTTTTTTTTATATATATATAAATATCATGGCATATAATAGAGTTTGGTGTATTCATCATTCTTCATGTTTCATAGGCTATAACTTTTAAGTGCACAGCTGAATAATTCTTCACTTAATTATGAGGGCCTGAGAGTTTCTCTCAAGCCTGATTTCATTTCCCCTAAAGGAACCAAGTCTTCTCGTGTGTATTGGATCATATTGCAGCACCTGCTTGCCGATGCTCGGTCCTTAGTGAAGTTCTGCGGGAAGTCTAATGCTGCGTTCAAAAGTAACTTAATGTGCTTAATGATTTGAAAGCTTTTGACTGGGAGCCTATTAGGAGCCTTTTCGAATTTAGTATAAATTAATCCATATCACTTTAAAAAAAAAAAATAATGACCTGTAACAGAAAGATGTCTAATGACAAAGTAATGGAGGTTAAGTCGGAGTATGTCTTCGTTCACCTTTCATGCTTATTCCAGTAGCCGCTTTCTACGTAAAAGGTAGATACGGAGGACTTTTTTTTGGTTGCATTTTGTCATTTGATAAACCAAGTCTGAATACAGGTGCTTGACTTTAAAACACTCAAATTATTAAAATGAGCCACGTCTTAGGTGACCGGAGTTTGTTTTGAATGTGTATCCTTCAGGACAGGACTTTTTCAGAAAGTGTGAATATTACCCAGGAATGTACTTTTTCATTCTTTCACTGAATTTATTCTAAAACTAAAAAATAATGCAATGTGCCCATATTTTGCTTAATTTGCCCTCTTCTCTAAAGAAAACATGTTGACTGACCAAACAGTCATTTGCTATTGTTACAGCTCACTTTAAATGAGTGGAGTTCCTAATTTTACAGCAAAATAATCAACGCATCATATAAAGGTCGATCCTTGAGATAAGTACTGTCTCTGAATAAAATGCTGTCTCCTCTGATCTCGTTTGAGCACACCAATAAAGTAGGAACACTTTGGGAAGGATTTCCAATAGATTTTAGAGCATTAATGAGGTCAGGCGCTGATGTTGGTGAGGAGGTCTGGGGTGCAGTCGGAGTTCCAGTTCATCCCAAAGGTGTTCAGTGGGGTTGAGGTCAGGNGTGCAGGACACTCGAGTTCTTCTACTCCAACCTTCACACACCATGTCTTCATGGAGCTCGCTTTGTGCACAGGGGCATTGTCGTGCTGGAACAGATTTGTGTACCTTAGCTCCAGCGAAGGGAAGTTGTAATGCTACAGCATTAAATACAGTTGTGTGCTTCCCACTTTGGCAATGATTTTGGGAAGAACCACATATGGGTGTGATAGTCAGGTGTGCACATACTTTTGGTCACTGCCAGCGAGTAGCATCGGACATAACACTGGACTTCAATGGTCAAGGTTCAAGTTCAAAGTCAGAATCACACCTAACTGGGGCACAATTCTGTTTTCAGAACCCGTGCCTGCAACTGTCCGCGTAGCTGAAGTGCAAAGTTACGTCTGAAGTCTGAATAATGATCAGTACACTCAGAACCCAACTCAACTCTTTTTGGGCCAAAAGGACCAAAAACGAGTTAATAAAACAATCTGGAGATGAACTGACATCAAATGCAGAGCTAGATATGATCAGTCTCGCTCACACTTACCAAAATGGCATGCTGGGTAGTGAGCAGCCCATTGCTTAAAGTACTGAATAGTTGTGATTTCAGATCCCGGGATGGCTTCTGCACCCCTGAACACTCAGCTGCTCAGGTACATGGTTATATTACATTCTTCTTCAGTTGTAAGATGCTATAGAGAGTGTTTAGGGATACAGAAAGCTGAAATTGCCCTTGTTGGGTTTTTCAGACATACAGAATCTTGCCAGCTTGTGGTTTCTCGGATTCGCTTTAAAAAAGGCTAGCTCCTAGTTGATCCAGATGGACCAATTAGCTGAACCCACAGCTATGGCTACAGCCCTCAACCCAGCAGCACAACTCGGTTTACAGGAGTTTAGAGCTGCATTTCTTTTAATGTACACTGAAATGAGTCACAAAAAAAAAATAAATAAATAAAAATCTGGCCCTCAAGGACAAACCTCCAAAACACTGCAACCTGACATTTATCCTGTGAAAAAGCATGCAGGCAAAACAGAGCAGGTAACTGTTTGGTCGTGACTTGGGTAGGGCCTTGGCAAAGTCAGCGTACACAGGAATATTCAAACACACCACTACGCTACAGGCCAACGAGCCAGTGGGAACCTGGCCACACCTCAAACCATCACGCCCTCCTCATTTAAAGCATATCTGGGCTATAGACCGAATGGAACATGGTGCCCATTATCAACTGAGTATCAGGCTTTGGCTCAGCCGTGCTTAAAATACCCAGCGACAGTGTCACTGAGGATTACTGACAAGATTATTCCTTATGTAATCTCAGCACTAAGTCAAGGCACTGAGCCATAACTTGATGATACAAAGACCGGTTAAAAGGTAACACGTCCATGACCAGGAGCCAAGGAGCAATATTTGGCTGTGGGAGGGATGGCATTCTGTCTCTCGCCTGTCAATCAGAGCGACGCTAGCCAATCATGGGTGGCTATGAGTTCATGTATGCAGAAGGGGGTAGGTAGCGCGTTCCTCCAAGTGTGTTACGCAGGTGAAGCACGTGTTAGCCTTCACCCTCCTTCACCTGTTGTATGATGGGTGGCTGGGAATTGACAGGTGAGCAAATTGTGGAGAAAAATGGGGGAGTGGGAGAGGGGGGTGAGGTCGGGGTCAGTAAGACCCAAGACAAGAAGATGAAATAAAAAAGCAAGATTCTCATGAAAATAATAATAGTAGTTATTACTGAGAATAGTTTGTCTAGTGACAGAGATAAAGACCTACCTGTAAATTTATAAACATTTATAAACCAGATGAAGAATAAAGAGCATCTAATCCACAGGAAATTAACTGAAATGCATCAGAGGAAAGAAATAGCTTATGATGGGCTCAGTGGATATTGCACAACATAATAACTTACTGTAAAACATAATAATGTGTCAGCGGTGAAGATTCTGGGCTGAAGACCAGAAGGCACAGAGTTGTATAAAGGCAGTTTGGAGGTAGTTGCACCTTCAAGAAAAGCCTTCATCTGCTCATATATACACTGTATGGCCAAAAGTTTCTGGACACCTGACTATCACATCCATATGTGCTCCTTCCCAAAACTGTTGGAACCACACAGTTGTATAGAACGTCTCTGTACGCTGTAGCGTTACAGTTTCTCTTCACTGGAACTAAGAGGCCCAAACCTGTTCCAGCATGACAATGAACCTGTGCACAAAGTGAGCTCCATGGAGACATGGTGTGTGAAGGTTGGAGCAGAAGAACTCGAGTGTCCTGCACAGAGCCCTGACCTCAACCCCACTGAACACNCCACACTCCAAAATCTAGTGGAAAGCCTTCACAGAAGAGTGGAGCTCATTATAACAGAAAAGGGGGAACGGTGTCACGGTCAGGTTTCCATAAACTTTTGGCCGTATAGTGTATGCTTGGATTGGATTTCATCTTACCCATTTAAAACCTGGATGTAAATGTCAGCACAATGAATAAATGTAATATAACTTAAGTTAGAACATAATGCGCAAAAAAAACAACAAAAAAAAACAGCTGTAGTCTTTAAAGAGGAATTCCACAATCGTCACGAATGCTGACGAACCACTGAAGCTCTACGCCAGGGGCATTCAACTAAAATGTGTAAAAGTCCAGTTATATAAAGCTGCTTGACCCAGATAAGCAATGATCATGACTGAATGGAGGCAACAGTCACCTTTTAATGATTAACCATTAATGATTAGTTTATAGCTATAAATAAGATCATGTGAAGTGGTTATATTTTGTTTAGTAGCGATGCTTCATGTTAGAACTCGTTACTAATCAGACCTGAGAGTTTAAATGAAGAGAAATAAGCATGAAAGCCAGTGAAAACTCAGCCTTTTCTGAGCTAATGCCTTTAGCGCTGTGGCTAGTCTCTGGTCCGATGCCTTCAGCATGTGATTGGATAAGAAGCCTCAACAGAAAACCTGCTACAGAGGCCAAGCTGGTTCGTGTTTAGGAAAGCAAGAGTTACTGAACTACAGCCAGTTCTTCCCTTTTTTTTTCGCCTCATACATACATTCAGCTCTGCTACAGTATCTACAGTTTCAAGTGCTCTGTTTGGTCATCAGGACTGAGGTCCACCAACCCTAGACTGTGATTTTGTTTGTCACATCGTAAAGATCAACAGATGTCATGTCAGGACTCCTAACAAACTCTCTCCAAGTCCACAGATCTATTCAGCAGGTGCTGCTTCACAACGTTTGTATCACATTCATATAAACTTGGTGTTTTTTTGTTTTGTTTTTTGGACGTACAGGACATCTGTTCAAATCTGTGTGCTCAAACATGATGTGTCTAGTGCAAGAAAAGTCCAACATCATTCCCATTCTCAAACCTTCAGGAAACGTTTCACTGCACTGTTCCTAGCTATAATAAGCAAAAGCCCAGGGTTAGTAAAAGGTTTGTTTACTCGGTCTGTGAAAACTGTGGCAGTGCAACACCTTGCTGCAAATCTGGGAAGCTTTAGCAGTCTTACTTGCCCACGCTTTTGTATATTAGTGGAGAAAAATATCATTTAAAATTGTTTAAAGAAGTTTGCAATGTCACAACGTCACAAGCGGCGTTAAAAGAAATGAAAGGGTGAGTAGACCTGTTGTAAATGTACGCCCGGGGATCTGGATTAACTGGTCCACCTGCCCCAGGTGTTTTCTACTTACTTACTCTCGCCCATTCCCATCTGCAATGTAATGTCTGCTAAACAGACTAAAAGATTGCTTGAGTGTGTTGCAATTAAAAAGAAGGTCATTGCACTTCAATTTGGCTGTTGTCCAGTTAAATGTTTACATGTGAACTGGCAGTGCGTAGGAGTAAACAGTAGAGTAGGTTTTGCACTGAGACATGACAGGATGTGACGTCAGCTAGAATGTTTACATAGCATACACACACACACACACACACACACACACATTTATATATATATATATATATATATATAAGAAGGACGGAGAGGAGCTGTATCTGTTTATCCTGTCCAAGAAAGGAGGAATAAAATCAAGCTGGCTTTGTTGCTTAGCAACAAGTGGCCCCGCCTTGCCCCGCCTCCGCCCCCCCTCAACTACGGCCCCGCCCCCTCGTGCGCAAACAAATCGAGCCACGCGACGCTGTGCGCGAGAGGAAAAAAAAACAAACAAACAAAACAGCCGTTGAAAACAAACTGTCATTTTTTTTTTTAAATCACACAATGGTTCATAACGCTTAGTTATTCTCTTATGGCATAAACACGTCTAAATAGTATCTTAATTCATACCTAATGTCACGACGGAGCTACACAGGAGAAAAAAAACACGTATTTTTATGCTAACACACCGCAAAAGTGCGAAAAAAGTGACGTAAGTTGAGCAGCCAGAGGAGGAAAGGAAAGGGGGGGAAAAACAAAAAAAAGTTACCTTTGGAGTAAAGAGACTTGGGGGAAGTGAGGTCGATATCCGTGCTGAACAGTGAAATGAAGTCAGAGGGCATCTCACTGCCTCTCTGGGCCGGGGAAGAGAGCTCTTTCTGGGTTCTAGTGAGAAGCAAAAAGTTACGAGTAGCAAAAGTTTAATCTTTTCGCTCATTCATAAAAGTGCCTTGTCGTCAGCTCTCCGAGTTTAGCAGACTGAAGAGTGTGAGACGAGTGCAGCCCCTCCCACCTGACACACGCGCGTCGCCGAGGAAAAGCGCGCACACGCGTCTGTGTCAGGTGGGAGGGCCGGCACGAGGCAAACGCGTCACACAGCGGTCACGTGGTCGAACAAATAGGAACTCTATGCATACTAGCAATGCATGTTTGTAATCCACATATAAAACACTGTAAACGTTTTCAAACCATAAAAACACTCAATTTCTCTCTCTCTCTCTCTCAGTTCTCACATTATCCATCTGTATCACTGTGACCTCACTGTATTTCTTCAAATAAATAATAAGTAATAAATAGTAATAAATCTTTAGTCACACTGTCAACAAGTTTAAAAAGATTCTCAATATAGTTGCTGTGTCTTGTGTTCATGTGCAAAATGTCACACTTATCATACACGTTCGTGGCATAACATCGGTGGAATGGATCAGAAAAGCATCGACATGATTCATCGCTATTAGATCGCAAAAGTTCACATACACTAAGATGACTTTCTCTTTAAACAGATTCCAGAAATGTATGTAATGGTGTTTAGAAGCTTCTAAAACCGGTTAACAGTACTAGTACCGAAGTAATCCTCACGTAGACACCGACATAAATCTCGGTTACGGAAAAACGAGAAGATACCATGGGAAAAGCCAAGCAACTCAGACAAGACCTGGGGAATAAACATTATGGACCTCCACAAGTCCAGTTCCTTCTTACCACGTACCATGAGCATTGTAAAAACAATTATGTGTAAGTATATAATAATATTGGGATTACCCAGACACCCAGACATGTGTTGTTCATGGAAAGAAGCATAAATTTCCCAAACTCCCAGTGACAGATGAAATTTGGTCAGAAAGTGAACAGCTGAACCCCAAGACAACAGCAAAGGACCTGGTGAAGGAGCTGATTACATCCACTAATAAGAGAGTCCTACATTGCCATGGCCTGGAAGGCTGTTATGCAAGAAAGAAGCCCGTCCTCCAAGACCAGATTTGGAAAAGGCAGACTGAAGTTTGCAGCATTTTAGAAGAGTGCTCTCTGGTCAGATGAAACAAAAAATGTAACTGTTTGACCATAATGATCAGCACTATGATTGGAGGAAAAAGGGAAGGGTGAGGCTTTTAATCCCTCGACACTTCGTACCCCCACCGTCGTAGTAGTATGAAATTCTTTTTTTAGTCGTGGAGTTCTGTAGTCGGTCTTTCACAAAACTTGGTCACAACTGGGTTTTCCAGCAGGACAATGATCTCAAGCATACTTCCAAAATTATAACAAAATGGCCTAAAGACAACAAAGTGAAAGTATTGGAGTGGCCATTACAAAGACCGCACCTGAATCCCATAGAAAATTTGTGAACTGAACTGGAAAACTGTGTCTGAACGAAGAGGCCATGACCGAGTTACGCCAGTTCTGTCAGGAGGAATGAGCAAAAATTCCCGCAAAGCATTGTGAGAAGCTTGTGGAAGGGAACCCCAAGAGTTTGATTCAAGTTAAGCTATTAAACGGCAATGCCACCAAATGCTAGAGTTGATAGAGTTGTGAAAAATTGAGTTCGAATGTCTTTAACCTAGATGTGTGTAAACTTTTGGCCTGAACTTTACCTATTACTACTATTCTAGTATTAGTAGTAAAAATTATATTAAAATCGTAAATAAAAAATCTAGATATATTTTAAATAAACACATTCTAAGATATTTTTGGTCATGATGCACTAGGAGTTAAATCTACAGCGTGTCCCAAAAGTCTCCATACGCAGGGGACTGTGTTTGCCAGCAGCATGTCGGCTGTGTCTTCGTCAGTGGATGTTCATGGACGTTCACTTCTCGCTCGGTCCTCAACGCTTCCAGTATTTTTGAATTTGTTAAGAATTTTGGCAGCAGTGTCATATGTGATGTTCTGGCCATGTTTCCTGTTAAAGTCCTTCACAGCCTTGCGTGAGAATGACCTTGATACGTTCTTCTTTTGTCGAAGGCATTCTTAAATTCTTTTTGGACGTGCTGTATAAAAGACTTCACTTAATGATGTTCATTTGGCACTGATTACGTTTGTTTGATTTGACATGACTCTCTCTCTCTCTCTCTCTCTCTCTCTCTCTCTCTCTCTCTCACACACACACACACACACACACACAGCTTCTGTGTGGATATTGAGACAGAAAGTAGAGTTACACATGTTGTCCTTTCTCAGCTCTGTTGCTTTCAGAATTAGTTTCAAGTTAATGAACAACAAGTATTCAGGAAGCTTGTGCAGATTTCTAATCGCTCGCACTATAAAAGGAAAATAAATAAAATAAAAGAGATCAGAGACACTGCTGCCTTGAGAATTCAGTCTGAGTAGCACCTGATCAGCAGCTTTATGATACCTTAATGGCTCTTTATGACCACAAGGTGTACTCATCAGTGTTGGCTTGTTATAGGAGCACATACTTTATATAAATATAAATCTGAAGAAGAAATCATGAATCCAGGAAGCAGCTACTTAAGAACAGATAGTAGATTCCAGAGATAAAGGACGTCTCGGACAAATGTTCCTTCATCAGCCGTACAAGCAAAGTGCTCCTGAGGCTGCAACAGGTTGATAAACCAGCAGGTTTTTCCGAAATGTGTGATGGGTTAATAGCTGCTGTCAAAACATGACATTTACTCAATGGGGCTCCAAAGTTCTGCTCTTTCATTCCTCCCTTAACCATAAACAATGATTTTTATATTGAAGTGTCTGTTTACTGGAAAGGAGAAATCCTTCATTCTGACGGTATGGTGTCACGACAGAATGATCAGCCAGTCTCCTCTCAGTTCCTCTGATGTTCAGGTGGTTGCATCTCATACAGGAAAGATATTAAAGATGATAATGAGTGACGAAAGCTGATCCTTTACAAGTGGAACGTCTAGGACACTCGCGTAGAATACTGTAGCTACTATTAGGCTGATCATATAATTCACTTCTGACGTGGATGTTTAAGTGTTAAAAAAAACAGGGCAGACATCCTCTACTCGCCCCTCAGAAACTTTTCGTTTCGTCAGAGGCCTAGTAGGACCTCCTGCAAATGACTTCTCTCTGTCTTTAGTGGTGGATTGTGTAGAGGTCAGGGTCATGTTCTCTTAATCGTTGATCCGGAGCCTGTCCTGGGAACCCTGGGTGTGAGGCGGGAATACACCCTGGATGGGATGCCACTCCATCACAAGCCACCATGCACGCAGACATACACACCTACTAGTATGCTTTTTAGCGGTGAGAGGAAAACCCACACAGACAGTAGGAGCTCAGGGTCAAACCTGGGACACCGTAGCTGGGAGGCTGGAACGCTGTGTTTACGCCGTATATACTTTTTGAACATCCTATTCCAGATTTTTGTCCACTCTTCTGGGAAGGTTTTCCACTAGATCTTGGAGCGTGGCTGTGGGGATTTGTGTTCATTCAGCTA
>CM074955.1:2856174-2866970 GCA_037577455.1 Pangasius macronema
TTACACCTCCTATTTTAATCTGTGTTTGTAACCATTTAGAACATTATCTGTTCAACCTGAATAATGTATTTATATTTGATTACGTTCCTACCGTAGATACGAGACGTTCATTTCCAGTAATCATAAAGAACCTCTTAGGCTTATCTCAGCACTCGTACTAACAATATGACCATGCGCTTTCAATCTCATACTCATAGTTTGTGATGTTAACTAATGCAGTGCATAATATTAAAGAACCTTTGAATGTAAAGTGATATGAATAAATGTATGTACATATGAAATTGTTGCTTGTTATTGACCATATTCACCTGCTCGCTTGTTGCGGGTCAAGACCCAAATCCAGTACAAATCCTCCACCTCTGTAGAAGGCCATGGTGCCCCAGATAGGGTGCCCCCTGAGTTTGGACTGGGTTTGATATTGCCATGGCATGAGGAGGCTCTTAGTCATGTTTACATCTCTCGAGCGATTCCAGCCTGGACCATAGGAGCCCATGTCCTCTATACCCCAAGAATATGGCGCATGACAATCAAGAACAGCACTTTGCATGGCTTTAGAAATTCTGCACGAGTCCTTGAGCACCCGAATCTGCCGGAGACGAGCACTTCCCACAAGCTTTGAGTTTCCGTCAGTGATGAAGCCTGAGAAGGTCGAAATGAAATGGATTAGAGATTTAATCAGATCGTCAGGACCTTAGTTAAGCTCAGTGTTAACAGTGTATTTGTCCAAATCCATCTTGAGACAAAACCTGGACGTTGTCCATAGAGGTTGCTGATGAGGACGTCATTTGCCCAGGTAAACACATCTCCAGGGCTCATGCTGTCAGTGATCCCATCTCTGAAACGTTGCTGAATGTGTTGAGTGAGATAATAAGCATTCGGATCACGCTGACCATACGTAGCCACGAGTAGTACGCACAGAAACGCCACATAAACTGTAGAAAACAGAGATATATATAAAACAGCCTGCCCGCCATTGCTCTCTGTAATTAAACAGAATCCCATTTTCCTTTTCTCTTACTGATAATCTCCTTAATCAATGCAACAGCCTTCTTATTTTTGATATAGTTTTCCTTCATTTTCTCAATGTCAGCAGGAGGAGGGGGCTGGTAGAACCCGCATGTGCTGTCCCTTCTGGAAGTGCGTACATCCTCAGGATCCTCTGCAGACAGGAGCATAGTTTTCATTTTTGAAGAAAAAAAAAAGCCTTATAGAGAAGATTATTGAGTAGGAAAATGTTAGGCTTTGTTTAAAGTTTACGCTATGTTCTGCCGGTACCTGAGTAGGTAAATGTCATGTCCTTCAACAGGAGAAAATAATTCTCATCCTCACTTTGAACATTTTTCACCACTAGAGCAAAGAAGATCGCAAATCCAAGGACCTGCCGTATGAACGTTACAGTAAAAATGATGAACCTGATAACATTCAGAAAAAATAATAAGTTTAATTGTTTTTAATAAAAAAAGTTAAGCGTGTCTTACTTTTATAGGCTGGGTGACGAGCAAACTCTCAAAGAAGGACACTGAGATAGAAATGAGCCAGTTAATGGAGCGCTCTTTTCCGTACGTCAGCCCATACATCATGGTGAAGTATGCCGACACGCCACTAGTGGCTGCGAGGAGGAGCCAACCCACGATCACAAACCACCAGGGTAAGCCTTTCTGAAAACACTTTTTCTTTTTCTCTTCTTCAGGGCCGGCGACGTGGACTTCGCTGCCCTTAGGGTTGGAGTAGAGATACGGCTCTAGCAGCTGTTTCATATTTTGAACCTGAAGCACAGCCTGGATGTAGCCCTCTGGTTTAGGGAATTGCGATGGACCCAGCAGCCTCAGCTCTTTTTCCAAATTCCGGAGCTGTTTGTAGAGATAGGGGCGATAGAGCTTATATACTAAGAAGTGATCGTTTTCGGTATCTTCTACATAAAATTTGCCAAGAGTCATATTCTGCTGCCGAATGATGTCTTCCAGGACAAACAGTAAAGTGTTGACGTCTGTCGTTTCAGACTCCTGTGCTGCATTTGGAACGGGACACTTCACTGCCTTAGCCAGGGCACGAACTATTTTCTTTATGTCCTGAGAAACAATCATTTTAAATAAACTGTATTAGGCATTGATATCTCTAAACAGCTAAGACCAGCATTTGAAGTTTATTACTAAAAACAGACCTACTTTGACAACAATCTCAATAGTAATGTCTGTCTGAATGCGCCATCTCTCTACAAGTTTTTTCGCCTGCTTAGAAGATCCAGTCTTGGACTCCTCATTTATTGCTACCTCTTTCTTTTTTCGAGGTCGGGTGCTTCTGAATATGGTGACAATCAAGAGGTTGACAGGAAACATCATAATGGAGCTCTGGAAGCCGATCTTCAGTTGTTGCAAGTTGAACTTGATAGTGCCTTCAGGTAAAGCAACGGATACCAAGTGGTTAAACATTGCTACTAGATACTGAATGAAATGTTGAAAATGTTAACATCTTTAGGCATTGGTACCTAATTCCATGTCTTGCTCAGAGGGGTTTTTGGGAACCCCCCAGAACATGATGCTGGTTACCATGGTGCAGAGCAGCAGGGAGAAACAGCAGGAGAGGCGCTGCACTCGAGTGAAATTACTGTTGGCAGGTCGGTTTACGACAGAGTACCAGATGTGGCCGTCACACAAGTCTTTTGCTGTCTTCGTGAAAAAGATATGGCTGGAGGGGGGAAAAAGACAAAGAGATTTAATTACCATCCAAGCTTTTCATTCATTTGTTCATCTTCATTAGCTATCCCGGACACACTGGACGCAAGCCAGAAAAATATCTTAATTCCTTAATCAGTTTAGACTGATCAATCCACTTGCATTTTTTTAACAGTGGGAGGAATCTAGAGAACCAAGAGGAACCCTATACAGACATGATACTCAGACGTCCAGATCGAACCCTGGAGGGCCCTGAAACTGTGAGGCAGCAACGCTACCAACTGAGCCACCCCACGGTGGATGTTCTTATTAGAAATGAAAGAAAATTTAAGGAAAATTACGCTACTCACTGAAAACCTTTTAATTCCTTCTCACATGCTATAGGGAACACTTTGTCCAGAGTGCAGTCCCCTATATCAATGGCCAGCCATGAGTTGCACAAGAAATGCCACACCTGTCCAGTCTCCAGATCCTGCACCATCACCTTATTGACATACCTGATAAATAGAAATTGTGTATTGACTATAAGAGATCCGTTTATACACATATACACCAACAGCTGAGAAAATGTGTATAAAAAAATTATGTGAGAATGCTCAAGACAAATCCATCCTCTCTACCAATCAGGATGCTCGCCAGAGTTGTCATGCCACAGCCTGATGCTCTGCAGATCTCCAAGTGAGAAAGGAGTGGTGAGCATAAATATGTCCACCCCTCCCCTAGTAAACACATCTTTTTCTGGATCAGTCAGATGATGAGGCTTACTCTCCCAAACAGTGCCTGTTAGCGTCAGCGTAACCTGCAGGTGCAACGATACGACTGAAATATTATGTACATTTATAACGCGATAACAGATCTGCTGCTGTGAGTGAACATGGAAATGGGAATACTGACGTGAGATGTGGTGGCAGCTCCATGGCGATGCCCCGTGCTGACAGCAACTAAGTAGCGATATTCAGCCAATGGGTCATTATCCTCCAACACTGTGATTCTCACCTTGAATATGATGTCCGGACAGAAACGATATAAAGGTTGTTATTTTCTTAATGTTTTATAGGTTATGCTTATAGGTAAGATGATACTTTATTGACTGCTATACCTTTATTTTGTCCTTAAGGTCTTTCCTGTGTGCCCATATCACTGTTATAATGTAGGCCAGGAATATTGCACCAACAAAACACACTACTACAGGGTTGTTGACAAAAGTGGAAAACAGCTCAGCAGTGCGGGACACGTCGACCGTGTTAGGCATGACAAAGAACGAGCTCCCAAAAGCTGTCAGGTGAGTGCACAGGCACTGAGTGACCAGTGATGTGGTGCGAGGGCCAACCTGAAAATTAGAATTACTCATGAGAACAAAATGATATACCAACCAAGAGCTTTGGTTTGGTCTGACAAAGAATGTTGACTAATTTCCACTAAGCAAGCAAGGACGACTAGTATAAATGGGATAGCAGGACTAAGCACCATCCAACTGATTATGTGGTGTTAACAAAATAGATTAGACTTTTGGATTTTGGTGGAACTGAGCAAAACAGCTCCAAATGAGAAGTGAGAAGTGAGAAGTGAGGCTGGGGCTGATTTCTTTCTAGCCCAGACTGTAGATTCATACAGCCTATCCGTGACAGTGACATGCCCTCTAGGTCTCCATTTGAGCTGATATTTGCAGACACCTTCATAGCACAACATAAGCAGCACATTTGAAATACAGNAGGTAGGTTATTTACTCTGTCATCAAAATGTTTCCCAAAGAAACCAAAAGTATATTTTTAAAGACTAAGCACATGTTATCCAATCGCAGGTCTAGTGGGTTCATCCCACATCATTCTCAACAATTTCATTAAGCTACTGTCAGGTATTATATTTTATTTGTTCCATCTACTGTATATTCACCACCAGCCTTTACTATTAACAATTACAATATTCATTTAATTACAAAAGAAACTGGATGAATCGCATAGCTTGTTAAATCATAAAACAAGGGCTTGTCCAATTGTCATATAACTCACCCTACAGCCTTGCTCATGCCAGCTGCTGTCTGTCTCATTCCAGTACTTGCAGTTAGAGGCAATCGATGTGATGAACACTGTCACATTTGAGGATTTGACACCTGCTGATACAATAGGCCTCACTAGAAGATAGTAAACTCCCACTTCTAGTGGCACATCCTTTGGGTTCAGCACCCACGTATACTCGACCTCTGTGGAGAAACACAAAATCTTCTTCATAACTCTTCTTCATTATTCATTATGTTAGAACAATGGTAGAGCAGTCAACCTTGTGAGACGTTTGGTTGAGGGAATTGGATCTTGGCCACATATTTGGTGTCATTTGGATAGTACTGAAAGCCCAGATGTAACATCAAAGGTGTCTTATCTGAAGGCTCCAGTTTCACCACCAGAGAGTTGTCAGGAGCGGTCACATTGATGGCCATAGTGCTGTAACTTGTCAGGTTCAGAAATGTTTTGTTTGAGGCTGTAGCACCTAGTCTTGGTAAGAAAATCTAGAAACAGGAAGACACATTTATAAGCTCCATTTGATAAATGACAACGTGCATTCATTCATCTCCAGTATGTGTTTCATCCAGGTCAGGATGGCAGTGGATTTGGAGACTATCCCGGGAACACTGGTATCATATCCACCCTGGGGCAGTCGTGGCCTAATGGTCTGCCACCTTGGATACCACGACTGAGGTGAGACCCTTGAGCAAGGCACTGATCCCCCAACTGATCCCCGGGCCCACTGCTCTGGGTCTGTGTTCACTACTGTGTGTGCACTTGGATGGGTTAAATGGAGACCACAAATTACGAGTATGGGTCACTTCACTTCACCAGCAGAGCTCCCCCTGAGTGGAATACTAACTGCTCCTTCTACACTCATCAGCCTTCTTGTTCACAGACTACATAAAGCCAGATTACACTGAACATTGCGAAGTCTTGCCCACATCTGTTTGTGCATCTTGTGTCTAGTGATTAGTATTTCCATGTTTACATTTATGGCATTTGTTGGCCATGTTCTTGACCCTTGTCTTGTTTAATAACTACCCTTTGGATTTAACCTTTGTCTGGTTTGATCATATATTGCTGTGTTTGGCCTTTGCCTGTTTTGACATGGAATTTTGGATTCAGAACTGGATTTGTCATTAAACCTTAGGATACCCCCTGGATAAAATGCTGGGTATTCACATTTAGAGAGGAAATTTAGAGGTGCCATTCCACCATTCCGTGTTTTAACCAATGGGAGGAAACCGGACAACCTGGAGGAAAGAAATAATGGCTTTTCACTTAAAAACATCTTTGACCATAAGACTTTATACCTCGATTTCCTCATCGAGATTTTTCACTGGGATAGTAGATCCATCATCCCTGGTAAGAGAAAGACTCCCGACTGTTCCACTCACATTCTCATCTTTGTTCCAAGCAAAAGGGTTTATCCCAAAGCTCATCATCTGTGACCGTATAAAAAGGACAAAAGTTATAAAAAGAATTAAGAGTTCAGGATTTTTTGCTTAAAAATAGACAATATAACAAGCAACTGTGACTAAGAGTCAAAATTTCAGATAATATTTACATGTCCTGCTGACCAGCACGTTTTTTTTGTCAGTAAAGGTGTGTGCTGATTTTATGCATAGAAAGACAGAGCTTTATATAACCACAGGGCATGAATAGAATGGTAAGAGAGTAGCAAACCAAAGGAAACTCACACGTAAATTCACTGGCTCATCTGAAGGAACCAGACTCGAAACTGACGACGGAAGTGAGAAGGCAGCTGAAGTGTTCCCACCGCTGATCTCGGACTCCTTGAGATTAGCTGGTGTCAGCCTAGAAGAGAAAAAAAAGCAAACAAAACACTGTCACACTTTCTTTTGCTCTGCTTTCCAAACTTACTTCAATATTCTCTATGTAAAGTGTAAACCCATAAGTTTAACCCATAGTAAGACCCATATCTAATATTATTCAGTCACAGTTTTATCTTTGGTATTATGCTGGTCCAGTGGTGACAGATGCCTGTCCTGTCATTAGTTTGTTATTCAGTTGTGTTCACCTGTTCTGTGTTGCCCTTGATTGCTCTGTCTTTGTATAGCTGCTGTTTCTTTGTAGCACTGTGAAGTCTTATCATGCATTGTTGTGCTTAAGGCCAAACCCATGTCTTCCAACCAAATTCTGTTTCAATGCACTTCCTGATTTTGAGTCTCAGCTGTATGCCCTGGCTTTGATTATGGATTATATTGCCTGCATGTATTCTGACCCCTGCTACGGGTGGACTCTGGAAATAGATGGTGGATTTGTCCTAATAAAGCACAAAGCTATCCTATCTCATGTTACATGTTCATTCATTCATTCATTCATTCATTCATTCATTCATTGTTCTCTATTCTGGTCAGAGTTGCAGTGTACCTGGAGCCTATCACAAGAATTTAAGGTGGAAATACGCCCTGTATGGGACAACAGTCCAATTCAGGGCACCATGTACACCTATTTTCATGTTTTTAATATTGTTCTTAGCATCCTCTTACCTGTTCACATACAAATTAATGAGTGGAGAATTTAGTAATATTGGCTCTGTGTTTATCGGTTTATTAGCGAGCATGGCGCTCTGTACTTGATTCATTGTCTTGAGTAATGCTTCAGAGACCTGAAAAAGGAGAATCATCAGTTAGAATCACTGCATATCACGCCACTCTTGGATTGATGGCTGTTTTTTAGGTTGGTGGTTTGTTGTTGGTACCTGTTGGTCATTGTTACCATTAAGTTTGAGGAGAACACTGGCTGAAGAAACAATAGGCAAAGCTGCATTGGCTGGAGTACTATTTCCATTCCCACTGAGCAAAGAGATTTGTTGCTTGCTAATGTTGTCAAGAACACAGCATGCTGCTGTCTGTGGATTAAAAAAAAACCCAGGTCAGAAAGAAAGTACTAAGAAGTACTGCGTAATTACGTAAATTAACATCTTCAGTACCTTAGCATCAGCGGACAGCTGATCTTCATGCATTAAAAGGCTTAGCATAGAGGAAGAAATGATCTTTATCTCATCATGAAGATGGGCACTATTTCCCTGGGCCACGGCATCACACAAAGCTTTAGACATGTTCTCTACCAGCTTCAGAAAGAAACGATGGCGGTGAGGGAAGGTGCTAACATCAGAATTTCACAGTAGAAGTAGAAACAATGAAATGGATCTCAACGCATTTAAAGGTCTGATGACATTCTTGCTACCTCTTTTTGATCATCTCCTGAAATGCTGTTCATCTTATCGGAAATGCTCCCAAATAACTGCGCCAACATGGAAGTTGAAAGCTCCCCTGCTTTCTGCAGAGACACAACTTGTGACACAACATCCTGTAGAATCACTGCAGAGTCAGTGGTCTGGTCTTTGACCTGGAAATGGAGAGGTACAAATTAAGCATTTACAACATTGCATATTTCCACATAGCACCAAAAAGATTTTTATAAATGGACAACTTTTTGCTACTAATCATATTAGTACTAAAAACTTAATGCTTATAGACTGACATTGACGAGAACTGTAGTGCTGACTGTCTGATCAGCATTATTCTTAATAGTGACTATCAGCTCATTTGTATCCCGAGGAAGAAACAGGTTTGGCATGGTCTCCTGATTGCCGTCATACACATAATCACCTGCAGGAACAGGATGAAATGATGTGTCATTCTTATGAGAATAGCACCTGGTCCTTAGCCTGTAATATTAAGAAGATGTCTGCTCTCACCTCTAGAGGTTTTCAGGGAGAATGAGCAAAGCCCAGAACAGCAAAAAGTCTGGTCAATGACGCAGCTGACTTGGAAGGGAGTGAAGATATCCCCATCTGGAGGGGAAATTTCACAGTTGGGCGTGGGTAGTTCTGTTGTACATGGTGGTACTGTGGTGGTGGTGGTGGTGGTGGAGGTTGTACGACTAAAGCTGGTTGTGGTTGGACTTTGGTTTGTGCTAAATGATGGATTCCGGGTTGTACTTCGGGATGTGGTTCTGGCTGTTGTGGTGGTTGCTGGGAGTTGAAAACTGTAGCAACCATAACCAAGATCGTCATCATCATAACCTGCAGGAAACAGAGAATCATAATGTTGCTCATAAAAGTAATAATAATAAAAAAACAAAAACAAAAACAAAACTTATAGAAACATTCATACCTTTTGCTACAATGGTGGTGCCAAACCTAAGGGTTTTCAAGAATGTACTTGAAACATTATAAAAGGTACCATTTCCAAGCTTTTGACTCAGAGTTATTGTACCGGTACCGTCTCTCTTGCATTTAGATACAGTAACCTTAAAAAAAGATACAATGATAAAATACAAATGAGCTATATATATATATAAAAAAATTATAAAAATCTAAATAGAATTAAACAAATAACTTTCAGTGCATATACAAGAGCCAGAGCATCTAATATGATTGTAGAGATTTGCATAAATTCTTGCAAATTCATAAAGCTGTACTATTCACTAGTTTATTCATGGTCATGGATAATTGTATCATGTAACATGTCAGGAATAATTTCACCATGAAAGCAATAGAGTAATTATGAACGTGATTTTTTAAAAACTTACTGGACCAAACGGCTGTACGTAATACCACTCAACACCTGTCAAATCCTTAGGGTCTGATTGTAGAGAAATATCCTTAGTGATATCGACTACATCACAGTTTGTCAAACACCTGAAAAAAGGAAATATGGCAAAGAATTTTGTTGCATGGGAAATGATAAAAAAAAATGAAATGCAATAATAAATACAACACATACAGTAACTAATGTCTTATCTATGTGATATGAAAAATAAATAGAGAGAGAGAGAGAGAGAGAGAGAGGAGGAAAGGAATAAACGAAGAGTACATCATGAAAATGAAAAGAAAATACAACAGTAAAAAAGGGGGATAAATAAAAGGCCGATGTCTTACTTGATTTTAACATCACCGCTTCTGCTGTCCTCTAGCTCTTGGCATGTGCAATAATTTGATGTACCAGACAAAAACCTTTTAAACTTTCACCATGAAAAGTTAAAGAGTTAGAAAATGCAGTTTTTTGTAGTGTGATGAGACACAATGGATAAATTAATTAATTTGGTTAATTGTCTACCTGTGAAGAGCTTTTGGCTCTATTTCTTGGTGATAAATGGGGTGCTACATTAAAAATAAATAAAATAAATAAAATTTTGGTGCAACAAAACAAAGACTTGTCTATGAACAAGTGCTAAGCATGTGTGCACATAATGATAAACAAAACAGTGCAAAAGCATGTCATGTAAAAATCATATACCATACAAAAAGCTCATTATAGCATTGTTCTTTTAGACATGGTAGATATTTCATACAACATGAAAGACCTCCGATGTCAAAGAAAGGAAAATTACTACATATACCAGTGCCAACTTTATGCATGTTTTAGTATAGAATAAGAAGCAAGTAGAGCTCTAACCATCTTTGCAGTGATATTTTAGAGACAGGTAACTTCCCAGTTGTGGACAAGGCTCTCCAAAGGCTGGCGTATCTCCAGGGATCTCACAAGCTTGCTGGCCATTGCAGATGTCTACGAATTAAACAGACTTACAATCATTTGAATGAGATGTGATGATTGCATCAGCCATAGTCACATAACGAGCTTTCGGTGAACACCTGATATGATGGAGGATTATGTTCACAAAGCCTACTACAAAAACAATTAAAAACAATCCGTCATTCATCACCGCTTGTTCAGACAAAGACACTGATGGTCTAAAGGCAAATATCGCAGGTAAATATTTGACTTTTAGTTCGGTTTTCAATTCAGCCAATTCAATTCAAGACTGGAACTGGAATTTTGTGGCCCATTAGAGTTGTTGAGGTTGAGGCTGTGGATGTATTTGTGTCTCGCTTCTTTTGCTGGAAGACATCTGCCCTGATGAGTAATATTAAACCCTTTATATTTGTGTACTGCAGCTGTGTTTGTTTTATAATCCGTGTGGTCTGAGTGTAATTCGACATGACTGAATACGCATGAACTCCGGAACAATCCAACGTCGGCCACTTTTTCCTGTCTGGTCGTTTTAGTGTGTCTTCTTCTTCTTCTTTCGGCTTTTCCCTTCAGGGGTCTCCACAGCAAATCATCACTCTCCACCTATCCCTATCTTC
>CM074955.1:2901966-2913996 GCA_037577455.1 Pangasius macronema
GTAGAAGAACTCGAGTGTCCTGCACAGAGCCCTGACCTCAACCCCACTGAAAAACACCTTTGGGATGAACTGGAACACCGACTGCACCCCAGACCTCCTCAGTGCCTGACCTCACTAATGCTCTTATAGCGGAATGAACACAAATCCCCACAGCCTCGCTCCAACATCTAGTGGAAAGCCTTCCCAGAAGAGTGGGAACAAATCTGAAATGGGATTGATGTTCACCAAGCACATGGGTATGATGGTCAGGTGTCCACCAACTTTTAGCTGTATGCTGTAGTATAGCTATAGAATGCATATAAAGACATACATTTGTTCACATATCAAAATGACCTTTAAAATAATATTTGCAGCATATAAACAGTAAATAAAGTAAATACAGTGACTTCTGTGTCGGACCCAAGCCCAGGATAAATAGAGAGGGTTGTGTCAGGAAGGGCATCCAGCGTAAACATTGCCAAATTTAATCATGTGAATCGTCAGTACTCTGAATTTATTTATTTATTTTTTTGCTGCTGAAAGTCTTTTAAAGTCTTAAAGGGCTTAATGTTCCAAAGCACAATATGAAGCCCTGGGTGCTGTTCTGGTTTGAGCTATGTAGGAATGAATGTGTGCAACCATAAAACGCAGATAATATTTCACAGTTAGGGGATAAAAAAGAAATCTAACACTGTCCCTAACTCCTTCACAGCCTATTGAAAATGCAAGGCTTACAGCTGCTTTGTTGTATCACGTCACTGTACAGGGTTAGACTTACAGCTGTGTCATCTGAACAACACTGACCTCATGATGACTCTGCAGATAAACTACAGCAGAGTGTGTGTGTGTGTGTACGTGTGTGTGCGCACTGTGCCTCTTTATCCTCCTCTGCAGTCCCATCCTCCGTCCTGCATGAATGTTAGATATACACACTCATTTGTCATGTGAGAAACAGAACCTGTTGGATGTGAGATTGTCAGTGGTTTGGTTGAGATCCATGTAGTAAATCATTTAGTTACACTTATAACAAGGTCTAACAATCTACTACCACTAGCTGCCATTACCACATCAGTCATGTAAGGAATAAAACACTTGGGGCTGCGCTGTTACTGGAAAATAATCAATGACCGGGCAGTGTGACGCAGCCCGAAGTGAAGAGGAGTTACTGCTACCATCCTGAAGTGGATTGTTTTTCGGTTGTAGTAATTTGTCAACGCTATCAAAGCTTTATATCCATTTTTAATTACGTTGAATGTTCAGGAACATCCACAAGACAAGCTAGTTCCTGTTATCACTTGTGTTATAGCACCTATAACCAGTCATTCCCTCAGCAATGAGACAGAAATGCAGCTTGTGATGTTGCTGAGAAACCAGAAAGGTTTTACTTCTGACTGTTACAAAGCACTGACACTGGAGACTCCTTCCAAAAAGGCTAAATAAACATCTCCTCATAGACAGCGTTGTGGCGCAAGAGAAACTGAACCACAGTTAGTTCCGGTCCGCTAATTTGATTGGTCGAGCAGTGTTCGTAGAGTGCTTATGTTTAGTATAGCCGCACTAGGACGCTTCACTGTGCGTATCACAACGCTCGTCTGTGTTAACGCCACGTAAAATTCCACTTCCTAGTTCGAGACGGTTACTACAGGAGTGTTAGTGACATCATCAGCGGACATGGCAGACGATACAGTTTTCATGAATGTAACCAAAAAGTCGTGCCGATATTCAGTATGTGCTCTTGCTCGTGCGATATTGATTAGTTAGCACTAGGGCTGCACAATATTGAAGAAAAACGCGATATGCGGTATGATAATGCTACAAGTGTGTGAAATCAATTTAAATTATGTGTGTGTGTGTGTGTTTAAAAACGGCAAATGACCTAACCACCATAAATGTTTCATGCTCTTTAGAGGAAAAGAAAGCGATCTCTGCTGTCTGCATCGCCCTAAAACTTTGAATTTTTGAAGTATTAAAATCATTCTGTTATCGTAAACCCTTGCGATATGGATATCGCGATACTCACATTTGCGATATTTCGACAATTTCGATATATTGTGCAGCCCTAGTTAACACAGTTTTGTCAAACAAGCTTACACCATTCTTTATTAATGTACGTTATGAGGATTTTTTATTTATTTATTTATTTATTTATATTATTGACACCAATATCGAGTGTAATAAGCAGTTTAACAATAAATCACCAAAACTAGTAAATGGGATTTATTATATTAGATATTATCTCTCAGGGGTTTGACAGTTCAGTATTCATTATTTTTCCATTTGTGCCCAAAAGGATGGCGCGACTTATTCACAACAGCAGAACAACATTAATCTGAAAGAAATATCTGTAAAGGTATGAAAAGCCGTGTCTATCTAGACCAAACGAAAGCACCAGGGCACAATTGTGCTCTCACTGCACTGTGTCAGGTAAGTATAACCAGGACTGGAAGGGACGAATTGTAAAGCTCATGCTGGGTCTTGCACGTGTGTCTTGTACATCTGTTTTTAACGCTCAAAAGTCCCTGCAATCTATTCCGAAGTCCTTCCTGTCTACCCAATACTGAGTAATGAAATATTCATCGATTGTTTTATGAGTCAGTCGGAGTTCGCTCATGTGCCATTAGCATTTTTAAGCGATTGCGGTGGCAGCCTTTATGGATTCAGTACTCCGGATGGACACGATGACCTTGAAGGAGAACGGAGGTCGTCCATCATTGTGACCCGTACATTCGGCTCCGTGCTGAATTTGCCACTGCAATGACAGTCCAGTATGAGCGAATGGAGAAGCCCAGGCATCTCTGTGCTGCAAATAAACACTGTAGTGTGGCGTTTTCCACAAATGAGTGGACGTTATGTATAGCAATATCATGTCAGCATATTGCTTCTATTATATATTACAATATATATATGATACAATTCTGCAGCATGTTTGGGCTAGTTATGAATGAGCAGTGACACTGTATTGTATTGTATTGTATTGCATTGTATTGGAGACTTTGTAAACACCACCTGTTATTGAATGAGCCTTTCTGAGATCATTCATTCATTCATTCATTCATTCGTTCGCATTGAGTAACCGCTTTATATCCTCGTCAGAGTTGTGGTGGACTCGGAGCCCATCCCATGATCACTATGCTCAAGGCAGAAAAGCACTCTGGGCAGGACGCCAGACCATCTCAGACCACCACACACATACACTCTCATTCATACCTAGGGGAAACTTAGCTAGTCTAGGAGCTAGTCTGTCTCCTGGCATGGTTTTGGGAGGTGGAAGGAAACTGGAGAACCTGAAGGAAACCCATGCAGATACAGAGAATACAGTGGAACAGACACTAACCCGAGGTTAGGGTTATACAGTATAAGATTTTATTTCTTAAGGTTCTTAATTTAAGTTCTTGATGTTTGGATTAAACCCATCCATCCATCTGTGTTAATTCATGTTATTCAGTAGCTAACTAGCTGCTAACTTTCCATCGTCTTTCTAGCCGGCAGCAAAATTACTTTCTGCTTAAAACCTTCAAGGTTCTAGTTAAGACAAACTTAGCTGTGTGAAACATTGTGAACATGTGAATTACTGTGAACACGAGTAACTAGAGTAACAAGAATGGTTCAGAATTCCTAAGACGGAAGCACATTTGGAAACTTACATCCCCCAGACCATGGATTCTTGCTGGCTAGCATCTGGGCTAGTATCTTACAAGTATTGCTTGTCTCTTGCTACTTGGCATGTTATGACAAACCTAGCCTTTAAACATGCAAAAATAAAGACACAACAAATAAAAAAAAAGAGTTTACCAGTTTATATTCTCATTCTCAAACTCTGTGTGCTGTGTAAACTTTTCTGGCCACGAGCTTCAGAATCTCGAAACTGACTGACACTTGTTCATAACAGTGATAAAGTATCTGAGTAAAGGATTCTTGGGGGAATGACGGAACAGAACGAGTCTGTTACAGACCTACCTTTGTTTCCAGGTGTGTGTTTTTTTTCCCCAGATAAGCCCACATTCAGAAGTTTGTAGATTGCACAATTAGCTATCTAACATCTTGTCAGTTTCAAGGGGTTCCCAGCACAAGTACAGGAAACATCACAATATCATAAATCCAGCATTGTGTGGAGTAATGTTGTAAATCATACATGATAAATGGTTAGGCAGTTGTTGTGAAATGAAAATATGGGTATTTACTTTAAGATCCATAATTGATAAGAGCTAACAGGTTTTACGTATTCGCAGCACAGTGACTGTATTTTATGGTATTGATCCAGTGCTGTTTCTGCACTAATGCTAACTTGCACTACATTTGTGAGTCTAAGAATAGGGCAGGAAATTTCAGACTGTCTGAGAGTCAAGGGGTTTAGAAAGCCCACATGATGTATAAAAGCAGTGATCCCTCCTCCTGTGTTTTTCCTGTTATTTGTCTGGTTTCTTTCCTCTCATGGCTGTGAGCACTTTCAGCTCTTCCAGTATCTGGGTTATTGATTCAGGATGAATTTGTAACCCGTTATTAATGCAGGTTTATTACAAACAGCCAGGTGTTTTAAACATGTGATACTTAGTGGTTTGGACAGATTTGCCTGGTTTTTATACTGCTCAGCTGAGTGAAATGAACCTCTTCGGTCAGTCAGCGGGGACTTGCCTCTGACTTTGATGAATAAAACATGGAAGTGGCTTAAATGAACCTCGTGAGATGAAGTGGACAAAACCCAGGCAGCTCTGCGTGCATGTGGACGTTGCAGATATACATGTAAATGAATTAGGATTGAGAGAGCAGAGAAGCAGGATGAGCACTAATATACATTTATTTATATAGTCTGCTATGTTGGACCCAGATTTTTCTACATCTTTCCTGCATGTCAGGGGCAGTCGTGGCCTAATGGTCTGAGAGTCGGACTTGTAACCCGAAGGTGAACCTGAAGGTCGTGGGTTCGAGTCNNNNCAGCTAAAATGGCTGCCCACTGCTCCGGGTGTGTGTGTGTTCACTACTGTGTGTGTGTGTGCACTTGGATGGGTTAATGATACATGTCCACAGTTTGCTAACGTAATAAACTCCAAATGAAAAATTTACAGCAGCTGGGTGTGAACTTGGAAGTTACAGCGCAATTACTGGTTTAACATCAAACCTTCATTTATAAACGAATAAGCTCCTGAGCACAGCTGATTCGTGGAATATATTTCAGACCCAGATGAGGTGAAACATTTGACCTGTAAGGTTGTATTACTTAAAGTTTAGAAAGTATCTTTGTCAAAACACCTTTATACTTCCAAAATCTCAAGATCTCAATCGTGTGATTATGTTATGAGATTTACAATGCCCACGAGTTCTCACTCGCTCGAAACGTCGTTTCCCATAACGAGACGAGAGATAAGACCCAGGCCTTCATGTGTAGGATGGATGGGTGGTGACCTCACAGAAATGAAGCATGATACTTGAAAACCCAATGTGTGTCCCAATATTTAGTTTAGCACCTCCAATACAGTGGACCTTCATTATTAAAATCTGAATTTCTATAAATCTTTCCTCCAAAAGTTTAAGTACATTTAATGAGGAAAGAAAGGGAAATGGAAATGTCTGGCACAAAAGTAGACTTTGGCTTACAATCATTCACTTGTCGCAGTGAGTAACAATGGAATTATTAAAGTACTGACTGCTGATACACACGCTGCTGAGACAAACTATTCGTTTAATACGTTTATTTATTTCCTCCTGTGTTCATCTTCAGTACTCGCGTTATCTTGGGTCACAGTGGAGCCGGAGCTATTCCTGGAAACGCTGGATATGACGCAGGAATAAACACACTAGATGGGACGTCTCGTGAAGCACCTTCAGCTCAGATGCTCCACACTTTTCTGGCCACAAGCTTCAGAATCTTGTAGCTGATCAAACCGGGGGTTGTAGAATCTGTGAAGCGGCAACGCTACCCACTGCACCACTGTTAACTGGTGTTAATGTAAAAGGCAGGTGCTTGAAAATCGTTCTTAAGTGCAGTAATGACGTTATCGCACTCTGCTACGTCTCGGCTCTGGGCTGTTGGTAAGGTAACAGTACTCTGAGACATCTCTGACTTCAGTCTAGAAGGCCTGCCTCCATGTCTCCATAGCCTTCCCAACCCGTTTCTAGCTCTCCTTGCTTTACAGTTGTGGACCTCAGAAATGTTTTGGTTGGAGATTGGTGTTAAAGTACGGGGTCAGCGTTAAAGTACGGGGTCAGCTATTGTATAGAATCCTGGAGCTGGCTGTGGGTGAATGACTTTGCTCCAGTCTTGGGCCAGTCTTGGGATTTATTGCTGCCAAGCTACCATTTTCCCCCTGTATTATGTTCTTCTCTGTAGCTATAGACGAAGAAATCACCTCATATATAGATCTTTCCGAGTGGGTAACAAACCAACAACAGGGCCACCATGTGCTAATAATAGCACCGTTCAAACATCCCAGTGCTAAAAATGACAATAGTACACTAATGCCAGTTGATACAGCATAATCCATAAAAATTAAATTGTATTTTTATGCTGTGACATTTCTGGAGGGATTCATTTGAGTGACCATTCTGAACATTTCTGCTACGTATCGAACATCATTGCATCATAAAATATGAGAGCCAATTATATTCCAGTATGCAAATTCAGACTGTGTAACACTGTCTTTCTGTAGGAATGTTATATGCATGTCTGCTGTTTTCAGTATGCATATTCGTCGAATAAAGCAAAATATTGCATCAGACTGAATGGGATACTTGAAAGAGTACGGTAGCAGAGCTTTATTTTTTACAATTAAAAAATAGCCGTCGACTCCAGTTTTCTAAACACGAGCCAGTGTGGCTTCTGGTACAGATCTTACGTCTTATCCAGTCACGTTCGTTTACATATGTCATTTAGCAGAAAGCACACATCGTCACACCAGGAGACTAGCTGCAGGTTCAGAAAGTGGAGAGTTTTCACACACGTTCGTAGATTTTTTTCATTTTATTAGTCCTCTGTGATCTGATTAGCGAACGGATGATGCGGCTTGTTTGTTAAAAACGCTGACGAAAACAGAATAGATAGCGAAGTCTGCGTTTATGAGAAAGCGAAGAGCCACAACAGACCAAAATATAATGACTACAAATAGTCTTATTTATATCCATAAGCAAAACCACTCGCCTTTTTAAGAGATCTCACCCAGATTTGGGAGACTTTACTGGATATAGATCTGCTTTCCTGGTATATTATGTATGAGCTTTAGGGCACAGATTAAAGAAAAACCCCAGCAGCCTATTTTCCTGTTTTCATGCCAAACACCATGTGCTTCATCAACATCTAGCCGGCCTGACGTGATAACCTGTGAGGGCGGGTCACCACACAAAGACACTCCGTGTTACTTATTTGCTGGTAGAAGACATACAGAGACGTGTAATTCACAGCTCAAACACTCGACAGACAAGATGAGCGAGTCCGTTCACGGATGAGCTGATCACGACTCCATAAAGCCCTCTGTGTTGATGTCTTTGACTAAACCTTATGGCAGAAATCTCTTCCGCTGTTCTATAACACAGCCCGTGTTGTCTCTCTCTCTCTCACACGTCTTTGTTTTCTCTCTGAATGTGTTTAAATACGAGGCATTAACACCCAGCCCTACTTTAGTAAATACTCCTTTTAACCCTGACACATGGTAAGTGGCTTCGCACACTAAGCTTATTTCATCGACGTAGTAAACTTTGTTTGATTGTATGCAGTAGTAATGCGTGTTTAGTTTCATATGATGGTCCAGGAAAACTATTGAGCACAACATATTTATTTACTAATAGTGAGAAAGCGCAGTAATGATGGTCTGTGCTCCAATAAATGAGTGAGTTGTAGGTAGCGTGAATGGAAAATCTTTACCTGATATTTATATTTACATTTACGGTATTCGGCAGACGCTCTTATCCAGGGCGGCTTACGTTTATCTCATTTATACAACTGAGCATTTGAGGGTTAGGGGCCTTGCTCAAGGGCCCAGCAGTGGCTGCTTGGCGGTGCTGGGGATTGAACTCATGACCTTCCAGTCAGTAGCCCGACATCTTAACCACTGAGCTACCACTACCTGTATAGTAGGCGAAATAAATGTGACCCCTCCATCTATGGAAAGATTAATTTTTGTTGCTTGGTGCTGGACTTTTACTTGACTTTTACTCAATAGAACAAATAGAAACAGACTCAAGGAGTTTAGAAATTACAGCCACCTGTATGTGCAGCAGCTTTGCAAGACGTTATGTAGTAAGGCAAATAAATAAGTTGCCTTTGTAGTTTTCTGTTTGATTACCGAGTTAGACAACCAAAACCAGTTCACACGAATGGCAGGAGATTGCAAGAACAAATGCTACGTCCATTCGTGGTCTGGAGCCAATGGAGCAAAATTGGCTGTGCTTTCTAGGTGGAAGGGATGCCATACTCACTCTCTCTCTCTCTCTCTCTCTGTTGTCAATCAGTAGCCAATCGTGGGCATTTATAAGCTCATGTGTGTGGAAGAGGGCAGATAGCGTTTCCTCAGAATATGTGGTGATGCCCCGTGATGCAGCACTTCAGAAAGATGTGGTCGTCTTGGAGGAAGCACACGTTAGCGTTCACCCTGTGTGCTCCGGTAGCTGTCGTACGATAGGGGAGACTTGGCTGGTGTGTTGGAATTACCAGGTGACCAAACTGGGGAGAAAATGGGGGAAAAAATAATGAAAGCTGCATTTGTATACCACAAAGCTGCATTTTGACAGCATGGGAAAGAAACAAGCCTCCATCCCTATTACCATCACCATGATACACTTGTACCAGACCGTGATTTTTCTTAAAATTATAATAAACCGTAAGCTATTTTTCATGATATTCACTGGAGCTCTTCGAGTCACTTATAATTGATTAAACCTTGATTACAACTGATTTCATGCAAGTTTTTTTTAAACACATGATCTAAGAATTTTAAGAATGTGCTTATTTTATAATATATGCCTTAAATTTACACCAACATGCTTCGTTTCCTTTAAAACATTGACGCTGGCATGTGGAAGTGTACTGCTTAGATGATGTTGTGTGATATTTTATCTGTGCAGACGTATTGTATTTTGTGTGTGTGTGTGTGTGTGTGTGTGTGAGAGAGAGAGAGAGAGAGAGAGAGAGAGAGAGAGAGAGAAGATCCATGCGAACGACGTCGAGGACACACATGACGTCATCCCAAAACGTCCCCTTTCGGACGTATTACTTACGTCATCCACCAGACTGAAGGCCTGAAAGACCTGAAGAGCTGCAGCACTATCAATGTGTTCTTTATACTCCTGCATGAGACCTTCGCAATCACGTGTTCATTTTGTTGCCTCTGTTTAACAAGCTTGCAGTGTGCAGCCTAGCAAATAAACCTAACAAATACGACGAAAGACACTTATCGAGCTTTCCAAGCATACGGTGCGGCGCGACTGACTTGCGGCGTGAGATTACCCGTAATCCTCCACATTGTCGCTAAAATCACAACCCCAAGAATCCTGTCGTGTGTCGAACAGTGAGCGTGCTCACCGTTTGACCTATTTAGTCCCAATTTACTAGAACGTTCTTATGACGTCTGAGCCGAGCCGACCAATCAGGACTCTTCTTCCTCAGCTGGCCTGGAAACCCAGTCATCTCCAGCAAGCGTAGCCGCACCACACGCAGAAATGAGGCCAGGAGTCCCTCTGCAGCTCTGCTACAGCTTATTTTCACACACACACCTAAATCAAACCCTAACCTTAACCTCAGTAACCAAAAGGAAACCTTTTGGATCTTTACTTTCTTTTATGTTTTTGTCTGTAAAAAAAAAAAAGCAGTTTAGCTCATTGAGACCAGACAAACGTCCCCATAAGTTTCCCCAAACTGTCAGATTTTCTTATCATTGTGGGGATATTTGGTCCCCAGCAAGTTATAAAAACATGCCCACACACACACACACACACACACACACACACACACACACACACGGGTGCTGGAGACGTAGTGTGGTGCTGTGGATTACCCTCATGCCACGTACTCGTATTTTAAACATGGATGTTGAATAAGGAAGACTGTGGAGACTAAATGTCCGATATAACTACTGAGTGTGTGTGTGTGTGTGTGTGTGTGTGTGTGTGTGTGTGTGTGTGTGTGTGTTGTATTGCAGATCCACAGATCTAGTTCAGAAGCCTGTAGTTCCCTCAGGCAGGAAATCCACACCAGGAAACAATATACTGCACCAGGCTCTTGCCTTACTAGAACTACTGGCTCGTGTGTGTGTGTGTGTGTGTGTGTGTGTGTGTGTGTGTGTGTGTGTGTGTGAGAACCACAGTAGCGTCAATAGTTGCTGAATTCTCGAATCTGATGGTTCAGAAGGTGTTGATTAATCTTCTCTAACAGCAGCTCTGACAATAATTCCAGTAACAGCTTGCACTGGGACTCTCTACATAAACTCTGCTTAATATATGGATTAAAATGTGTTCTTATTTAACAAAGAAAAATATATTATAGTTAATATCATGATGTCAGCGTTTGACATTTATGGAAGGAGTCTATGAAGTGCTACTACTATGATGTAAGGCATAACCGGAACAAAGAGCTGTCCTTGTGCCATTCCACACCATTAAATGCAACAATAAATGGTTAAAAGTGTGATGTGTTCATTAATCAATTGAAAATTGTAATTGTTGGCAAATTGCTGTGGTATAAGAGGAACAGAACACCACAGGGTTTGCTGTTATTGGAAAATAATCATTCCTCCGGGGATGCCGGGTTCCTCCCCCAGTCCAAAGACATGCGCTGTAGGCTGATTGGGATCTCTGAATTGTCTGTAGTGTGTGTGTGTGTGTGTGTGTGTGTGTGTGTGTGTGTGTGTGTGTGTGTGTGTGTGAGATTGTGCCCTGCGATGGGTTGGCACACTGTCCAGGGTGTCCCCGAGTCTCCTGGGTTCGTCTCCAGTGTGTAAGACTCTGTGTAAGATAAGCAGGACAGAAAATGATGGATGAATATATATATATATACACACACACAATACTGTGCAAAAGTCTTGGCACCTTTTTTGTTTTTTTTTTTAGTACAAACTTTGTTATAGATTTTTATTGTCTGACTTCTACATTATTGATTCAATACAAAAACCATTTTAGATTCCAAACATTAGTTTTCCAGCACAAAAATGTTTGTGTGTCAGTAAAGAAAGCAGCAGATTCCATACGATAAGAGACACTTTTCAGATAAAGACAGAATGAAGGCTGCTGGGTTTCGCTGCAGAAATAAGAAGCGAGTCGACAGNGCTGCTTCTGCAAGATGCTCAGTAACACTTACAGCTCACTTCCTTATAAACCTGCACACACTGCACCTGAGATACTGAGTATTTATTTTAAAAGTGAAGGATCGTCACATTAAATACTGACGTTGTTTCATTTATTACTGTTTAGTCAACGTCAAAGTCTGCTTTATGGTCAATCCTGCCACATGTTCAGCACATACAGAGAATTGAAATGAGCCTAGGTGCATACGGATAACACACACACACACACGCACACAAAGGATGTAAAAATACAAATGGATACATATAAATATAGTATAAATGTAGATCTACGAGGCACAACAGTGCAGATGTAAGGTGAGTAGTGCAAAGAGCTTCTCCGACTGTTTAAAGTGACAAAGTTTACTGCCCTTTATAGTATTTTTTGGCATTTTATGGCATTTAGTTAGAGGTAGCAGAGCTGAAGATGTTGAGGTTCTCTTTGGGAGTGACGAGGTTGGACAGGATTAGGAACGATTACATCNTAATAAATGAGGAGATGAAGCTAGTGGGTGCAAGTGTTGAGGATGCAGAAGATAGGGATAGGTGGAGAGTGATGGAATGAGTGATGGAGAGTGACTAATATCTGGAAAAACAAAACTTGGTAGCAATTCTCAAAATGTCCACTAAAGCGCACTGTTGATACACACACAGTCCCTACATTTTCTTTCTTTTTCACCGGAGTGTAATAGGTTCCAAAAATTGCACCATAACCCGAGTAATAAACACTCAGGTGATGCTGGTTGTGTTGATCAGGTGTTAGCAGGGATATTCTCACTATACGTTCATT
>CM074955.1:2920850-2948513 GCA_037577455.1 Pangasius macronema
AAGATGCTCAGTAACACTTACAGCTCATTTCCTTATAAACCTGCACACACTGCACCTGAGACACTGTTTTTTTTTTTAAAGCGAAGGATCGTCACATTAAATACTGACTCTGTTTCACTGATTACTGGTTACTGCTGTAAGTGGTTACTGCTGTAAGTCTCTTTACACACTTAATGAGAAGGTGTATATGGCAGGATATGATGACTGGACGGTTATATGTTTTCCAGTGTTGCACGTCGAACGGTAAATAGGAACTAATAGCAGATAGGAACTAGAGTTGTGTGTGTGGGACTGATGAAACGCAGTATAGGATTACTCTGAGGAATCATTTGAGCCATGATATGTCGGCTTACTGTGTCATATCTATTTTACACTCAATTGAGAGCATCTCAAATCAAATGTTGTTTGTTCTGTCGCTGGAATCGCGGCTCCTTGTCACGCACGTCCATAGAAATTGAATGCTCACCTGACGTGTTGTTGCTTGCTAGTGTGAATGTAGGGATAGATTTGTCCTCGAATCAAATCTGTGTGTGTTTGTGCGTATGTGTGTATATGGCTTCCTGGCAGAGGAACACTGAAGGGTTTGACTGGGTTGATTGTTGTGTTTCCGGCATCTTGGCATGCCTGTGTGTGTGTGTGTGTGTGTGTGTGTGTGTGTTAGAGAATGTGTGTAGGACCCGCTGGGTATGTGCCGCTCTTTCACAGTGCTGAGCCCACACGCAGTGATGCTACTCTCCAAAATAAGAGCTTCTCTTTATTTAGGATGTGTTTCTTCACCTTGTTCCTGGTTTTAACCCTGGATTTTCAAGCTTATGAGAGAAAAATCACGTGTCTTTCAGAGCAGATCATGTGAGGTTTACATTTAGAGGGAGAAATATTTGCAGTAGTGCAATGTGCAAAGCTCAGCACCTTAATGTCCTGATCAGGCTGGATTTCCACCCTCACTCAGGGCCCTCCTTGTGGCTGCCTGCCAGGCCTGAGCTCTTTTCTTCTTGCACCACCACATCACCTGCTCCATGAATCAGCCACGAACTGTTCACATGTTGTCCAGGGCAGTGTATTTTCTGTTGTTTCATATTAGCCAAAACTAGGAAGCCATTTTGTGCCTTCGAGTGTAATGAAGTCATAACAAGTCACAAGAATCTTTCCATCTTCTGAAGGTTTATAAAGTCATCCTGGGTTCATGAACAGTTACAGTAGGTCTCAGACCAATACCAAGGAAAGGACAGTTCAATAAGGTCAAAGTTTAATCCAAAGAGAAGTCCAAAACACACAGCAAGGATTCAACACATGATAAGGTATTCAGCAATAACAAGGCTCAGAGCTTACTCACACTCATAGAATGGCAAGACTTCGTAATGAGTGGTTAAACATGAGCTTCTTGAATGCATTAAAAGCAGGAAGTGCTAGTCAGAGGTAGTGCTAGTATTCTGGTGGCTGATGTCACATGTCCTGAGCTCTTGTTACAAAAATGGTGTCGTTTGAGAATTATCATTTGACAAGGTTGTAGTAGTTTTCCATAACTTCCCTGGTGGTGAAGTTAGACTTTAAACTCTACTGTATGTGTAAATCCCCTCTGGCTGTTTTACTTTCGTCTCTCCATAGCCTCCTCTGCCGTGATTCTCCTGTTTCTTGTGATGAAGACTGTGTCATGGTCACGTTTCAACTGAGATGAATTCCAGGAGAGCGCTGTGTTCATTGTTACTGTCCTGAATAGTGGATCGGTTTGCGCCGAACAGAAGCGTCCTGTCTTAGCTTTTCTCTTTCTGTCTGAGCTAAAGCTGGAGTACCCACACTGCCGTTCTGTCCTGGGTGGCTACGTCTGAGGTTCCTGAGGTTTCGATTGCACCGATTTTAGCAGTAGTTCAACTTTTTGAACATGGCCCAGGGTAGTATGAATAGTGTCCACTACGCCAAATTGAGTGATGTGACAGAAGGGGAAATTTGCATTAGTCGTAGCAACCATTAAGATAAGAGGAAACTGAATGTCATTGGGACACTCACTAAAATTTGGCCTCTGTGTCTCCTCATATTTACACTCTAGCGAAACAGGAAGTCATGGACGACCTCTTCCCAAACAGTAACATATATATCTGGAGCATTATATTTTGTTCTTAGGAATGTCTAGGAGTGTTTTTTAGAATTTTTATTAGAATAAATTTGCTTGAAATAAGCTAATTAACCATTTCTCAGAACAGTACAGAGTTGCTTTATATACAGTACCTTATGTGCCTTTCATTCTCAGTTCTCTCAGTGGCTCTGGACCTGAGTGTAAGAACTTAAATGTCGTATTTTTGCTTCAAAAATTTATTTACTTGACCAGCTGAGCACTTCATGTACATTTCCTCACCCTCATACTGATTAGTACCGCTGTGGTCTTTATGAATGACTCCAGCGCTGCGGTTAGGAATGTTATTTACAGTAGGACGCCATCTGCCGTGTCTGAGTATCAGGGAACACATTGACCTGAGAGGCCTAATAAGGAGGCACCCGAAACAGGATGATTAGAGGCTTGTGTTGCGGCGGATGAGAGAGAAATTAGGTCACATTTTAAGGGGTAGGTAAAGGACACATCCTGACCTAGATAAGACCTACTTTTATGAGTGATGACCTAGCCCAAGTTAAGCTTTCGGTAAGGACCGAAAAGTAGGACGTTATTGCGTCTTCATTAAAAAAAAAAAGATCTCATGATCTCGTTCGCATGTGCTTGTTCTGTATCTGCGTTCTTTATTTTGCAGTGTTCGTTTTATTTGAGGGATGTTGCACTGTTAAGAAACATGAGCCGCACATAACCATCGTGCAGCTTTGAGCTTTTGTTGCTCTGATTGAGGTTAAGCTGATCTGCGGGAGCGACCCGAGACCTGAACCTCCCGCATTCCAGCTCATTTGCTGATTCCCTTGCCTCTCGATAAGGATTAGTGGATTTCATCCGAGACAGAATGTGAGCTGAGGCTTCACACTGGAGCGTTTCAGAGGCTGCAGTTTTATGGTGCATCTCTGCATTTTTAAGTCGACTTTGAGCCATGTGTCAACGCAAGCGTATAATTTCCATCTCACTTCATAACTGAAAAAGTCCGAACTCAGCATGGTAAAAGTCTGTGTGGAATGTGTTGATTACTGGGTTCAGTGTTTGGTATGTGTCTCGGCTGTTTTTAACTCATTTTCCGGATTATGGCGTGAGCAGTCAGCACAGTGTCTCTCAATCACACACCGCACCGGCAGACACACAAAACCGGTCTATCTGTGACTAGAATGAGAAATGTGTACTGCACGTTTAGTGTAATGTATGCACATACTATACGCACATTATACAAACTACTTTAGTAATGATTTCTAGCATCCAGTGACAGCAAGAAGTCTCAGCAATAATAACTAATCCACTTACGGAATATTTAGGATGTAAATACTCACACGTTCTAGGTCTAGGGTGATACTTTACAGATAGAGAAGGCTGCCACCTTGTGGAGAAATATTATAAGGAGTAGACATTAAATGTTCATTCTCATATAAGTTTCCCTTCTAGAAGGATAAACGTGTGTATTCTATACTGACAGTTGGTCATTTATACAATATTTGCACTTCTCATATTGGCTAAAAGCTGGGAATTCTCTCTTCCAAGCAATGGCCATGTCACTCAGGAATGTCTGTTATGTCTATTTTTCCAGATGTCCATATATCCCATATACCCTCTTTTTCTAAGGCTATTGCAGGTATCATCAGTTACTTACATTGACCAGCTGTAATATTGTTAGGCTGTAAAAATCTATTTAATACCAGTACCTTTGTTTTCTTGTTATATAGTGTATTTTTCTATAAGTTAAAGGCATCTGTCCTCTACCACACAGCAGGGGAGGGTGAAGGCTAACGTGCTTCCTCCAAGACATGTGAAGCCAACCAACCGCATCCTTTTGAACTTGAACTCATGCAGCGTAACACACTTGGAGTAGAGTGCTGTTTACCCTCTTCCGCACACATGAGCTCACAGACTGCCACGATTGGCTAGTGTCGCTGTGATTGACAGTTGAGGGACAGTATGCTATCCCTCTCACCCAGACAGCAAGGCTAGCATAGCTCTATTGGACTCCTAGCTATGGATGGCTGTGGCATTGTAGGTAATCATTGAGTGCTAGAGGTCTACAATCCCACTTGAGAAAACAGAACGCGGTGAGCCCTTACTTTAACGAGAACTTCAACAGATAAAGAGCTGTTACTTACATACTCATGTTCAGGAAATCCAGACCCTTCTCCTGGCTATCTACGATCTTCTTGGTCTGTCCACACGTCCGTCCATCCGTCCATGCGTCTGTCCGAGATTCCTGTTACCACCATATCTCAAGAACGTGTGGTTAAATGTTTGTTGGATTTATATGGCATTAACATTATAACCAGCAAATGAACCGCTTACGTTTTGGAATTACTCCAAACAGGGTCAAGGTCACAGCAAGGTCAAATATCTGAAATAGTAGCTTTCTTCCTGTCTGAAGTGTATCTTAATGGTGTTTCTGGCATAATACCCGGTTGGTGTCAAGTTCTATACTTGTATTTAAAGAAAGACAAGAGAGACTAATCAAAGTCTGGAAATTCTTTCATTCCCTAACATGCAAGTGCAGTCCAACAGTGTAGAAGCTCATATGCCATTTCATCATCATTAAGGAATTTATTAGTTTAGTCAGTATATAAAAAGCGTAATAGTCATCAAAACCAGATTGAGGTGATTTTAAATCTGTAGAATTTATGCAGTATTATTCGTCACGTTTTAATAGTAATAGTGTATTTAAAAAGACAGTGTGACGTCTGTGTAGCTGAGCAACATTAAGTGTGTGTGTAGCTTGTTAGCCCCCCCTAGCTGTAATGTAAAAATCAAACCGGGTTTATAGTTTCTGCTCCATTAACGGCGTCTCTCTCTCTCTCTCTGCTAACCCAGTTTACTCCATCAGCACACTGTGTTCCAACACCAGAGTCCGTTCACTGACTCACTTTCTGTGGTGACGCATCCGAATGTGTCCACTGTCAGTGTCAGGATGCCTTGGGCGCAGATTCACCAGGCGTGTTTTATTACAGCGAGGGAGCATGTTATAGGGGCAGATGGTCTGATCTCCAATCAGCCAGTGACATTTTGGGAAGACAGTGGGTGATCTAAAACAGTGTTTAATCCCTAAAGATGCTAATTTAACCCTCTGTTTACTGTTTAGCGATACATGTCCAGTTGACCCAGGCCTTCTGTTTTAATATCAGTATAGATGTAGAGCTAATGTTGAAATGCATGTAATCTTTACCTCAGTACTTTACAATATAAATAATATTTGTTGAAGTAGAGATGTTGATCAACTCTCCTGATGGCAGGCGTGTTTGCAAATGGAAAACACTTCAAGATGGAGAAAATACGATGGACATTTTCATTTTAACACCTTTAAAAGAACTAAAACACCAGGAATTATAAATTCTGGGTAGCCTAAAATGTACCTGAGCTAATTTTTTGTCTGAGTGAACAAGCTAATACAACTTTTAGCACAATAGCAATGGCTGCTAGTATTTTATTCGTAGCTGTGGTTGTGTCAGTCATTAACAGTAATACGTAATTAATCATTTATTAATATTTTATTTCTTCAAAAGCCCTTAACTGTCTGTGGGATCTTACATAATCCGGGAAAAAAAAGAGCTAGTCATGCTAAGTGTGGCTTTGCTTTATTTACATTAAACTCCTGTTTCAAAATGGAGGCTAAGAAGTTTTTGACTGATTTTAGGACCTTTTCTGATGCTTCCTGTTATCGTTTTCGGTTTTAACAGCAAAGAGATAAACATTTTGGAGTCTGAGGTAAATCTGAGGGAGCTGTATTCAGGAGTTAGCTCAGCTGGGAGCTAATCACATGACTGTCTAGTTTACTGAATTACAATTCATACATACACCACAGCGCTGTTGATTTTCTATAACACGTCGTGACTGTCAGCAAGGACGACATTAAGCTTACTTTCCAAATATAATTACGTGAGCAAGTGTCTCTGCGCATACGCGAACGCACCACATAATCTAAGGCTAATAAGCTGATTATTTTCCCTATAACAGCATTTATAGGGTCACGTTTTATTCCTTCTGTATGACACTGTACTTTGATATGTAGTGTACAGTATATACAGGTACAGTTATATACCATGAGCATTATTTATAGCACAACCTGTATTTGTGTGTGTGTGTTTATTAGCGCCTCCCCCCAGTCATGTCACCCCTTCCCCCATCAAGTAATATTGGGAGGCGTGTTTACAGAGGGACACATCATCTAAACGGTGTGTTCCTGGTGTTCTTGACACACACACACACACACACACACACACACACACACACACACACACATGCAGGGGGAGGGAGTGTGCTTGTATGAATCATGCAGAGATGCCCATGTTCAGTGACTGCCTGTCCACACATCCAACCACACACTCGGAGAGCATCTTTAGTCATACACACACACACACACACACACACACACACACACACACACACACACACACACACACACACACAGAGTGAGCAGGGAAGGAGGGGCAGGCTGTGGAGACACAGGCAGCATGAGGCTGAGCCGGAGACTGTGACGGCATGTTGAGGAAACTGGTATGCCGGAGGATCTGCGCCTGTAAGCATCTCTCTTTCTTTCCATCGAGGGAGGGAGGGAAAGAGGGAGGGAAAGAGGGAGAGAGAGGCAGAGGAATGGCAGACAGGGCTGGTAACAGACAGCAGCATTGGGTGTGAATGCCGAACGGGTTTGAACAGCAGCTAATCTTTATCGCAGAGTGAGCGAGAGCATCTTGACTGGGAACAGATGTTGTTTTTTTTTGTTTTTTTTTTCTTTCTTGGATTTCACTATCAGTGTCTTGTTTTATTGTATGTTGCTGATTATTAGGACTGTGAATTGATATTTGGTTAAATCTGTCGCTGTCTTAGATTTGTCTCTCCTTCTGCAATATTTATGATACTAAATCTATTTATCACTACACGTAGGAGAAGTGTTTATCACAGGATGCATGTGTGAGAAAGATGTGTTGTGACCGATGAATGATGTCTTTGGTGAGCTGCTCTGGTTTGTGTGTGTGTGTGTGTGTGTGTGTGTGTGTGTGTTAATAATTCATTAGAATTGATTGCCTGTCTGGCACATTTCAGTGCAACTCTCACGTGTACGACTCAAGGGGAAATATATAGGCACTTCCGATATAAGGTTTTGCTGAATAAGACAGTGCCCTTCAAAGAGGAAACCCTTAACCACGACTAGCCTATCACTGCCATCACATTGCATTTAGCCTAGCATTGACCTCACATCGATGGACAGGAATTCATGTAACATCATATGACATCATGGAGTCATAATTACAAAAGCTTTGCGTTTAATTATTGCCAGTATTGTTAACTACTTAGCAACCCTGATCTGTTTTGGTATCTTATTATTGTGAAAATGCTCTAGCTAATGGTTAGAGATGGTTAGAGAAGTCATGATAGCAGTAAGTTGTATTTATGAAAACAAAGCATTATGTATTATGCACCACTGACACTGTCCTTTCCTCTGCTGTGATTAAATGTTGGATATCAAAAGTGATCTAAAGGGATGTTCATGTTCATTTAGGTCAGGACTCACATTTAAAAAGCAAACATCACATTAAGCCCAACCTAGTGCTCACATCACATCATGACTAGCCTAACAATCACATCACCTCATCACATCATGACTAGCCTAGTGCTCACATCACATCATCATATCATGACTAGCCTAGCTCTCACATCACATCATGACTAGCCTAGTGCTCACATCACATCATGACTAGCCTAGTACTCACATCATCATATCACATTATCACATCATGATTAGCCTAGCTCTTACAGCACATCATCACATAATGGCCATCCTAGCTCTCACATCATATCATGACTAGCCTAGCTCTCACATCACCTCATTACATCATGACTAGCCTAGCTCTTACAGCACATCATCACATCATGACTAGCCTAGCTCTTACAGCACATCATCACATCATGACTAGCCTAGCTCTCACATTACCTCATCACATCATGACTAGTCTAGCTCTTACAGCACATCATCACATAATGGCTAGCCTAGCTCTCACATCATATTATGACTAGCCTAGCTCTCACATCATCTCATCACATCATGACTAGCCTAGCTCGTATAGCACATCATCACATCATGACTAGCCTGGCTCTCACATCACCTCATCACATCATGACTAGCCTAGCTCTTACAGCACATCATCACATCATGACTAGCCTAGCTCTTACAGCTCAGCATAACATCATAACATCATCATGACTAGCCTAGCTCTTACAGCACATCATCACATCATGACTAGCCTAGCTCTGACATCATCACAACTAGCTTAGCGCTTACAGCACTCCATCACATCATCTCATCATCACATCACATAGCCTAGCTCTCACATCATGACATCATCGCATTATCCCGTCACTACTAGCCTAGTGCTCACATCATCACATCATCACAAACTACTAGCCTAGATTTCACAGAATGAGTAGGCTAGCACTGCCATCACATTGCCACTAGTTTAGCACTGACACCACATAATCTTATGACTAGCCTACCTTTGCCATCATAGCATGGCTAGCCTAGCACTGATGTCACATTACAACAAGACTATCCTAGAAATAACACCACATCAAAACTATGCTAGCAATGACATCACATCACTTTACAGCTAGCCTAGCACAGACATTACATTATGACTAGCGTAGCACTCGCGTCACAGCAAGGATATCCTGGCACTTTGATAGCCTATTTATATTGCATCTTGGCTAGGCTAACAATGACATCTTATGTCTAGGTTTATTATTAGTTAAACATAACATTTGCTTTGTGTGTGTGTGTGTGTGTGTGTGTGTGTGTATACATAACACTATAAAGCTAGTATCACTCTACTGACAAAGCACTGTTAGCTTAGCATGTCCATTTTAAAGTTTTCAAATTAAATAAAAAACGTTCAATACATTTGGAAAGAAAATAATAAATAATAATAATACAAATAATGTATTTTAATATTAATTAATTAATTAATCAATCAATCAGTCAAAGCATTACCTGACATCACAAATAGTTAATAATTTAAAGTTAATCTCTAATAGCCATCATTGCTAGCTAGCTGTGATATGACACCTCAGTTAGCTAGCAATAATGGCTAGTAGACATTTACAGAAAGCTCTCATGATTAGCATTCACTTCACATCTCAGCTAGCTAGCAATGATGGCTATTAGGTATTAACTTAAGCCTTAGATTATAATAGTATTTAGTTATATTTATGTTTAAGGCTTGATAAGAACAGAAAATGACGATATTCGGTTAGCTTTATGTACTTTGCCAGGTCCTAACAGTAACAGTGAAAAGCTGAACAACTCTTTAAATCTTTTACTGTTTGATTTACTAACAGGATGATAAATATTTGCATGGAATGTATTTATATGTGTACTGCTAACTATTAATTATGTGGATTTATTCATTTATTTAGCTTTATCATGATGTGGCTACACTGTGCTTACTTATTTCTGCCAGGTCTCCTCACACTGAAAACATGAAAGTACTTCAGAAATTATTTTTTACGATCCCTAGATTTGTGTCAAATTGTGACTAGCTTACAAGCAATATAATATTATAGAAAAAAAGACAAAAATCAGCAAAATAGACTACAGTGTACTGTAAGTTAATTCGGCTTTCATCACTGAGAGAAATGAAAAAGTATTTGCGCTGAAGTTTGTTGTTTTTCCCCCAGATAAGAACATCGATGATGACGACTCTGTGGATGGAGGCCGTTCCTCCGCCTCGTCTAAAGGAGCAGCGTCTGTCCGCCGAACAGGATCCACGCGCAGGCCGAGCTCCGCCTCCAGCACCAAGAGCACAGGTTAGTCCCGCCTCCTGCTAAAAGATGTAATATACTGTAATATTCACCGTGCCTTGTGAAAGACACAATCGGGGGTTGCGTGTAGTAAATAATGACATATAAAATAATTATGATGATCGATTTGTGTGTGTGTGTGTGTGTGTGTGTGTGTGTGTGTGTGTGTGTGTGTTCCTTCCACAGGAAAAGAGGTGTCAGGTGCAGGTGCTGTGGATGAGGAAGACTTCATCCGTGCCTTTGAGGATGTGCCCAGTGCACAGGTGAGACCCACTTTACCCCCAACATCATACTAACCTTTACTTTGTCCATTTGCTTATTCATGCTGTTTATCATTTGTGTTGTTGCCATCCATTGACACACACTAAGGTTTTTGTGGTAAAATTCTGTTTATCTGCTCTCTGCCTGCTAGGAGTTTCTTATTAGTAACGTTGACACCTCTGTATATTGTATATATAAACTGAAAGTTTAAAAAATGTGTAAGAAATGAGATGATGAATATTATGTGCTGCTGGGCTTGTCATTCTGCATCGCTCGAACAGTAATTCGAAAGGTCGCGGAGGCCGCGCAGGTTGGAGATCAGCCAGTTCTGCTCCTGAGGACTGTGCTTTGTACCCGTTTCAGATTTACTCCAGCAGAGAGCTCGAGGAGTCCATGAATAAAATCAGAGAGGTCCTCTCAGATGAAAAACAAGACTGGGAGCACAGAGTGGTGGCGGTGAGCAATTTCCTGTCTTTTCCTGCTTTCGTTGATAAAATCAAAGTTAAGCTCAGAATGATGGTATATTTATTAGATTAAAGCTGCAGGAGGTTCTGAAATGGAGCAGGCAGCATCCAGTTATGCCCAAGGCACCTGAATCTGAATACTCTTCCGCTTGTCTGGTGGACTGTAACCCTGCGACTGTCATGAGGGAGTCAAATGAGTCAGTGAGTGAAGAGGAGGTGAAGAAAATAAGAATGTAAGTCAGTCAGCTAGTCAGTAAAGCAGGGATTAGAGAAGGTCTGAATAAAAAGAAGACAGTTAGTAAGTAAGTAAACGAAGCGTGTAAGCAAGCAAAGGAAGTAAGTAAAGTAAGTAAAGTAAGAAAGACAGTCAGTCAGTCAGTGAGTAAAGAAAGTTAGAAATAAAGTAAATAAGTCAGTTAGCATGCCAGTCATGAAAGAAAGTAATTAAGTCAGTCAGGAAGTCAGTGAGTAAAGAAGGAAAGTAAATAAAAGACATAAGTAAGTGAGTGAGTAAGTCAGTGAGTATGTAATGGAAGTATTTGACTCGGACAGTAAAGAAAATAAGTGATGGGTGCGTCTCGATCAGCTCCCTCGCTCCCTAGGTGGTGAATCAGTGTATCGTGCGCTGGTAAGGACCCTGGCTCACTACACATGAGGACGGTGACGACTCAGTTTCCGGCGCCGTGACTACATACTCACGTTGTAAAACTGCACCACTGGTGTTTATCAACAGCGGGCAGCACCGATATCTTTAACATGCTGTGTCATAAATCTGTTAGCTTCATCACACACGTTTCTGTCATGGTACTTCAAGCGCGATCGTAGCATAGCTAGTGGATTTTTTTAAATCATTGAACACTGACAAGTCGTTAGAATCAAACAAACCGTGTACAAATAAAGTTAAATGTAAGTAATCATCTGAGATCTACAACAATAATAACAAGCTACTTATATTTGTAGACGAAGTTGGTTGGAAGTTCGTCCACCATTTTTTATTTTTTTTTTAGTTGAGAGGCTTCAGAGGTTTTTGCGGTGCATTGTGGGATTTTAGGGAGCGAACGTTCCGGTGCACAGGAAGGATTTTGCGATTGAGACAGCCCTTAAAATGGCCGACTCCCTGATCAGTGCCCTGACTACTGAGCTACGGAGCTGACTGAGACGCATCCTAAGTAAATTAGTCAGTCAGTGAGTGAGTACGTAAAGAAAGAAAGTCATTCAGTGAGAAATTCAGTGAAGTCAGTCAGTAGGTAAACAAAGCAAACTAAAGTAACAGCACATTGCTTTGGTCAGTACTTGAGTGCGATTGTTATGTTCACACCTGCGCAAGGTGGTAAACTCACCAGGGTTTGAATGACTGAATACATGAAAGTGTCCTTAAAATGCCCTCTCCCTCTCCCTCTCCCTCTCCCTCTCTCTTTCCCTCTCCCTCTCTCTCTCCATCTCTCTCTCCCAAACCATCTAAATGAAAGTTCTTACTTGTGGTTTATGTACATGGATTAAAATGAACGCATTTATTAACCGTAGCTGAAGAAGGTGCGTTCGCTGCTGCTCGCCGGAGCCACTGATCATGAAGTGTTCCTCCAGCAACTGCGGCAGCTGGAAGGAGCGTTTAAGCTCTCCGCTAAAGACCTGCGCTCTCAAGTTGTCCGTGAGGCCTGCATCACGCTGGGGTACGTTCAGTTTATCGCTCGACACTCCATGCGGCTGTTAGTTAAAAAGATGCCGGTTGTAAAAGGTCTATAACGGAAAAGCTCGTTTAGTTGAGATGTTGAACGGGTTCCAGGATGGCTTTTAAGCTTCATGCATTACATGAAGAGCGCAGCTAAAGTGCATGAATCCACTGAAACAAGCGCACACACGTTTATACTGCGTACACACAACGCACATAGACGCGTACACAATTTGCAAATTACAGCTCCAAACAGAAGAATAATCGATTGATGCGCATCATTCGGGAAGCGTTCGAAGTGAACTGTGATGAATTTTTCTCTATTTTTGGCTCTATTATGTCTATTTTTATTTTATTTTCCTAAATTGCTGTATTTATGCTCATAGTTGTAGACCTTATTTCTTGTATTTTACTCTTACTCTAAGCACCAGTACACCAAGACAAGTTCCTTGTACATGTAAACACACGGTACTTGGCAATAAAGACGATCCCGATTCTGATTCTTTCTCCAGGCATCTGTCGTCTGTGCTGGGAAACAAGTTTGACCATGGAGCCGAATCCATCATGCCGACGTTACTCAATCTCGTCCCCAACAGCGCTAAAGTGATGGCCACATCCGGCGCCGCAGCCATCCGCCTTATTATACGAGTGAGTGCTGTTGTTTCCTGTCATGCTGCCTGATCCCTCACCGTTTAAGGCCAGATTTACTGCATGTCCTGTGCAGCCGGTTGTTAAATCGTAGGAAACAACAGAAAATCAATGGCATTGATCAGAGCGCTGTGTCTGTGCCAGCACGCCAGGCTCGTGTTGAAGCATAAGCGAAGCGTCCGCTCGACTGCTGCGTTTGTCAGTCAGTGAGATTTAATCGCAGGAATATCATGGACAGGGGGAAGTGGTAGATCAGGGCTAGTGACCGGAAGCTTGTGAGTCTGAATCCCAGGAGTCCCGTGTGATGAAGTTCCTCAACTGCTATAAGCTTTAAGTGTATCCGGCTTGTGTGATGCGGCCCAACATGAACCAGAAGATGATTACTGACCTCTTATTCCTCTTATACCACAGCAAAGACCGCATTTGTTTTAATGAAAGAACATTAAAGAATGTCCTCAGCCTAATTCGTTCCTGTTTTCACTTACGTTAGAGTAGCTATAAGCACTCGTTCCGTCACCGCTCTCTCTTTTTTTCTCCCTCTTAAGCTGAACAAAAAAGTGCAGCTTGTCATGTTACAGAGAAATGGCAGAGTGAGTGCGAAGCCCATAGTTCTGAGCACTTCGCTCTGTGGGAAAACTGCTTTACCTCAGGCTGGTACAAAACACTGACACTGGAGACTCCTTCCGAAAACATTTTGTCACCAGTCAAAAGAGGCCCCCAGCTTAAAAAGACAGCTCCTGAGCCGTATGTCGTTTTAACACAGAGGGATGCGTCATTTGGGCTAAAGAGAAGCTTTCATCAGAGTCATGTAGATTACAAACTGCTGCTTTAAAATCTTACTAACTGCCCCTTTAACGTTTGTAATGCTTAGAATAGAATATTGTAGCCTTGCTTGTCTTGTGCGTTTTGTGTTTCTGTGTATTTTAACTCGCTGATGTGTTTTTTTTCTCCTCAGCACACACACTATCCTCGGCTTATCCCCATCATTACCAGTAACTGTACGTCCAAATCCGTGGCCGTGCGGCGGTAAGGTCATTGCTGTGTTCTAGTGATCGATAGGTAATGTGTTGACAGACCAGCCTAAGTCTTGCTTTTTTCATTCTCAGGCGCTGTTATGAGTTTTTAGACCTTTTACTCCAGGAGTGGCAGACGAGCTGTCTGGACAGGTAGGACCATGATCGTTTTTCACGGAGCTCTGGTTTCCATTAGTGACAAAGCTTCGCTCTTCAGGATGATCACAAATTCACTGGCACACACATCCACAGACACACAGAGGTCATGTCCTTGATCACTACCATTATCCCTAGTGGTCTCCTCGGGGGTTGCCACTGTCGGGACTTCCTGTATCAGGAATGAGGGTGGTAAAAAAAAATAGCGCCTGTGCGGTTTCCATAAGGGAAAAGAGAAAACCCACATATTGATCTTGGATCCGCTTTCACCAGAGCTTCCTTTAGACCTGGCTGGCTTTTGTGTCATTTCAGACATGTAGCTGTTCTGATGGAGACCATTAAGAAAGGAGTCCACGATGCAGACTCAGAAGCCAGATCGGTTGCCAGAAAGTGAGTGATTTGGGTTTTTTACTGGTAGAGTCTGTGTATGAAAAAATAATGATCAGGATTGGAATATGCAAATTCCTTTTTTTTTTAGGTGTTATTGGGGATTCCACGGCCACTTCAGTAAGGAGGCGGAGCAACTGTTTCAGGCCCTCGAGCTGACCTATCAGAAGGCTCTGCAGTTGCATCTGAAGAGCTCGGACAGTATTATGTCTCTCCCCCAATCCGATCGCTCCTCCTCCAGCTCTCAAGAGAGCCTCAAGTAAGACACGAGTCGAGCTCAACTGTCTGCAACAGAACTGCTTTATATATATATATATATTCATTTCTGCTTCTGTTTCTCTCTGTCTGTCAGTCGTCCACAGTCTGCTAAAGCACCCGTAGGAAGCAGTGTAACCAGAAGTAAGAATATGCCATTGGTTTCAATGCTGATGGCTGATGTGGCCGAATTGTACTGACTGTACTGACATACTGTAATGACCTAACTATTAGTATGTGACTGCATCTCTGTTGGTCAGATAAAGTGGTGAGCTCTAGAGTGTCCTCCACCCCCGGCTCACTGCAGCGATCTCGCAGCGATGTCGACGTCAACGCCGCCGCCACCGCCAAGTCTCGAATGCCCAAAGTACCTGCTGCTGCTCCGTTCAGCTCAGCCGGTGCACTGCCGCCTGGCTCCTACGCCTCGCTAGGTAACGCATTACACCTGCACTTAGAGAGGGCATTGCAGTGTTAAGTTAAAGTGGGTAAAAAAAAACCTGCATTGCAGTACGTCTTAGTCTTAGGGGACCCTTGTTCCTTCTGCTCTCCCACAATCCTGTTCATTCGGCTTAGACACTTAGGATTTTTCCCACATAATCAATCAGCCAAGACGTGTTTGGTGTCCAACACTCGCTTCTCTAGTTTTCTCCTGGAGCTTTGCATGCGGCATAACACATAAGCAAGCCTGTATGAGATTATCTAACACGTGGTTTGGGGCAGGCAGGATTTGGGTAAATTGGTAAATTGGTAACGATAAGCTTCCTTTACTCATTAGCAGGCTCCAGTGCAGAATAAAGGAAGCAAACTTCAGACATTAAACATGTCTTGGCAGTATCTTTGGGATGAAATTGTGTAAAAATGATTTTTGGATATACTGTCCCTTCAAGTCCTTTATGTTTTGAGTGTAATGTGAAATGAAAATGTCCTGCTTTTAGGGTGTAATATATTGTTTCATTTCATATTTTAATGTTAAATGGGATCTGACACCTTTTGTTTTATATTATTTAATAGCACTAATGATTAATAGCACTAATAATAATAACAAAATATTCTGCCTTTCCTTTGGTCCCCTGCTTTTATTTGCCTAAGACGCAACTCCTGGTAATGTGGAGGGTAAGGTTTCTGTGTGTGTGTGTGTGTGTGTGTGTGTGTGTGTGTGTGTGTGTGTGTGGAGTTCTGTGTGCAGTCCTCTTTGTCTCTCATTCTGTGCTAGTCTCCATGTACTGATGATTCAGGGAAGCCCAGCTCAGTTGTTTGTTCACCTGATTCACATCTGATTCACATCTCGAGCTAAATCAGATGAATCAGATTTGTTAGAGCTGGGCATCTCTGTGATTGATAAGCTGTGATTGATAAGCTGTGATTGATAAGCTGTGATCAGTAAGCTGTTGTTGATAAGCTGTGATTGATGAGCTGTGATTGATATGCTGTGATTGATATGCTGTGATTGATAAGCTGTGATTGATATGCTGTGATTGATAAGATGTGATTGATAAGCTGTGATTGATAAGATGTGATTGATAAGCTGTGATTGTTATGCTGTGATTGATAAGATGTGATTGATAAGCTGTGATTGATAAGCTGTGATTGATAAGCTGTGATTGTTATGCTGTGATTGATAAGATGTGATTGATAAGCTGTGATTGATTAGGTGTGACTGACTATCTGTGATTGATTAGCTGTGATAGATAAGCTGTGATTGATATGTTGTGATTGATAAGCTGTTGTTGATAAGCTGTGATTGATAAGCTGTAGTTAATAAGCTGTGATTGATAAGCTGTGATTGATGAGCTGTTGTTGATAAGCTGTGATTGATTAGCTGTGATAGATATGTTGTGATTGATAAGCTGTGATTGATTAGCTGTGATAGATATGTTGTGATTGATAAGCTGTGAGTGATTAGCTGTGATTGATAAGCTGTGATTGATGAGTCTGCATGGTCCACCTGCATGGAGTCTGACAGTGATCTCCAACCTGACTGTACTGGCTGTTAGAGAATTCATTAGGACCTGAGTGCTGATTCAGTTAAAAGTGTGTGTTTTTGTTCTGTAGTACGAGGCTTTATCAGGACATGAAGCATGGGTGTTTTCGGAGGAAATATTAGGCTCTGTCCAAAAATGAATGCATTTAAAATGTCAACGCATCTGTTCCTGGAAGGCTCCAGAGTTTGTTTGAGAACGCACCTAAACAAAAAGGATTATGAAGACTGGCAAAAAAAAGTCCTGGTAAAATTGGGTTAGAAAAGTGATCCCAAACTTTAAACATCCCCCAGAGCACCATTAAATCCATTGTTAGAAAATGTGAAGAATATGGCACAACAAGTTTAGCCAGAGATACGATCAAGAGGCCAAGGATAACATAGCGCTCAACACGATGCTACCACCATCGTGCTTCACTGTGGGGGTGGTGTTCAGTTACATTTACCACATATGTTGCTTTGTAGATATACAATTACTGACAGCCTATCTGTTGCTAAGGAAAACATATCCCATTTTTCTTCATCCATCAATGGAAAAGAGCCACCATAGGGCTATCACTGACCAAATATCTCGTGGGTGGTGGACATTGTCAGGATATCCCAGTGTATCAGGCACTGCAGGATTGCTGGATATATGAACCAAATCCAGGATTGAGTCTATCAACTGCTAGGCTACAGTCAGTAATTGTTAACCAGCAAAGTGACCTGTGTGGTGGATTTACTTGAGGAAGTTGTTAACTAACTGTATTAGACCTGTTGTCCTGCTGGCGTAACAAAAACAGCATCTTTACAGCATCACTGCTTCTTAATTCTTTGAATAAGTGACATGCAGTTTGATGTTAGTTTAAAAACTGCAAGGGGTAAAAGGTATAGAAAAATCGCGAAGGTCATAACGTAGGTCTGAGAGAAAGCGCCGCGTGCGTCTCGTGAAACTTTCCGTAAGCACGAGTGTATTCCTGTGTAGAAGGCGATCTCATTGTCTGTGCATTTTTTCACTTTAAAATCCAAACTTAAAGCTATTTAAATTCATTTGTCGCATTCGTGGATGTCAACCACCGTTTCTTTGTCTTTATATCTCTAGGTCGTGTGCGCACGAGGAGACAGAGTTCAGGCAGCAGCGTTGGAGGCGGAGCCTCTGTTACAGACAGTAGGGGGCGGAGCCGAGCAAAAGTGGTATCGCAGTCACAGCGTGAGTTTACTGTCTTCTTCCACGTTCTTAGACGTTATGTTTATTCTTGGGAGAAATCGTTATTTGTCATCATGGTTATAAGGAAAATCCTTTTAAGTAAAAAATTAAAATAATTTAAGAACTGCTTATTTGTAAGAAATCTGATGCTCTTTCTACGCTCCATCATAAACATCAGCATGCTTGGTATTGTTGCCCATGGCAACAATCAGGGATGTTTAATGTAAGGAATGAAACACGACAGATATATAGGAAAATAATCACTTACCCAAAATGGCTACTGTTACCACCCCGAAGTTGATTATTTTCCTATAACAGCGTGTCACAAAGTATTTTATTCCTCTTATACCACAGCAAGTTTTCCAATTTTATCCGCTACATGGTTACATTTAATGCTATTGGACATTCCTGTTATCGTTTACGTTATAGCAGCTATAAAGCGTTGTTCACTTACCAGCCTCTTGTCATGAAGACTTGGCAGGAAAGGCAGTATTACAGTTTTACATCACCACTGACTGTTACAAAGCACTGACGCTGGAGACTCCTTCCAAAGATGATAAGAACGCATTAATATAATCCTTGCGGCTGGAACAATTGTCAGAGCTGCGGTTATAGAAAACATCTAATCAACATCTAATCATCTCTAGCATTTAATCAGGAAAAATGAGCATTTAACAGTGCTGTGGTAAAAGCAAATATAATAACGTGCCCAATGCATGCTGGGTAATGCAGTTTCATGGTCATTATGTAACTGGATGCCCTTCATTGCCCCGCGTGCTGCTCGTACATAAGGATCCAGATCAGCAAACCAAGCAGGTGGTAAGACTCACGGTACAGCAGCCTTTCTGACACCTCTAGCATGATCTATTACCCCCTCATCACCCAAATGTGCAATTCCTTCCTTTTACGTTTCATTTAATGCAATGGTGAAGTGCATCACTGTCGAATTTGTGCAGTTTCTGTTCATGTTTTATGACTTCCTGTGTAACAGTGTTCCTGCATGTTCTACTGTATTATACTGTATGTGTGTTATTATTATTATTATTATATGTTAAGAATACATTTACTGAAGTCTCAGTGCTTCAGTCTCTGGCTCTGTGTGTATGTGTGTGTGTGTGTGTGTGTAGCTGGGAGTCGTTCCAGTTCTCCAGGGAAGCTTATTGGTCAGTCCCATGGCAAAATGTCCTCTGTGACCCCAGCAGAGAAGCGCAGCAGGATCCCACGCAGTCAGGGCTGCAGCCGAGAGAGCAGCCCCGGTCGCTCTGGCCAGGGTGAGAGGAGCACTACACACACACACACACACACACACACACACACACACACACACACACACACACACACACAGATATTTAATGTTACGAAGTCATCAGTAATTACAGTATGCAGTTTATTTTTGACCAAAGGACCAAGATGTGAGTTAGCATGCATGAGCCATGCATCTGATGGGAAATCCTGCTTGGTGCTTTACCCCAGATGATGATTTTAGATTAGCTGAACATTTCCTGTTATGATTGTAGGAATTTGAACATTCCATCTATCAAGTGCCAATCAAGTGCCGATTACGGTTTTGACACCGGGCGCTTTCACACCCAATCGTAGAGTCTGAATCAGAGCCAAATTGTTGCATTCGGTTTGTTTGCTATCTGGTTTGGTTTGCTTTCACACAGCGCATAATTAAACTGACTAAAAAGAAGAAAGAGTAGCTAAGAGCCGCGTTCAGCTGCAAACGCACTTTCAACTCTTTCTTTCACGGATCAGAAATAAGTTGCTATAAAAAAGAAGACAAACCTTTAACAAGTGCACAAAAATCCCCAAAATCACCTGAGCACAGAGAGATAATTAGACAGGTAACTAGTTTAAAACATTTTGTGTATTACATCCTGTTTATTTTCTTTTTTTGTTTGTTGTTTAACCCAGAACACGTCGCATTTCTGCGGTTCTACGGCTCTGTCTCTTGGCTCAATTCGCGATTGGCTTGCGGCTTAGCTTAGCAGCTCGTACCTAGCAAAAATGCTACAAGCCAAAATACATGCCATGTTTGTTCACTTCCTGTGAATCGTACAAGTTTTCTTGTACCCAGACCAAGAACATCTCGCTGGGGAGGCAACATTTTATCACCATGACAACAGCTTGATGAGCATCAGCCATTATTAAAATAAGACTTGAACCGTGTGAGAGGGATGAAATATGGTTGTTGAAGTTATGAGGAAAATCTTAATATTGCAGTCAGGAATCAATAGTCCAAAGAAGAACTTTTTACCGGAAATCGCATTGCACTGAATGGGAGCTATTAGTGTTAGCTAATTGTTCATTGTTTATTGTTAATGTTAAGGCTCACACAAGTACAGGTTGTAAAATGCTTCCTCAAATAATGATTCGATCTTTAGTGACCTGTCATATTTGATTGCTTAATGCGGAAACATTTCCAAAATCGTTGTAAACTATCTTTATTAGAACCTGTTGAATACTTTACTGGATGTTTCCTCTGTTAGCTGGGTTACAGATTCCTTGAGATTGTGAAGCCTACGCTTCTTCATGCTCACGTGTTATTATTTTCAATACATTATTAATATTTATAGGTTTTTTTGGCTTGCTTGTTTTTGAATTATTAAAAATTTGTGAATATTTGTGAACTTAGTTAAAGTGTAATGTCTGGACTGACTTTTTTTCACTACGAAATGAGACCAACTATTGTTCAACATCAAAAGTAAACATTTGAAATGGAAAGATTTGTGTCACTGAAATATATTCGTATTTCAGCCGTTGAGTAACTCTGAAGGACCGATTCTTCCTGTTCAATTCAATTTCATTTGATTTCATTTGTGTAATGATTTTTCACTGTAGACATTGTCATAGAGGAGCTTTACACAAACCCAGATATGGACTTAGATCCCGAATGAGCAAGCCAGAGGTGACGGTGGCAAGGGAAAACTCCCTGAAAGCACATGAGGAAGCAGACTCAAAATGAAACCCGTCCTCTTCTATAGTGGGATTATAAATCATTACACTGTCTTCTTCTTCTTTCGGCTTTTCCCTTCAGGGGTCTCCACAGCGAATCATCGCTCTCCACCTATCCCTATCTTCNCTGAACATGTCCAAACCATCTTAATCTGGCCTCCCTAACTTTGTCCCCCAAACGTCCAACATGAGCTGTCCATCTGAAGTACTCGTTACAGTGTACAGGTGTAGAATAGTAAAAACAAACAGTTCCAAGTGTGTTCAGTATGAGCGGATTGTGAATACGAGTCCTGGGATGAGTACAAGACTGTCTTTATGATTACAGCAGCAGGTACAGGAACAAATCTACAACATCCTCTTTACTGTATGTTCCTTCCTTCTACTCGTCTGTAAATGAATTAACCTCCTCTCCGTTCCTTTGTCCTGTCTTAACTCTTTCACGTTCTTCTCTCCTGCCGATGTGTGTGTGTGTGTGTGTGTGTGTGTGTGTGTGTGTGTATGGGGGCTGGTAGTGCGGGGTAGTCGCATCCCGCGGCCCAGTATGAGTCAGGGTTGCAGTCGTGACACAAGCAGGGAGAGCAGCAGAGACACAAGTCCTGCACGGGGTTTTACTCCCCTTGGTGAGACACACACACACACACACACACACACACACACACACACACACATGAGACAAATATGAGGTTTCATCCATCTGGTTTTATGACACTTAATTTTGCATGTAAGAAAAACCTCAAATAAAAAAAGACTAAATATTGCAAAAGTTAGCGCACTTCCAAGAAGCTAAAAGAACCACGTGTAATTACTCATATGCTAAACGTTTCTATAAGGAGATGTTTGGAAGGAGTCTCCAGTTTCAGCACTTTGTACCAGTCAGAGGTAAAGCGGAGAGTTTTGCGTTTTCTCAGTAACACCACACCACGCGTTGTGTCGATTATTAACGTCGCGAAAGAAAAAAAACACAGACCGGTGAGGGAACGTCTCTTTATACTGTAGCTGCTATAGCGTAAGTGATAAAAGGCACTAACATGTTATACAGATGTTCCATAACATGTGTACCATCAGTTTAACTATAAGTGGATAAAAGTATGACATGCTATTGTTTATTTAATATAAAAATATAATAATTGTGGTGATGTATATTAGAAAATAAAACTCAGATTTTTTTTATCAGATCTCTTCCTGCCCCTGTTCTTCTTCACCTCTTCACTTTCTTCTTCTTCTTCTTCTTCTTCTTCTTCTTCTTCTTCTTCTTCACCTGCATGCTGTAACTCTAGACACCCAGAACGTGTAACTAAACTCCATAGAAATGTCCTCCTCCTTCATTCAGTCTCGTCTTCCCAGAATGAATGTCTGTACGTTTAACACAGTCACATGATTACCTGCTGTGTGAGATGGCTTTTAAATCTGAACTGTATCTGGTTCTCCTGTTGACCAGTGTCTCGGCGCCACTCGCGCTCCACCAGTGCCCTGACAGGCGGCGACGTTCTGCAAACAGGTGAACGCTGGCATGAGGGGCTCCGAACCCACAGGGGGAGCCAGAGAGCACAAATTCACACATTTCACACCTTACAGCTCAGCCTGAGGCCCAGTCTGAATAAGGAAACATTGCAAATTGCCTTAATATTCATATCTTACTGTCCGTATAATAAAGGCTGTCAACTTGAGCAAGATGTGAAATGTGTGATTGTTTAAAAATGATTGTTTTGTGCTTTATGTATTAATGTTGTTCTTATTGTCATATGGAATTTAGCTGATTGTTGTTGTTTTTTATTTATTTATTTTTTTGGGAAATGTGTCACTAGATGTATCTCTTTCTTTATTGTTTCTGGTTGTATGATTTATTCGTTAATTTCAGGAGCTTTAAAGAAGAGGTTTTCTCCATCCCCAAAACTACAATATTTTTTAATAACGTTAGTTGGGTCATTTTTTCCCAAAACAGAAACAAATAAGCAATTAAACTGAATTTACTTTATTTATTTATTTGGTTACTGTAGTAGCAGTAGCTTTTTGCAGATTTGCCAAATTCATGCATTAGTGCTACATCACAATACCACTGTGACCATGGTCTTTTTAAATATTTTGAAATTATTATTAATTATTAAAGTGAAAAGTATTTTCTAATACTGTTTACTCTGATTTTACTCTTTAGTGCTAACTGTTATGGCAACAAGGATACAAACCTCTACTTTAAAACTACAACATTTCTATGTATTTATATATTTTTGCACTTTGGTCTTTATGTTTTTATTTGTATCATTGTATCATTTTTTATGTTACATGTATAAACCATTGCATTTTATTGTGTATTATTTTTTTTATGTATTATATTTTGTAATGATAGTTTTTTATATTTATATTTAACGTTTCTGTTCATTGATTTTAAGGGGTAGTTTGTCAATTATAAAAATGTTTAAAATTCTATGATTATTATTATTATTATTATTATTATTATTATTATAAAATTAGATACCTCACAAATTTTCAGGGCTGGAAAATTAGCTATGAGTCCATTTGAAGCAGTAGAAGGGAGGGGCTTGTTACAGGGGGAGGGGCTTATTACAGGGGGAGGGGCTTGTCACGGGGGGGGGAGGGGCTTGTCATGTTTTCACTGCAGTTGCAGTTTAAATCACAGGAAGACAAGAGCTCTAAAGTGACAAATTGCCCATTTAAAGATTGTTGTTAAGGAATAAATGAACATAATTGTGGCTTCCTCTTTCTCTCTCTCCTTTCTCTCAGATCGCTTTGGGCTGATCCATCAGGCGCGGATCTCTGCCTCGGTCAACGCCATGCGCATCCTGAACACGGGCATGGAGGTGGAGGCAGCTGTCGCTGATGCTCTGGTGAGGTTGCATTTGTTCCCTGGCTTTGTTTGTAATGCGACACACAGGCATTAATACCTGGCTGACGTTTAGCGCTTAACACCAGAAGTGTGAAGCGAAAATCCTGACATGTCACTGTCTTTGCTTTTCCCTCTCCGGCTGTCTTAAATCTCATCAGCTATTAGGAGACTCCAGGAATAAGGTTTGGGTTTTTTTTATTGACATATAACCTGTACCTTCTCTTCATCTTCATCTTCATCATCNTCATCATCTCTAGAGTCCACTACAGACAGACATCACTAACAAACGTCACGTCTCTTATGGAGCGATTGAGTAAGGAATAAAAGATCTCACTGCATGCTGTTATAGGAAAATAATCCACAATGCGATGGTGCAGTTACTATTCCGAGGTTGACTAGCTTCCTATAACAGCATGTTCGGAAGTGTTTTATTCCTCTTATACCACAGCAATTTGCCAACGATTTGTATTTGTTAAAGAACAGCGTGTACTTTTTATGTTTATAGTCACAATTAATGTCGTGGAACGTCATTAGCTCTTGTTATCACTTACGTCGTGGCAGCTGTAAAGTCTTTCGTGCCCTCACTTTCTCTTAAAGTTAAAAAGACGAGGTTTGTCGTATTACTGAGAAACCGCAGATCACAACATCCTCCTTCTTTAGACTTCTGTAGACTTGGCATTGGAGACTCCTTCCGTAAATGGTGAATCAGTGTCTCCTCACAGAAAACGTCACCATGTCAATGTTTAGGCGCTGCAGTCAGAGCTGCTGTACGAGAAAATTAATCAACACCTTCTGACCAATCAGATTCGAGAACTCAACAGTGCTGTGGCATACCTCCGTATTGTTTAGAGTGTTTTCGGAGCCCTGTAGTGCAGTAAGAGCTTTCAGAGATACATGACAGCAGTCGCTAACCCACTGCATGCCTCATGCCTCATGCCTCATGCCTCATACATCAGCAGCAGATCCTCAGAAAAGCAGCTGCATGCATAGTGCTGCATTAACACCAAATATTACAGCACTATTATACACCCGGAGTCTTGCTGTGCTTTGTGTTTTCATCGGATCTTTAGCGGAGGCCCGTGCGGCGCTGGTACGAGTCTCCTGGCATGTACTCGGACGACGACGCCAACAGCGACGCCTCCAGCGCCTGTTCGGAGCTCTCCTATAGCTCGCGTAACGGAGGAGTGCCGCACTACATGCGTCAGACGGAGGACGTAGCCGAGATCCTAAACCACTGCGCCAGTTCCAACTGGTCCGAGAGGAAAGAAGGCCTGATGGGCCTCCAGAACCTGCTGAAGAGCCAAAGAACCCTCAGGTGACTTCATTTAAACAGAGGAACAGCTTTGGAAATGTTTCTTGGTGTGCTTTAATTTTGGGTTAGCTTTGAGAATTAAAGCTGCACATACAGGAGCTAGATTAGGCGTATATCACAAGTAACTGAAATAATGACCTCATTTACCACCTTTATTATATCCTGAGAGGGAATATCCACATTTCAGTACAGATAGAAATGCACTTCAATGCACCCATGAGGAATTTCAAACAGATTAAATTCCAAGGAGGTGGTCTCATTTTACAGCCGTAATCCCTCCCAATACAGGCATATATTTATACAAATGCAAGCATAATTAACTAATAATTCACTTTGTCCATTTTGCACTTAGTTATATTTTCCTGGGCGCAAGTAAACCCGCACAGGAGCCGTAAACGTTTATGGTTAGGCTGTGACGTTTAGGATTTTTGACCCGTTGCTACAGCGATACAGGACACACTCGAAAACTACTAATTGTCCCTGGACAATTCTCTGATCTCGCCTTCGGTTACTGCACGCAACCTCAGGGTAACCATGGACAATCAGCTGTCCTTCTCCTCTCACATCGCTAATCTGACACGCTCATGTCGATTTCTCCTCTATAACACCAGAAGAATTCGTCCATTTCTTTCCACACAGGCTACACAGGTGCTTGTTCAGTCCCTTGTCATTTCTAGACTGGACTACTGCAACTCACTCCTGGCAGGTCTGCCTCTGAGCGCCATTCGTCCTCTGCGACTGATTCAAAATCCAGCTGCACGATTGGTTTTCAGTCTTCCTAAGTTCTCCCACACCACCCCATTGCTGCGCTCCATCCACTGGCTTCCTGTAGCTGCCCGCATCAGATTTAAAACACTGATGCTTGCCTACAAAGCCAAAAATGGACCCACTTATCTCAAAGCTCTTATCACACCTCGCGTGGCACCACGCTCCCTCTGGTCCTCTAGCACTGCTCGACTGGTCCCACTATCTCTCAGGGTACAAGGAAGACATGCATCCAGACTCTTCTCTGTTCTGGCAACGAGGTGGTGGAATGAACTTCCCCTAGATGTCCGAACAGCTGAGTCACTGGCAGGCTTCAAACGACGTCTAAAGACTTACCTCTTCATAAAGTACTTATGCTAGCACTTAAAAAAAAATCCTGCCAGCAGAGTTTTGGGCTGATGGTATTGCTAGTTTGTGAAGTGAGCCAATAGCAGAATGTATTTTTGATAGACTTCAAAGCACTATTGTAAGTCGCTCTGGATAAGGGCGTCTGCCAAATACCATAAATGTAAATGTACTAAAAAATAATCTTAAAATTTAATTTATACATGAGCAGCAACTTGAACAAATTTCAACCATAAACAGAATGTCTTTATGGCAACAACAAATAGACTTGTAGTATGCTTCAAGTCGACTCCTGCCATTTTACACGCATAATACATGCAAAAATAAGATTGCGCTGCTTAACAATGTCGTTTCTGGCAAGTATATAAAGACCTGGGGAAAGATTTTGCATGACTTAGACTTCCTTTACTTTACATTAGGGCCGGAGCTGATGGACTCTATTTGGGTGAAATGTGTAAAATCGGGTAAATTTGATTTTCACCAAATTAAATATTCATTAATATTTCGAATCTCTTTTTTTTTTGTCTTTCAGCCGCGTGGAGCTCAAGCGGCTGTGTGAGATTTTCACTAGGATGTTTGCCGACCCTCACAGCAAGGTGAGTCACCTAAATAAAGACAGCCTTTATAAATCCGAATGACAAAAGCATAAAACTTATTTATCTCCTGTAATATGATGTGTGATACTATCAGTTTTTTTTTGTTTTTTTTTTTTGCATGGCCTTGCCTTGGTGTGGATTGCTGCATCAGAGAGTAAGTCTATTCCGTTTATATATTCAGGCTTTTTTGTGTCGTGAAGGCGTAACTGTTGTTGTGCTGGTAGGTGTTCAGCATGTTCCTGGAAACGCTGGTGGACTTCATCGTGCTGCACAGGGAGGATCTGCAGGACTGGCTCTTTGTGCTCCTCACGCAGCTGTTGAAGAAGATGGGCGCTGATCTGCTGGGCTCAGTGCAGGCCAAAGTGCAGAAAGCCCTCGATGTCACCAGGTCTGAGCTCTACCGGAATCTGTTGGGATGAAAAACAAGCACAATTTTATTCTATAATTAATACTTCTGTGCACGTCTTATTTTTACGCGTCTTGCGTGCGTGCGCACGTGTCTTCTTCTCTCTCTTTATTTCACAGGGATTCTTTTCCCTACGATCAGCAGTTCAACATCTTAATGCGCTTCATTGTTGATCAGACGCAAACTCCGAACCTCAAGGTTGGTGGACTTTCTGTTTTGTCTGAGCGTACACTCATACTCATATTAGGCAGGTGAGTTACACCTGATGTTGTCTAGTCATTCCTGACTTAGTGGACTCGCCTGAGCGTGTGTTTTTGATGGAGACGCTGTGTATGCGGGAGTCTGCTGAATAAATAACTAACGCTCGTCTGGAAAAGAAATAACAGAACGACAGATCGTTCATTTTAAAAAGCATATTATTCAGTAACTGAGGAATGCAAGTGTCGCTGCTGTATCTGTTGTGCAGGTGAAGGTGGCCATTCTGAAATATATCGAGTCTCTGGCTAGGCAAATGGATCCCA
>CM074955.1:2991917-3008568 GCA_037577455.1 Pangasius macronema
TGGTGGTAGGGCTTTTAGTTATGCAGCGCCAAAGTTATGGAATTCTTTACCCTTGCACATTCGCCAAGTGGATTCAAAATTCCCATTTTAAAGCTCAGATAAAAACGTATCTGTTTAGCTTTTAATGATTTGCTTGTCTGATGTATTATAATGTTGTTTTTTTTCTATGTCTTGTATTTTATTGTTTGTTTTATATTGTACGGGTCCTTGAGTGTTTTGAAAGGCGCCTATAAATACAACTGCACATTCATGCAGATATCTAATCAGCCAATCATGTGGCAGTAGTGCAATGCATAAAATCATTTGTTTCTATATCCTTCCTGGCAGCTCAAACCAATCATACTATTTTCCTCTAACCTCTCTTATCAACAAGGTGCTTCTACCCACAGTACTGTTGCTCACTCAATGTTTTTGTTTTTTCGCACCATTCTGGGTAAACTCTAGAGACTGTTGTGTGTGAAAATCCCAGGAGATCAAAGGTTTCTGAAATACTCAAACCCGCCCATCTGGCACCAACAACCATGCCATGGTTAAAGTCACAGAGATCGCACTTTTTTCCCCAATCTGTTTGATGTGAACTGAAGCCCTTGACCTGTATCTGCATGATTTTTTTGCATTGTGCTACTGCCACATGATTGGCTGATCAGATATATGCATGAATGTACAGGTGTTCCTAATAAAGTGGTTGGTGAGTATACTCTTTTGCAGAAAACTGAAGATGTTGTGTAGTTTTTGAGATTGTAGCAGTGACTAAAACAAATGGAAATATTGAATTTAATGCCACTGTATAAATCTATTTCTGAGTTTCAGAAATAAAATCGGTAGTTTTTAATTGGAATTAAATTGGGATTAAAAGGAATTCATCAGGAATACCATTTCTTTTCTCGCTCACTTTGTGTTTCATTCACAATTTCATATTACATGTTATTTCATACTCTTCATTATGAGGATAAAAGCAGGTGACCAAACCTTTGACTGGAAGTGTATATACCGTTACTATAAAAGGGCTTGTGTAGATGCAAACTAGTCCGTTGGAGAAATTGACTTAAACTTCATTGAGATAAGGTAGATAAGCAAAACACTAGGGATATTACAGAACCTTGTGAAGACCCACCAAAAATAAACTCTTCAAACAACACCAGAGTAGAAAAAAACAATACTGTATTTCATAAAAATGTACAAAAGATATCTACAGATCCAACTCCATACACATGTTCACATACAAAAAACAAAACAAAACAAAACAAAAAAGAGAAACATTTAAATGCCACATCAGGGTTCAGAGTCCAAAGTCCCAGCAAACTGGTTTCCCAGATATAGCTGAATAAATCTGCACTGAGCAAGACGTTTCTTCTTCCTTTGGGTGCTATATGGTATGTCAGTGTTGTTATTTGAAATGGGAATAAAGACTTGGCCAATAATACTCAAAAAACTTCACTGTTTTAAAAGTATAGCATAATTTCAGTTTTATAGAGCATAAAAGTGTTTTGCATTTCACACTATTCCTATTATACATTTCATTACCATTCAGTTTATTTTTTTTTGTCTCATGGACACATAGAAGGAGTCAAACCTTTGTGATTTACATAATGTACAAACTTTCTTTGTATGTTCAAGACAATCAAATGTAATTCTGCATGATTTTTTTTGTATTATTATTTTTTTTTCCTGCATATGCATTTGCATAGCTAGGCACTTGTTGCTACTCTCATTTCACCACCATAAAAGAGAATACAAAAATACTGGACTGAAGTTTATCAAATTTTCTGAATTTATATACAGTACATATATTGGTCTAAGGCAAAATATGGCTTTTTTTAGCAAAGGGGAAACTACTAAGTATTTGTTCTAATGCTATACAGGATAATACAGATAATACAGACATGTATAAAAACACAAAATTCTAGGACAGTCTTAATTCATTATTCAGAAATGCCAACAGGTCATCAGTCACCAATTCTACTTCCTGTTGGACCTCTTAAGACATCATGTTAAGAAACTTACTCTCTTCTGCCAGCGCGGTCAACATGGAGGTCATATCTCCGATGGCCATGTTGCCAATTCCTGCGGGTACTGGAGGCAATGTCACAGAGTTCCGGGGCGTAGTGAGGCGGGAGGAATTCTGAGACAGGCTGCGGAGGATACTGGGACTTAGAGTTCCTGACATGAGACTGGAGTGGTCGCCATCATCCAGTATGGCATCAAAGTCAATCTGGGTCTGCTCCACTCCACTGGCGGAGTCCACCGTGCTTGAGACTTGATTGGTTCCTGGGGAGCTGACAGCAGCTATTGTTATGTTGTCTGTGCCACAGTCCACTGCTTCAGTGGTGTCATGCATATTCAGACTGCTGGACTCAAACATGTGGATCTGTCCTGTGTAGAACATGGCATTATTGTCTGTGTCACTAACACCGACATTGGCAGGCTTTTTGGGGCTAGCTTCAGAGGTGTTGTATGCTGAGCTGAAGTGGGATTGTGGGTAACCAGGTTGCTGTGCTGTCATTGCATTTGGCCCTGAATGCTGCCTGGCCAAGGGTTTAGTTTCTGTGGGCGGCCTTGGCTGTAGTAGACCATGGTTTCCATTCAGGATAGGATTCTGGGAACGAGTATCATAGCTATGCTGCTCACTGCTCATATGGGAATAATCTCCTTGATTATTCTCAAAATTTACATGGCTTTGACTGACCACTGGCTTAGTTCTTACCCTGTTATTCTGCACGTGCATGGGCTGCATTGTTTTCTTAGATGGGCTTGTCAAACCTACATTACCACAAGAGGCATGCTGGCTGGTGCTTCTGTTTATGTCATTTCCTTGGTGGTATCCATGCTGATTGTGAATATGCTCATTCTGGTGGTTCTTGTTGCCTTGCTGCCGAACAGTTTGGCTGCAGGTCATCCTTTGGGCCATAACCTCGTTCCTCTGCATAGAACTCTGTTGAGCAGCAAGGTTCTGACTCATGGATCTTACTTGCTGGTTGGATTTGAGGTTCTGGATAGGGCCAAAGTTCTGTTTTTGCTGGAGACCAGTTATATTTCCCCAATCCAAAGTTTGCTGTTGCTTGATTTGGCTGGGAGATGCCTCCACTGTCCCTGAGCTGACCTCATTCCACTGCACAGGCATGTGGCTCTTGTTGGAACTGGGAGACATGTGCTGTTGTGCTTGACTAGTCTGGCAAGAAGCTGATGTCTGCTGTGTCATGATGTCTGCAGGGCCATCCGCTACAGCCATGCGTCTCTGGTAGTAACATGGTTGAGGTGGAGGGGCACCATTCCCTAGGAAGCCCTGTGCTTGCTGGTGCCGGTACCCAGACCCATTGTGTTGTGTAGAATCTCCATTAGAAGTGAGGTACTGAACCATATCATCAGGCAACATCAAGTCATCAGCAATGCCATTCATTGGACCATCCATGTCGCTTGTCTCCATTGCAGTGTTCTCAGAGATGCTGGGAGGCCGGGGAGGGTACTGAAGGCGGTGTAGACTACCATCAGAGCGAACATAGCTCTGCACTGACAAGTGGCGGCTGGAAGAGGGAAAGTGTGGTGGATTAGGGTTCACATTGCCCATGCTGTTGAAACGCTGCCCCTGCAGGAGACGTTGCTGATCAACGGCCACACGTCTAACTGGATCACTAGCGCGCCGTGTTATACTGCCTGGTACTTCATGGGGCATCATGCTAGTAGTGGGATACCCTGTGTCACTGCATCTCCTGGGCACGTTGGGGAGGCCAAGTGGGTGCATAGTTGTTTCATGTGGATCTCCCAGCAGGGCTATTCGTGTCCTCAGGCTCATGCGATCCATGTTGGGCAAAGGGGTAGGTGGAGCGCCACCTGTTGCTGCGGCATATTTGGCTTTGAGTCGGTAGTGCTGGGCTGGGGTGAGGCTGAGCAGGCCTGGCAGGCCTCCACACTGACTGGCCTCGCTAGAGCGGCGTGACAGGTCTGTAGAGATGGGGTCATAAGAGTCGGCCGAGCTGACATTGTTGATGCGGATGCCGGCCTGTGAGGCCTGGCTGGAGCGGCGGCTGGAGTAGCAGGGAGAGATGCCAGAGGAGCGGCGGCTCAGCGTATAAGCTGAACTCACTGTGCTCGCCAGGCTGTCTCGACGCTCCACTGGCTGGCACAGAACTGTCGTCTCACCAGGGCAAATGTCACTCAGACGAAGGCCAGTGATGGGTACAGGGATATTGCCGACACGTCCAGAGCTCTCCAGTAAGGAACCTATGACAAAAGGGAGCAGGTATTAAGATTATGTGACATTAAATAAACAACTAATTCATGGGAAGTGGATTTCAGGACTTGTGAGATTTCAGTTTTTGGTGAGAAATTGGACACACCACATATTCAGTTACTTTTAATTACTTCTCTTATTTTAATAACATGGATAACTGAAGTAAACACAGACACAATATTTTTGTAGTCTTACCATTGCTAGGGATTGGTGGTAGCTTTGTGTCAGGAGCTTGTGGAACAGCATTTGCCCAGGAGCACGACTCCCTCACTGTCTTCAGCTTCTCTTGCTTCAGGTGGTTCAGCCTGCGAGCCGGGCTGGCACTCCTGCGCAGGTGGAGGCCCAGTGTGCCCGTGGAGACGGTTGAGTCCACCAGGGGCACGTCATCCAGCATGCTCAGGTCTCCCATGCTGCCCCCGCCGGGGCCCGACAACTCTATTCCACCGTCATGGTGGGTGGCACTGCCAAGTGGTGACGGCTGGCTGCTACATGATGACTGACCACCAGGGCTGGACTGATACATCTAAGACAGAAATGAAGAGGGCAGCACAGGGGGCTAAGTGTCATTTCGTTGTGTCTGTTTGTTCAACACGATCTCATTCATTTATTAATCTTCAGTAACTGCTTTATCCTGGTCAGGGCCAGAGGGGCTCTGGAGCCTTTCTAGCCTTACTAGCCTTACTAGTTTTGATGCAGGAATACACCCTGTATCAGATGCCACTCCATTGGAGGGCACCAGTACCACTTATTGAATGAACCGAGACCCTGGAGGTCTGAGGTGGCATCTCTACCAGATGTGTGCCCATGCAACTCAGTAATATGGTCTCACGTGCAAATTCATAACAATTCACAAAACCGAAGTCATTTGAAAAGTTACATAGGTTATTGTTAGGTTTAGGCTGGGGTTAACATTAGTACCTTGCTTTATGACTTTATTCATAAGAAAATGAGCAAAATCAAACTGCATCATTCTTGTGTATTCAAATTCTCACTAATTTCTTATAGTAATACAACAACCTAATTTAATAAGTGTGGAAATACAATTTACTGCTCTTTTGATCCTGAATGTTTTATATGTCTTATGTGAGAAAGAACTCTGCCAAAACTTTCCACATTCCTTATGTTACTGTCTAGGATTTTTGCTTCCCAATGTGATTGTTTTAGAAAGCTAAGGTTAAGTGCCTGACAAATTGTAATTTCCTTTGGCAATGTCTTTGTGCATTATGCATACAGCCTGGACCAAATTTACAAAGGGGAAACACTCCCAACATAAATAAAGTACACCGCCTGACTCTCCACATCTGTGTCATCTTACCACACACCCTGAATGACGTAAATGTATTCTGTCCCTATGTGAACAGCCAAGTCATTCTCGATCACAGTGTGATCACTGGCACTATTTGTTTCTCACGCAAAAACAGCCCCTGTGATAGAATATTCACCCTGTATTTGCTTTTATCCTGTGGTGCTGGATGAGTTATATCTCTGTGATGGGGGTGGAGGATACGGGCGCCATGAGGGTTCTTGGGAAATCAAAGGTTGTGGTTTAAATCTACAAAGGCTACGAAGGAATATCGATCGAAATAGTTCATACATCTTTTAATATCCACTGAACATAGTATATTTCTATTGCATGAATAATGTTTGAATAATAATTGTAATATAAATCTTTTTGTGTGTCATTGACAATCTATGTTCTGGCAGGTAGAAAAATATTATAATGGAAATATATCGAATGAAATTACAATATTTAAATATTCTGCTTTATTGTTTCAAATGGGACTCCATAAAGTCGAGGTCGAAATGTCGTTCAACTTTAGGACAAAATAAAACATCAGAAATGTAGCTTGCAATGTTCTGTACTGATATCTTTTTATGTCATGTACAGATCATAAAGATATTTCATTTTTATCGCTTCTATTGTTTATAGTTCAGGTTGACAGTAAAGGTTTGAACCCATTGGGATTGCAAACTTTTGCATTTGATTAAGGACTACAAACTCGGGGGGGGGGGGGGGGGGGGGGGGGCGGGGCCCGCGGGGCGGGGGGGGGGGCGGGGGGGGGGGGGGGGGGGGGGGGGGGGGGGGNGGCTTTTTTTTTTTTTTTTTATGTGTTCATTTAATTTTTTTAACCCATTTTTTTTTTAAATTTTTGTTTTTTTTTTTATCTAAAAAACACCCCCCCCCCCCCCCCCCCCCCCCCCCACACACCCCAAAAAAAAGGGGAAAAAAAGAAAACAAACGACGACGAACAGTTAATAAAGTTAGGTGCATTTTTTGACTGAATGTTCTCCTGGACATGCATTATCATCTAACACAGTAAAAGAATGGAAAGGGCTTAAAAGTTAGTGCTCACCTCAGTAATGCCTGTCCATAGGAAAAGTGAAAAAGCAGAAAGTGCAGAAAGAGTGCAGTCCATAAGCAGAAAGAGAGAGATGGCAGGTTAGACAGAAACAGATAGTTTTTTTTCTGTAGCAGTGGACATGCTTTTGTTAGTAAGTTGCAGTTTGGGTAATGGACATGACTGCTTTTTTAGTGCAGAATTAATCAGGGATGGAAAAACATATCATGGCTAAACCACCCCATTAGCGTGAGTCTAAAACTGGTTTAGTGATGTATTGAAACCCGTGTAAGGAAGTGTTATGTGATTTTCCCTCTAGAATGAATAGAAGTAGTCTATCTATCTAACTGATTGAACTAGAGTAGAAAGGAACATACCACAGAGTTCTCTGTTTTTATCGACTTGACCTGCAGGTAGTCTTCCACGCCTCTAGTGGTGCTGTTGGCTTCAAACTTGTCTTGTCCTTCACGGCCAGATTGTTTGGTTCCTCCTTCGTTCTCTCCGTTCTCTCGCGGTGGGGGCTGAGGTCGGGGCACCAGGTCTCCACGCTGTTTCTTGGTGACGTGTGCCTCTGGGCCGTGCACGGTTTTGACATGTTTGCGGAGAGAGCTCGGGTCCGTGTAGCGCTTGGTACAACCCGGAATCTTACAAACATACGGTTTCTGCAAAGACAAATAGAGCTTAGCATCCAAGAGACAAAGCAAAAGTGCAACAAGCAACATCTCAGTTCATCTCATTTCTATGCAAATTAGGTATGATGTGGTAACTCAAAACAGTTGGTTCAAATGACTCCTTAGACCAGTCCTATAGCGCATATGCTCTGACATTTCTTTAGTTCCCCACACACAACTTTAGTTTCTACCTGCAATTACTTCCAATTTACTGTTTGACAAAATGGAAGAGAAGCCTTTAATCGTGGTCTCGTCTTATCCTGACGTATACTGTATGACCTCTCATTAAATCTGTCTACAGACATTATAAAGAAAAATAAAGCTTGGAAGAAAGTAGCAGAGATCATTGGTGCCTTTGGTGAAGGTATGTAGCCAGTACAGTAAGTTTGCTTTGCTAATCTTCCAATAAAGCTAGTTTGATGCCTAGCATCTAACATGTAAATCAAACCAATCACATCTGAAACAAAATTGATGTATATAAATCTGATAGTGTGCTGTAATGGTAGCTTTGGCTACTACCATTTCTCAAAGGAACTAAAAAAAAAAAAAAAGACACGACACACCCACAAGAGACAAGTGACTTGCTACTCGTTAGTATGGATGTTATCTTCCCCTGCTTGTTTAGATTAGCTTCAGTTGAAGGATTTGGCTGAATGTTCAGAGGAACTGATAACTTAGTGAAGCACCACCATGTTGATTTTGCCTGATTCATGGCTGTGTGCTGAAAAAGTTGTGATGAATGCATCTCTGTTTCTCCTTCCCTCTTGTTTTCTCTCTCTTTAGGCCATGATGGATATGCTGAGGGCTGAAATGGCGCAGGGTTTCATTTTGTATTTGCAATCTGCAGGTGGTCTCTCCGCAGGGGATGTGCTTGATTCTTACTAATGCACTGCGGGCTGTCATGCTCATTAGTTCCACACCTCATTATTTGCACACACACTTGCATGCAGAGCTTGTTAATGGGACATGGTCGGGCATGGAGGAGCAATCGCTAAGCATGATGAGGGAGTATGCGCACAAATCTAATTCTGGCCTTAATTTGAAACTGTATGATGAAAATGGTATATTTACATAGAATTAGGCAGTTGGTGGTTCATTACTGCCACTGGGAAAATGATTAGCTAAAGTTCGATGAGCAGCAGAATCATGAAACTACTCTTTAATGTTGCTTGCTGTTCACTGTTGGCACTTTTCAATCTATAAGGTGCTGGTGCTGCTTCTGGTTAATCCAGGCAACATAATAATTGGGCAGAATTGGTTCAGTTCCAACATACTACTCGTCTGGAACCAGTATTAATGGCAGTTGCGAGGAACTAATGATGAGCTAAAGATGACAAGAGTTTGTTTGAGCATCTGTCTTCTATAAGCACTTTATCCTGGTCAGGGCTGTGGTAGATCTGCAGTCTATCTCGGGAACACTGCATATGAGGTGGGAATTCACCCTGGATGGGATGCTAATCCATCTCAGGTCACCATGCACACATATTCACACCTAAGGGCAATTTAGCAAGGAAACCGGAGAACTTGCAGGAAATCCACATGGATATGAGGAGAACTTGCAAAACTCTGGATAGACAGTTAACCGAGATTAGAATAAAACTGGGGACCCTGGAGCTGTGAGGCAGCAACACTACCCACTGCCCCACAATGCCGTGATTGTTAAAATCAGTAACTGATTATTGACCTGAGAGATAAGAGTGGACACTTGTAGAAACCTGAGCCAAATCTTAAAGACGAATGAACCAAGAGCAGTTCCAGAAACTATACCATCATCATGAAAGTGCTATCTGAGTTACTGAGGTGTGTGTGTGTATATAACATCTGATTATATCCAAAGTTCAGGTGCATGCACACTCGTATGTTTACCTCATTGGAATGTGTGCGGTTCTGATGCTTGGCCCGGTCTGAGGCATTGGAAAAGGCCTTATTGCAGCCTTCGTGTTCACACACATATGGTTTCTCCCCAGTGTGTGAGCGAAGGTGTGTTTTCAGGTTCTCCAAACGTGAATATGCCTTCGAGCAGCCTTCAAACTGCAAAACACACACACACACACACAGCACAATCTGTAATCAATAACCACAATCATATTCCACTGACAGTATTATTTTGAGAGAAAAAAAAAGCTTAAAGGAGAAATAGTTAATATATTTTTATATATATTTAATACTTCGGAGAATGTGTGATGTATGTGTGTAGACGTACTGTACGTGCTCGTGTAGTTTGAGTGTTGCTTGTCTTATGTATGCGTTCAGATACAAAATATGAGAGAAGAAGATCTCCATGTTGTTTGTGTGCGTGTCCGTGTGTGTGTGTGTGTGTGTGTGTAGCCGGAAACTTTCACTCACAGTGCACTTGTGTGGCTTCTCCCCTGTGTGTCTGCGCATGTGCACCACCAGCATGTACTGGGCCTTGAAGGGCTTCTGCTCTCTGGAGCACTCCTCCCAGCGACACACAAACTCCTTCTTCTCCCCATGGATGTGCTCGTTATTGATGTGCTGCACGCACACACACACACGCACACACACACACACATGCAGATTTAATTTGCGTCCTACAGACTAGCTAACCACACAGCCGCCAGGCGCTGTTTTCCTTCACCTAGTCTCTTTCTCTAGGCGTCTCGGGGGTTGGCCTTCCTTTGTAATGTCAGTGTTGTGTTTAATCTTTAATTGGCCGTGCTGTTTTTATATGTCACATTAAAAGACAACGCTAACGGCGTCAGCGTCTGGGGACCGACGCAGATCTGGAGCTCAACCGAGAGCTTGAGAGACGAATTCATTCGCAGATCCTTAGGAATGCATTTGCTTATCTGCCAAATTAAGAGCTTCGACATCCATCAAGTGTGTGCCTTTCCACGCTGACAGCCACGAACAAGAGAACATGATGGGATTTGGGTGCAAGTGTATTAAAGGAACTTTGTTTTGACAGGCAAATCCTCTCAGATTCATGACAGAGAGAGTAGTAATTAAGGCATAAAAACATTGCTTGAACGGCTATAAATCTAACAAGAGCTTTATTTACAGGAAAATGCCTTAGGTTCAGACATTTCTAACCCTTTTTTTTTTTTTTTTTTTTTGAGTAATTTTTTTCCTCAAAATTTCTGTCCAAGAAATCCCAACCGCTAGTTAGACCACTTAGCTAGCAGCTAGCAATCAAGAAGGGCAAAATCTAAAATGTGCTTCATTTCACTGAATGTTTTTTCGAATTCAGTTCGTAAACTGTTGTGGGATAGTAAAGCTGTTGGGGGAAAAATGTTAACTCCATCTTCTTGTGTGAATACATGAACCAAGACTAGCGTCACTAGCATCTCAGAGTGAGCAAGGTAGCTTCTCAGATGAAATTGGACCATAAACATGTTAGACAGATATGATTTGTAAAACTTGGCTTCTAACTGTTTTATTCTTAACACCTTAACAGACCCATGCTAATCATTGAGAAGAGAAATTACTGTACTTGAGTCTGTTTTTTTCTTTTCAGTAGCTATACTTCACTTGAGTTTTCTTTCACCTCATACTTTTCACTTTTACTTGCTACATAAAGAAACTACTTCCTCCTCCATTTTCAGACATCACTGCATTTCCCTACAATCATATGTGTAAAGTCATGAGGTGATTTTTTTTTTTTTTTTAGCATCAGACAGCTTCTCAAATTCTCTCCCTCACGCCTCACACCTCTTAATATCCATCTACTGTAATCTATCTGCTGCTATGTACACTTAGCTTTATCAAGACAGTTTTCATTGTTACAGCTAGCGATTAGCATTCAACTAGTTTGTTATTATCATGAGAGTTATTAGCCTGCTAGCTGCTATTTATGAAATTAGGAATAAAGCCGCTGCTGGTTAGCCTTAGCTAATGTTTATGCACGTTCCTTGGTTCCTTGGTGAGAGAGGCACTAATTTACAATGAGTTACTAAAAGCAGTGTGTGATTCGAGTCTGATGAATTTTTTTCTTTTGTGAATCTTTCTTGTACTTTCACTTCTACTTTCACCAGAGAATTTATTTAGATGAGTAATTACACTTTTACTTGAGTAAAGAATTTGGGTCCTTTTGGGTGAGCGTGACTGGAAAAACAGTTGCTAATGTCCACACAATGCACGTGCACACACACACACACACACACACACACACACACACACACACACACAGCTGCCAGCAGTGAGTCTTGAACACCTCCACACTTGCACACTACAGCAGCCAGGGGTAATTCTTTATCCCCTACACATGGACTCTCCGTCTGTCACACACACACACACACACGCGCGCACACACACAGAGCCACTCTTGTTTTTTTTTTTTGTTTTTTTTTCCATCGTCCCCATTGCATGCACACAGACACACATATTTCCACTCTTTCATTTTCTCTCTCTTGCTCGCTTGCTCTCTCTCTCTCTCTCACACTCACACACACACACTCACACACACACACACACAAATACACACACTACTCCTCCACATGACCATTATTATAGTCCACATCTGTGCACACTCCATCATCCGCTCAGCTTGCCCACTGAGTTACGCTAATGTCAGGCCTCTGATAACAAGGCTAGAGCTATACACACACACACACACACACACACACACACACACACACACACACACACATGCGCACACACACAGTGAAGTCTTTGTTCCTCTGTAAGACCATAATAAGCAGTTATTAGAGAGGGTATTGCTTGTATAAACAAACGATCAGGAGTGTGTAATCTGGTAAAGATCCAGCTGAAGCACTGGGACTGAGCAGGGACAATGGGAAGTCCAGTGTGTATCTCTCTCCCTCTCTGTTCTCTCTCTCTCTCTCTCTGTGTGTGTGTGTGTGTGTGTGTGTGTGTGTGTGTGTCACACACAGTCTAATCTCCCCCATCCACTAGCACTCTGTTTCTGCTCCACTGCCTGTCTGGAATGCTGGGGAATGTGGCCTTGCCCCCTGTTGCACCAGTGCATTATGGGACAGAGCAGCTCAGGCCAGTCTCAGAGTAGCAGCACATCATCACTAAAGGAGAGCGCTGATCCGTGAACAAGCCTCCATCACATTTCCAGTTTTCTCTCACCTTTCTCTGCAGGTGTTGTATTCAGACACAAATTCCTGATCCTATCAGCACTGCTAATGATGCTCTGAGCCGTACGTGTTCAGAAGAAACAGCGACTATGTAAATTTTACTCACACTCAGGTCCAAAATTTGTTTTTTCATTCTTTATCAAGTAAAATTTACATTTACATCCATTCAACAGACAAAGTTCTGCTTATTATTCAAGATGAAAGATCTAATATTTCTCATAGAGCGAGAGACATAACTATAAACTTAAGCTTATTTTTAAAGACATAGTTACTCATTTTATGCTTAAAATTATCGTTTTCTTTAAGATAATTTAAACAGAAATATTAATTGACTTTCCCTGAATTCAGGCTCATTTTATTTGCTGTTATTTTTTTTTGGAGTGCAGCAGAAACTAAAAGCACCCAATACGACACCAGCCGCTCGGAGAATCTGGCATCGTGGATTTCCGCCGGGATTTTACAGGTCAGAGGTGTGAAAAAGTCCTCTGTGAAAAGGTCAGAGGTCAAAATGAGCTTGTGTCACTCATCCTCTCACAGGCGTCTAGACTTAAAGATATAATTCAAGCAGAAATTAAATCGACAGTCTTCCCCTTCTAATCTATTCGTATATATATGTTAATTTGTAATACAAATTCGTTTTATTTTACGACACTGCTTACACAGAAATGAGCCAAACGATGTCTTTTGAGCTGAGTGCGTCATGTAGACATGCTGTTTCATCAATGCTAAACTCTTAGCTATAAGCTGCACTTATTATTATTATTATTATTATTATTATTATTATTATTATTATTTTTTTTTTTTTTGCTATATTGCTCCTCAGCGTCACGCATTAAGTTACATCATACATCAAACATGTCTCGAGTTGCATACAAGAAATTCATTTTATTTTTGGCCAAAGTATTTATTCTAACATAGTGCAAAAAAAAAAAAAAAACACAGCAAAAAATTATTTTATGTATTATTTTTATATTAAAAAATATTTTTATGTTCATTATATTCATAATATTTAATATTATTTTATTATAATGTATTACATATGCATTAATAGATGTATAGTTTATTATTGTTATTTAATTTATATTTATAAATGATATGTAATAGATATTTGTGATATGTATAATTTAATATTTTAGTTAATTCTTATTTTGAGGAATTCCATATATGAACCTGAAATATATCTGTATACCCTGTTCATACACAATTTGCAAACACAATGACATTGTGCTGCATTTTACAATCATATATAATCTTGTTGGAAAATATAATTTTAATTTCTTTTTGTGTGTGTATGTGATCACACATTTTCGCTCTGTCTTTCTCTCGTTCTTTCTGTCATTTCACTCGTTTGCCGAGCTAAGAGCTACACCATGGCCGTGTCCTAAACACACCGTTCAGCTTTTGTACTATACACCAAACGTTCACATCTTGAGACACTCACATGGACCAGCTGCTCTTGGCTGTCGTACTCCTTGCTGCATCCTTCCCAGTGGCAGTTTGTCTCGTACGCCACCTCCGGCTCCTGCTTGCCCTCGTCTCTGTCCACGTCCTCTTTCGGGTCCACTGGTGGTGAAGGGTCCTGCGAGGGAAGCACGCATTCAGACACATGTGCGCACTACAGAGGACTTCAGACATTCAGTTTGTTTATACGGGACAGGAGCAGACGCCTACGCTTTGGCTGAATTAGAAAGGATTGAAGAAAGGCTACTTTTCACTTTCATTTAGTCCCATTTATTTAACAATCAGCGGCTTGGTAATGAGAAGAAGAGAACAAACACGAAAGCAAATATGTGGGAATACGTGTGTGGCGTCTTAGCTGCAACCCAAACTGTGGGCCTAGCAGATGTATATATGGTCTCAAATAACACACACACACACACACACACACACACATTGCATGCTGACTGCAGCATGTTTATCTCTGCCCCGTGAGCTATCTTCATCAATTCTGCGGGCCCCAAGACGACTAGAGGCGCCTCGGTCCCCATGCATCAAGCCCCAACATGCCTCCACTGCCGAGAGCAGCCACATATTTGTCAAAAGATGAGTCGAGAGAGAGAGAGAGAGAGAGAGAGAGCAACAGAAAACAGGCGCTCACATGACAATAACGGCTGGCCAATATTTCATTAAAATGAAGTGCTCTGGCACAGTTTACACAGGAGCTCGGGATGGAGAGAGCAAGAAAACAAACGGACATAAAGCTCTTATCAGGAGGAGTTTTTCTCACGCCAAGGGGAGCACGGAGACTCCCAAGGGTCTCCTGGCCTCTCGCTGATCACCATGCGAGAACAAACACACAGATACTCACACTATATTTTTTCTGGGTAATGGGACACATAGGAGATGCACCTCTGTTTTATGCCATCAGTCGCACGGAATAAATCAACCGTGCGAAAACGAGTACACTAGGAGTCAATGATATGGTAGAAAGAAATAACATATGTATAATGTAATGCAATCATTTTTCATGATATGTATTTAGTTTTGCCGAGCCTGAACAACACCTCAATTATTTACTGAGTACTACTACAGACTGTGTGTGTGTATGTGTGTATGTATGTGTATGTATATATATATATATATATATATATATATATACATACACACACACTCTGTAGTAGTACTCAGTAATATATATATTTTCACCCCATTTTTTCTAGACAATCCAAACCAAAAAAAAACCCCAATAAATATATTTTGCCCAAATGACGTTGAAATGATTTTATTTACTTTCTAATCTTACCTAAGCTACCTTCCTGCAAAGATCCTAGGCAGTTAATAAGTCAGTCTGTGTAAAGAGGTCTAACGCCTGGCTAGCTAAGTGTGATCAGAATTTGTACTTTGGGTGGATCATTTCATTTTTGACCGTTAGAACTTTACTTATGGTTCAGAAATGTGCAAATAAGATTTCAGTTCAAGAAAGTTTGTCGTTTTCAAGCCTCGGGCTGTAGCTCTGGAGTCTGGTCTATATTGACTTGTCTCACTTTATTGGCATTTGTGCTTCAGTCTTGGGCATTGGTCTCACTAGCTATGGTCTCGGTCTTGACCAAGAGTTTCCAAAAATAACATTTGTGCCCAGAAAAGAAAACCGTACGTGTTTCAAACTTTCTTGATTAAGGAAGAAAATCTTTTGTCAAATTAGTGACCACGTTAGCACGAATGAAGCCAACTAATTGAAGTAAAAGCTTGGACTGGAAAAGGATTTGATGGTTTTGGGTCTTGATTTCATTTGGACTCGAACTTGACTTGGCCTTGACCTCCTTAAAACCAAGCCTTGACTCAATCTCAGCTAGTCCTGGTCTTGGTCCTGGTCTTGACTAGTTTTCCCAGGCCACCACACATGTTCTCATGTCACCCACCTCTACCCCAGAGCTCAAACCTCAAGGTGTTTGGATTAGAGGTGAAGGACAAGAAACGTACAGTAAGAGAGGACAAGAGAAAGAAGTTTTTACCGGTGAGCAGGGTGAGAGAGGCCGTGAGCTGTCCAACTCCGTCTTAACCTTTGACCTTTTGGTGTGTAATGGGTTGACTGTGCTGCTGACTGCCGAGTCACCACTCATGTTCTGCTGGGGAGAGATGGAGAGAAATGGCAGAACAGTATACATACAATTCAATTTTGTTTACAGTATTTACTCCACTCTTAACAGTACCAGAAAAAATAAGAAAAATTCGTAAATTCACATTTTTCGTCAAATGGTCATTGGTCGTCAAATCACATTTTCATGGAACCGCCACATTAAGCAATTTATTGTTTGACAGAAAAGTTTTATAGACTTCATAAAAAATCTTGGATGACATTGTGACTTATATTAGAGCTTAAATACTTATCAGACCACTCTATTCAAGTAAAGGAACTGCACACACACTGAACTCATGAGTCCAACACTCCAACTGGCTGAAACGAAACTAAAACTAATTCATTCCAAAAAGTGACAAATAGCTGGAAATTGAACTGTAAGCATTGTATCAGGCAATAGGTGAAACTTTTTTTTTCTTTCTAAACTTGTGTTTAGTTTGATGAGTAAGTAAGTGGCCCACATGGACAAACTGAGACTTGCCTGTTAGCCCTTTTTTTAGTTTCACAGGAAAAGATTGATCTTCCTCACGGCTATAAGAGAGCGCTCTCACTGAGCTTTAAAGAGTTCTCAGACCCACACACATTAGACTGTTTATACTGTTTTTAAGGAAGTGAGAATCTGTGTTAAAATCTTATATAACTTCTGAATGCAGCGTTTTGAGCATCAGCAGCCTTTACTGAACATACCAGGCGCGCGTGTGTGTGTGTGTGTGTGTGTGTGTGTGTGTGTGTGTGTGTGTGTGTGTGTGTGTGTTTGTGTGTTTGTGTGTGTG
>CM074955.1:3008668-3034771 GCA_037577455.1 Pangasius macronema
TGTGTGTGTGTGTTTGTGTGTGTGTGTGTGAGAGAGAGAGAGAGAGAGAGAGAGAGAGAGAGAGAGAGAGAGAGACAGGGAGAAAGTGTGTGTCTGTGCGTGTTTGTGTGTGAGAGAGAGAGAGACAGAGAGAAAGTGTGTGTGTGTGTGTGTGTGTGTGTGCGTGTGCGTGTGTGTGTGTGTGTTCCAGGCTGAGGGAGTCGGTGTGTACAGGAATTAGAGACTTTAACTCAGTCATGCAGGGGGATTTTAAGCCACAGATATGATGATAAGTGCTTTTGAACAAACACATGAAAGCCACTACAGAGGTCTGGGAATGGGGAATTTAAAGCACACACTCTAAACATGCCGTTACAGATGTTACAGATGTTATATGTTCCTTCTGTGACCTCTGCTGTACAGCTTCTGAGGGTCAGACTTGTGTTAAGTTATAAGCACTTCGTCTACAGAAGACGTAACGGAGAACAAACAGCGTGGAGTGCTAAAGTCAGCTGGCGTTGTGTGCAGGAAAGGAAGTAGTGTGTATGTTTAATACCGGCAACATTATAACATGTCTTGTTATATCTGTGTATATGTATGCATTAGCAGTACCTTAGTCTCAGCTTCATTGTGTGTGCTAGCACTCAGTCCCGAGCCGGCGAGTGTGTGTTGTCGGGAGGAGAAGGTGTGAGAGGGCTGGATGAGGGGAGGTGTGTGTCCGAAAGGGCTCAGGCCTCTCTGCTGGGACAGCAGCTGTTGATATGCTACCGGGTTGATGGAGTGATGGAAAGGAAAAGAAGGGCTGAAAGAGAGAGAGAGAGAGAGAGAGATAAATACGAAAAGACAGAAAAGACACAGGGATAAGCACTCGTTCCACTTCATCTTAGCCCACATCTCTGTATCGCAGTACACGAATGCCATATTTCATGTTACTGTCACAAACGGCATAATGAGCAATAAATCACGGTAGGCAAACGCAGAGCCTCAGATAGAGACGGGCAGAAATATCAGACTGGAAATACAGAGAATTACTCTGTAGGATAGCAAAGTCAACGTTCCGTCTAATTCATGTATAAAATCAAACACTGGCCAACATGCTGCAAAGTGAATTCAGGTTTCATTCAACATTTCAATGAATGGAAAGCAAACATGATTAAATACATGGATTAAAGGGAAAACATACAATAAAATACGTAAGGAATTAAACACTTGGGGTTGTGGTGTTATAGGAATTATTAATGACCATTTTCCTATAACAGAATTCCCCGTCATGTCTTATTACCCACACCAATTTGCTTTATTTAACCAAATTAAAGGTTGTTGATGTACTTTTTACGAGTTAAATTTGCAAGAGAGAGTGGGATGAGTGATTCACGAGGCTGCGCGTTTACCTGATGCCGCCGACGGAGAGATGGCCGTACGAGCTGCTGGCGGCCGAGCTGGAGCGCGAGTTGTTGATGTAGGCCACTAGAGAGTTAGGAGAAGTGCGGATCATCGTCTGTAGGTCGATACTGGCGTCTGAAAGTGGAGAGATGGACAGAGCTCTCTTCCGGCTCAGCCTGGGGGTGAGGCGTGGACTGGGGAAGCGCGACACTGTACAACACACAAGCACACAGCATGAGGATTTGTTTAACGTAGTCCAGATGAATTGCCTGGTTCAGGGAAAGATTTTCATCGATCGGTCAAGACATGTTTGTTGGGCGTCTGATTGAGACTAGAGGTTTGCACCAGGACTGGGATCGCGCAGGATGCAACAAAACTCAAACAGTTTTTTAGTTTAAATCCGGATACAGATACAGATACAGATACGCTACTCTGATTTACAGTAGTTTCTGCCCTGCCTCTGTGGACTTCCTCGCCCCACCTGACGCTCGTGGCTAAGCACATTTCGCCCACGTCTCCCTCCCATGACCAACAACCCTCATCACGTTATCCACTTTATTCCCACTAACCTATTTTCCTTAATCCCCACATTCCCCCGACTCCCGAATCAAGCTGATAGCAGCCGTTCTTTCCGAAGTATGCCGCCTCATACCATGGGAGCCTCTGATTGACTGATCCTGAAATATTATTCTCTATTACTCTCTCCGTCTCTCCAGCTAAGGAGAAATCTACGGAGTCGCTGCAGTGGTGGATTGCATTGTGTCATTTCCCCACTCTGCCCACCTCCGTGCTATTTTGGGTAGCGTGTGAGGAGCGTGCGTGCCAGGTGAGACAGCGTGATCGATGCTTGCGCACTCTCTCCCCGACACCCAGCCTCCCTGGAATATAGCACAGCCCTATCAATAAGTGCCAGAGATTGTGTCTTCGCTAATACTGTAGCTGGAGGCCGACACTGAGAAACTCAACTAGCACAGATCACTCTGGAAAGAGAACACAACGAAACACAACTCGAGAGTCCGCGATCGCACCGAACCGTGAAGGAATGTTGTTCTGATATGTTCAATTTTTTTTTAAAAAACAGAAAGCCAACGAGTGCAATCAAGTGTCTTTATCAGCTTCATCTCTATCAGCGAACTCGAAATGACCTCGTTCTGATTCGACCATGGATGATTAATCATTGGCTATAATTTACTGTAATTATTTAGATAACTATCAACTGGTGCAGGCGTCTATCGGTTCGGATAATGAGGGCAATTTACAGGATTCGTTAGAATTAAAAAAGGAATGAGCAGGAAAAATGGAGCAGGTGTGCACTCGTCTGTAGGTTTGCGTACATGGAAAATTTCTTTATCGTCTTCATCGCAGCCAGCAGTTTTAGGTTAGAAGAACGTTCTTGAACGTTAAAGGTCTGGGAACACTGAGGCCCAGGATCCTTCAATCTGCCATAAGGTTGTTTTGTCTAATTTTGTGTGCGACATTCTACTAACATCGCACTGAGGGGTAAAACCATTCGTACATTTGTTTGTTGTGTTGTCATAAGCGTGCCTCTACTGAGAAAGCTTTCACATATGCAGTGTTGAGAAAGTTTGACTTTGCTCCTGCAGAGCGGTTTTACTTTGGGCCTTAACTGCAAAACACATCAATAAAACAGAAACGCAACAGCAAATCAGAAACACAACAACAAAAGCGAAAAACTAAAAGCAAGTTGCTTTGTTTTTGTGTTGTCGTAGTTGATTTTTGTCTACAAAAGTGTTTACACAGTTATTCGTACAACACAAAATGGTTTTGTTGTTGTTGTTTTCTTTTTAATTTTCTGTTGTGTTTTTGCTTTTGTTGTGTTTGTGATTTTGTGGTTGCGTATTTTATTTGTTGTGTTTTTGGTTTTGTTGTTGGCTTTTTTATTTTCTGTTGTGTTTGTGATTTCGTCATTGTGCTTTCTGATTTTCTGCTTTTGTTGCTGCTTTCGTTGTTGTGTTTTCTGTTGTGTTTGTGGTTTTGTCATTGCACTTTATGAGCTTCTGTTGTGTTTGTGGTTTTGTAGTTGCATTTTTCATACTTGTGTTTCTGGTGTTGTTGGCTTTTTAAAATTTTCTGTTGTGTTTGTGATTTTGTCATTGTACGTTCTGATTTTCTGTTGTGTTGCAGCTTTTGTTGTTGTGTTTTCTGTTGTGTTTGTGATTTTGTCATTGTGCTTTCTGATTTTCTGCTTTTGTTGCTGTTTTTGTTGTTGTGTTTTCTGTTGTGTTTGTGGTTTTGTGGTTGCATTTTTTTTTTTTATTTGTTGTGTTTCTGGTGTTGTTGGCTTTTTAAAATTTTCTGTTGTGTTTGTGATTTTGTCGTTGCTCTTTCTGAGCTTCTGTTGTGTTTGTGATTTTGTCGTTGCTCTTTCTGAGCTTCTGTTGTGTTTGTGATTTTGTGGTTGCTTATTTTTTAATTTTTTTATTTTGCTTTCTGATTTTCTGCCATGTTGCTGCTTTTGTTGTTGTGTTTTCTGTTGTGTTGCTGTTTTTGTTGTTGTGTTTTCTGTTGTGTTTGTGGTTTTGTAGTTGCATTTTTTTTTTTTTATTTGTTGTGTTTCTGGTGTTGTTAGCTTTTTAAAATTTTCTGTCGTGTTTGTGATTTTGTCATTGTACATTCTGATTTTCTGTTGTGTTGCAGCTTTTGTTGTTGTGTTTTCTGTTGTGTTTGTGGTTTTGTCATTACAATTTCTGATTTTCTGTTCTGTTGTTGCTTTTGTTGTTGTGATTTATGTTTTCTGGTTGCGTTTTTTTTTTTTTGTTGTTGCTGTTGTATGTTTAGACTTCCTGTTCCATTTTCTGATTTGCTGTTGCGTTCTTGCTTGCTGTGTTTTGCACCTACGGCCACTGTACAGTTTGTTGGGGCAGGACGACTTGCAGCTCGACTTGTCCTGTGCTGAACTTGTCGCTCTAACGTCTCTCTCACTAACGAGGCTTTATCATGATCGTATTCTTAGACCTGGACCTGTAGTATTTGTGCCGGTACGTCTGCCAAATATTTAAATATGAATACAATCATAATAAATAACTACCTGTGAGAGGTGAAGCTCAGTGTGTGAACATCATTCATCCCGAATTCAACTGCAGAAAAGGACTGAAGACTGCTATGTGCTGCATTAGGGGCCGTGGGCTTTTATATATTTTTTTTAACAAGCCATGTTGTCACTTCAGTAATCAGACCAGAGAGGAAATATTCAATTAAAAAAATTCAAAAAGTCATGGTTTAAATAAATAAATAAATCAATAAACTTCACTGAGCCAGTTTTTCCGTATGTCGATCAGCTCTGTTAAAGTTTTTTATTTTTTGAGCGTTCTGTTCGATCAGCTAAAATTATTACACACACACACACATCCAGACGGCGACTAAATAAAAAGACACTTTCATTTCAACTCTCATTACACAGCCAGAGTAACGGTTGCTCTAAATCCAGTTAAATTTCTGAAAATTCTGCCTTTTTTTTGCAATGTAAGTTTAAAGTTACAATATAATATAATATAATGTAATGTAACTTTACATGTTGTTTGGAGAGCTATAGGAAAACATTTTTTTTTCTCCAGAGGACATGCATTTCCCAAACCAGTCACACAAACCACAAGTCTTCACTTTTTAAGCCCAAAATTGAGTTGTCCACGCTCCGTAATCAGCTGGTGTTGGCAAACGCATGTGTGAGTATGTGTGTGATTAGGGGTTGTAACCAGAAGCTCTGGCAACCGGACGTCCATAATGATTCCATCACATCTGGTGCCAACACAAGCAAGCTTACACAAACCATTCCTCTGTAAGTGTGTGTGTGTGTGTGTGTGTGTGTGCGCATTCCCTACTGAGCTCACAGCTAATAAGTAATCCTCCAGCTTTGTAGCTGTGAAGGTCATTACTTTTAGCATGAGCTAATGGTTCTTTGTAATTATAAAAGCATTTGTTTTCTGCACTTGGGCCCCTACTTAGCACCCCGTTTAGCCCCCAGAATTTTCAAAGCTGCATCCCGAATTATTAAGACGCCACCACAATTCATGCACACTGGACATCACATTAGCTGTGATTTCACTTTCTTTTAAGAGGATGAATCTAGAGTACACGTTTACAGATGTGTGGATGGAAAGATTATATGGCTAACCACGCTGCTTTGGCGTGAGGCCTTTACAGTGAGCCTGTTCTGGTATTTGCATGGCGTTAATGGGGCGAGGGGGAGTGTGTGGGACGCGGGCCGCTCAGCCTTGGCACTCGTATTTGTCTCTGTTACGCCCTCACCTCAGGGGAGATGTGTTTATTAATGTGCCACTTCCCTTGATAAATGGCCAAATGGAGAGCTGGGCGTCGCTTGCTGGTACGGAGGATTATGGGGGGAGAAGGACGTTGGAATCACTAAATACAGTTGTCTCTGGTGATTTTTGGACGGCCTACCCTCACATACCCCAAATCCTGCAAAATCCCTATTAAAGAAATTAGAGGAATAGTGATGGGCTCCAAAGTTTCCCAAAACCCCATGAGAAACTACATATCGAAATTTATCACAATATACCAAAATGTCCCAAAATATACCAGAGCATACCAAAATATACCCAAATGTACCTAAACATACCAAAACATCCCAAAATATACCAAAACATCCCAAAATATACCAGAGGAACCCTAAAATATACCCAAATTTACCTAAACCTACCAAAATATACCAAAATTTACCACAGTGTACCAAAACATCCCAAAATATACCAAAACATCTCAAAATATACCCAAATGTACCTAAATATACCTAAACATACCAAAATATACCCAAAAGTACCTAAACCTACCAAAATATACCAAAATATACCAAAACATCCCAAAATATACCAAAACATCCCAAAATATACCAGAGGAACCCTAAAATATACCCAAATTTACCACAGTGTACCAAAACATCCCAAAATATACCAAAACATCTCAAAATATACCCAAAAGTACCTAAACCTACCAAAATATACCAAAACATCCCAAAAATATACCAAAACATCTCAAAATATACCTAAACATACCAAAATATACCAAAACATCTCAAAATATACCCAAAAGTACCTAAACCTACCAAAATATACCAAAATTTACCACAGTGTACCAAAACATCCCAAAATATACCCAAATGTACCTAAATATACCTAAACATACCAACATTTACTACAATGTACCAAAATGTACCAAGAACACACTCAAATATACCAAAACATCCCAAAATATACCCAAATGTACCTAAACATACCCAAATATTTTCCTTCTTTTAATCATTTCTAATCTCACATAACACACACACTCTGGTTTAGTCTTCTTGTATTGCAAGTACTAGTACGGCACCAAAATGTATATTTTATATCTAACATCTAAAATTATTGGCACCTCTCATGGATAAAAATGGATAAAATGACCATATGGTTATATGGTTAACCATAAAGGTCTGTTGTGTAGTTTTATTCTAACACTTTTTTTTTCTTTTTCAAAATGTTATATGGTCTTCTTAAGGATTACATTTTCTTTCTTCAAGATGCTGTTTTAAAGAAAAATGCTGAAAATTATTGGCACCCCATAATTAATATCTTTTTTCCCCTAATATAATTAATAATAAAAAAAAAGAAGTTCTTATGAGAATTGTTTTTGTTACGGTCATTTCACACAAGGCAGTAACGTCATATGACAAAGTGGCTGGAAGGCGGTTTTCCTTTTCTTAAAGAGATTAACAGCATATCTTACACTTACAGCATCCAGGGACAGAGAGTGCGTTGGTGAGGCAATACAATTGAGTGGTGTTTATGCAAATGAGAAGGAAAGCAATATGCTAACTTCTCTGCTCAAACAGATCAGCTTGTAAAGATTCGACTTTTATTCTAATACCACCGTCAATGCCACCACACTCGTCACTCTCATAGATCGCTAACTATCCGAGGCTAATCTTTGCCATATCTCAGCACAATGGCATCATGTAACCGCATTGCATTCTGGATCTTTGAGTACAATGTTTGCTTATATATTGGATTTCTCATTAATGACACTGCTCTTTTGTTTTTGGTAGAAATCTTGGTAGAAAGACACACCATAAATTTGGTGAAACAACCAACACAGCTATGTTGGGAAACTTTCCACTATAGCATTAGGCTTCTTTATAACACACAAAATTACAAATCCAAATTGCCTGTAGGCATTCTAAGAGAAGTGATGTCTACTCAGTCTCAATTTCCACCCAACGAAATAATAGGTTGAAAGCAGTCCATTTCCACCATGCTGAATACGTGCTATTCAGGCTAAACTCAGGCTAATCAGGGGCTAGTTACTCAGACGAATGACCAAGACATCAAGGCAAAGTCAGTCTAATGAGCCATTAAGCCATTGGTTTCACAGGTCAGGGTTTTGTTTGGGGTCACGCATCATGTCACATGACTGAGGTTAGAGGGAGACAGTCAGAGTGAAGCGAAGGAGCGAAAGAGTGCAAGCCTGAGACACCATGCGAGGTGAAGCAGGAGGAAGCTGATTTGCTGTTTGTTTATGTGAGCCGACTGTTTGGCCAACGGTAAAGGCTGAACAAATATTTGCTCAGTAGCGCACAGGGTTAGTGAGCCACTGTGTTTTATGGCATACTTATTTTAAATCAACACTTTTTACTTCCAGTTCTTCTCCATTGTTTTGGAAGTTTTGCTGTAACTGACAGGCTGATGGGAAAATGAACAAAAGCATTAACAGCTTTCGAAATGATGAACTGTGAACAACTCATCTGGGATTTTTCACAGTTCCCAGAACTCTGGGTGCCCGTGTCAGCTGAGAAAAGCAGAGCCATCTCCCATCTCCTCTACCTGGTTAGCATCTCCATTTCGGGTCATGCAAGGAGTCCTGATGGCTAGTTTCATTAAACAGCCGTTGATGGATGACGCGATGGCTGTGGCATGCTACAGCTCTGAGACCCGCTCTGAAAGAATCGGCCTGTGCTCCAGACGCCGGTCCCCTTTTAAGGTGACTTAGGAAGTGAGAGATGAAAGCAGGCATTCATTATGTTAAACACACACACTTTCCTCAGAGGGAAACACTCTTATAAATGTCAGAGCAGCATGTGTGTTTACAGAGAGCACTGGCAGTGACAGTGGGAAAATACTGCACATGTAGGAGTCATCTTAAGTCACTTGTGAGGGGAATATTTTTAAAAGTTCAGGATGTGTGTTTAGGGTTTATCGTAGATCTCACAGGAAGCCTGTCTGAGGGTTTAGACCATTTCTTATTGAACTAATGTTTTTTAGAATGTTTAATTGTGGAGATCTATTGAGTCAAACAAAGACACAGGGAATGATACCACATGTCAATTTAGGTTTAGTACCTTTTCTTATGACTTCTGTCATATGAAATAGAACATGTACAGCTTTACATTCACAGAGAAATCCAGATCCTATGAATATACAAACAGGAAACATCCCCAGCCCACCACACCTCCCCCTCTTCTAGTAAAACAGTGTTGCCTGGCCTGTATTTACATACTGAAATGTGATTGGCTACTATTTTTTTATGACGCAATAACATTCGCCTGCCATTTGATCGATGCCATCTTAGATGTTCTGGTGACATTTTCACTGTTTCTTAAAAGAATAAGTTGAATACGTTTGGGGGCAGTCGTGGCCTAATGGTCTGAGATTCGGACTTGTAACCCGAAGGTAAACCTGAAGGTGGTGGGTTCGAGTCTCGAGTCTCGGATCCGGCAGGGATTGTAGGTGGGGGAGTGAATGACCAGCGCTCTCTGCCACCCTCAATACCACGACNGGCACCGATCCCCCAACTGCTCCCCGGGCGCCACAGCTAAAATGGCTGCCCACTGCTCCGGGTGTGTGTGTGTGTGTTCACTACTGTGTGTGTGTGAGCACTTGGATGGGTTAAATGCAGAGCACAAATTCTGAGTATGGGTCACCACACACCGTACTTTGCCTGGAATTCATTTTAAAAAATAAAGTATTATGTTTGATAAATTTAGTAGTTAATTATTCTAGAATCCACTCATAAATTAATACTTTAGCACTTGCACTGTTGCTTAAATGTCATCCTGTTGGATACTATGTTAAAGTGATTCACACCTAATTCATATTTAACCCCTTCATACATATAGACTCTGTCCCTCATGGGCTGAAACTCACTGTCCATCGGGTTGATGTAGTCTGGGAGGTGAACAGCAGCAGCAGCGGCGGCAGCAGCAGCAGCAGTGGTGGATCCAGCTGCAATCAGATCCCCATATGGACTCCTGTGACTCGCCATCAGGTGGTAGTAATCAGCTGAGTTGGCTCCAGGAGGGGGAGGAGGAAGACTGAATAGCCCGCGCTCCTTCAGGTGCTCATGGGCGACTGTAGAAGGTATGAGAGAGATGGACGAGAAGAGAGAGTCGAAAGAGTTTTACACGATAACACAAAAACATGCAATAAAGCAACATTTTTGTAAGCTTTTTTGTAAGACACACGTCTATGAAGTAATAAGTAAAGGCATCCTTGATGTTATAAATGATATATAATTGCATGAAATAATTTTAAAGATTATTTAAATGTCTTAAAGGGGCAGTTTGTATTTTTTAGGCATTTTTGTAGACATAATAATAATAATAATAATAATAATAATAATAATAATAGTAATTGTCAGGCATGGATTTCACAATTTTCTTTGTATCTGGCTCCTGCTGACATTTTTCCAGCCCAGAATTTTTTTTTCAAACCGTTTCTTTTCCTTACGAGGCGACTCACTAGGCAATTCATGGTTTCAACAGAGGGGGTGGGGAGAACGGGAAGATTTTTTTTTTCATTGCAGTTATTTCTTTCCCACAGTTTTTCAATCCCAAACAGAACTACAAGCTCCTTCTTTAACTGGTTCTAGATCAAGTGACACTCTCTGCTTTCTTACTACTTTGCACTCGTTTTTTGGTCAGTTGGTGTCTTGTAGTATCATGCCACTTGAATTCCTGTCTGCTCCTGCTTTAACAGCTCTATGCTTGGACTGTATTCTGCCTCACTAGTCTCATTAGATAATAGCGTCTGCCAAATGAATAAATAAAAAGGTAAACATAAAGGCCGAGTTTACACGCAGCCGTCCAGCAGTGGAAGCAGTGGAGAAAGCAGAGACTCGGAGCTTCAGAGCTACAACAGCAATGCACTGTTAACATCTGCACTCAGTAAAGCTGTGTTAAAAGTGTCAGGGGCAATAAGAGTGTGAGGGCCAAATCTGCTTTACACACTCACTTGGCCATACAGACCATGAGCACAGCTTGCCATATGGTTCACATTTGCATACAGTTAAAATGTATTGGCATTATGGAGCTCCTGCTGCGCCCTTAGAGACATGCATGTGTGTGTAAATATGTGTGCAGATGTGTGTGTATATGTGTGTGAGCCTCACTGAAAAAATTACTACTGATTTCTCACAATTAGGTCTAAGTGTGTTTGAACTGCGCTGTCTCACACTCCTCCATCTGTGTGTTGTATTGTGGCAGAACTTGGGGAACCCCATTGCAGAATTTCACTGTGCCACATTGAACCACTTTTGAACACTTGTGGACATTACTATGGCACAGGATTAATAGGATGTTGAAAATTGAGCTGATTTGCGGTTCTACTTGCATGCTCAGTACAATTTAAATAAATAAATATTGGCCAAAAAAAAACCCGATTCAGAATATAACACTAAGCCCGGTATATCTGTATTCATATATATAGGAATTCTAAATCTGTGCTTAAAACGAAAGCCTAAAATAATCACTTCCTGGATATCTTAGCCTGCCTGCTATACTTTGGACAGGGTCAGTTGTATCGGCACATAAAACTCAACAATCAAATCTCCCATTCAAGGCCACATCCCCCTATCTGCAAGTTAAAATACCCTCCACTCTCTCTCGACTCCTTTCCAGCTTTATTGCTGTCAGAATCTCCTGTGTGCTGCTTATTTAAGTTTTAAAGCACAGACCCATTACTGTCGACAGACTGTAAAAGGTGATTTATTTGCTATTTGGCCTGTTCACCTGTTGTTGTAATTCAGCTCTGAAGAGAAAAATGTCAGTGAGAAAGGAAGCTGCCTGCATGCATTTCACTCGTTTTCAGCACCTTCCAACGTGCAATCCAAACAGGAAATGGTAAGGCAGCAAAAGCTCAAAGTTCTACTTGTGGGATGTTTAACAAATTCATAGTGTATTGCAGTTACATAAAGTACACACCCAGAATGAACACTGCTTTGAAGGTAAATCGATTTACCAAGACAAGAGGATTATCGTCAACTGGCTACACAACAACAGAAACAAACTGAGTTGAACGGCAAATGGTTACTCGACAACAGAGCAGAACTGAACCGAACCAAAACCAGCTACAAGACAGCAGAACTGAACTGAATTAAACTGAAACTGGCTACACTACAGCAGAATCGAACTGAAATGAAACAGAACTGAGCTGAATTAAACAGAATCGTGTTTAACTACGTAGAAATTAAACACAAAACTGACTCAACTAACCTAACACAACAAAAATGAACCAATGAGTCAATCTCATGCTACAGAACTGAATCAAGCAAGTTATAGTCATTTCATGCAAAGTGCAAGAATGTGTGTGTGTGTGTGTGTGTGTGCATGCTCACCATCTGCAGGGCTGAGCCCACGGGCCGCTGAGATCATGGAAAGTGTTGGGCTGCCGTGGACTGAGCGCAGGTAGTGCTCCACATGGGGTGAGACGTAGGGATGAGGGGGACTGAAGGGCGACTCAGCCGGGCCGCCTGGCGAGAGCCGGATCAGGGATATATCAGAGATTACTGGACTCCCTAATGCTGGAGCTCTGGGGAAAACAACACAGGAAACACTGGTCAATAAGCACCATGACATCTTGGAAGACTAGTGACGTCTTTAAATGTCATCTGCAAACAATTAGGGCCAAAAAGAGAACGATTTTGTTATATTATTTTGTTATATTCCACGTTTAGTATAGTGGAAGACTGGGGTTTGATTCCCTGATGGGGAGGCTCACTCTTTGCTTGCACAACACCCACTACCTCAGCCTGATGTTTCACAGCAGATATTGCACAAACAACTGCACATATCTACAGCTTATTCAAAATACAGTCGTACTGTTTATGCCAGCGATCTTTGTACCCTTATATGATATCAGATTTTTAGATTTTTCCTTTCCTACCTGTATAGAAGTAAACTCCTGTGTATGGTTGTGTATGTGACTAATAAAATTTGAATGTGAATTTGAGTTCTGTGTCAAAGGATGGTTCAAAAATCAGAACCACTCAATGCTCTGGTCAAATTCTCCAAGGAGAGGTTCAGGCACAGACTGAGGCATATGATGGATCATGTTTGGTTCTTCAGCTTGAGGCAATCTTCACTACATAAATCCAGTAGGAAGACCCAAGTCTCATCCTGAATGAAGGCTGACTCGTCTCATGTAGTCCGATTTGCCGTGTCTCTGCTTCATTAAATAACATGAGGTCATGTCTGCTGGTCTTGGGTTGAGATCTGGGTTTAGATTGAGAGTCAACATGCAAGACCACAGTGGGGGTTTTGTGTGATACTCAGAGCAGATCTGGGGTCATATTATTGAGTGTAAGTCGTGGTCCAATGGCTGGTCTGTTTAGGAGCTTATTATTTATTTGAAAGATCAAGTCTCAACCAACTTTTCAAATGTCTTTTTTTCGCACTTGGGAATACATGGGTACTCTTGGTTCATTTCAGCAATACTATGTTTGACTCTCCTTTATTTCACCATCTAATGGGACATCTAAAGTAGACGATAATTAGAATAGGAACAAAGTGCATTTCTAGACATAGAAGACAATATGAATGGGCACCAGACAGAAACTCTTCAGTATGACAAAGTTGCCTACAGATCTGGTTACAGATTATCCTTATCAGCCCCGATTATAAACTCCTCTGTCCAGATCCCTGATCCAGTTACATTTGGTTTGACATAATGTCTTTTTATGGAGATGTCTAGATTAAAAAGGGTTTATCCAAAGAACATGTGATTCTGATATCTGGCCTTCAGTTCACAAAAGCAACAGAGCTTTCTCAGATGCCAAACTTCATTACACAAAGCATCTCAGTCCTCCTTGTCTCTCCGTCTCTCCCCCACTCTGAGAAGGAAATGATTGCACTGTAGTTAAGGCAGCCAGGGATTGCAGTCACTCGACTCCCCCTTCACCTCTTTCTTTCTTTAGCCGTGGCTGATTTTCAACCCCACCAGTCTTTTTGATGCTTCCCAGACCACACAAAGAAGCAGTAGGATATTCATTTGGATTGAAAGAAACTGTTCAGTTTAGGCCCACATGTCTCCTGAGTTGTTTTATTAGCTTTTCAGAGCACAGGGCCGAGATTTGCCCAGAATGCTTAGTCCCCACAGGGTCAAAACACAGCAATTGGCCGGGCTCATAGAAAAAGAGCTTTTTCTTAAGACCCCCTTCAGATTGAAGGACAAAACCAGCCGGTTGTGGATCTTTTGCATGTATTCTCCTATGATTGGTCTGTCTTCTAGCCCAAGCAAAAATTAAGTTCATTGTAACTAAACCTAAAAGTATTAAAGGTTATCCAGAAAACCTCACGAAAGAAGCCCTATTTCATTACTAGAGAAGGTTGCAAGTAGTAACCCTAATGAAGTTAAAACTTCTAGTTGTCCAAAAATCATTTATGGAACCCTTTGACAAATACCAAGTGAAACAAAAAAAGAGTATGGATTTTCTTGAAAAAGATTCTACAGGTATTTAAGTTATGATATTTACCCAGTAAGAATTTCTTCTGAGGTCCACTCATACCAACAAAGCGTCTCTCATTGTCCTCACTTCCTGTACTGGTTTGAGATAGCCCCGAACCCATTCCCTTTCCAACAAGTGGCCACAGATTTGCACAATTTTTTTTTCTCTGAAGCCTTTCGGGTTATGCATACACTTAGGCCCACTGAAAAGACTCCAGTGTTGCACACCAGACAGCTAAACTCACACAGCCAGGCACAGCCTCCCAACCCCTCAACAACATTAATCTAACATCCTCCGTATGGATCTGATCTCACAGATCTGGCTTCAGGATGATCTTATCTGCCTTCAGCAAACTTACTGGGTTCTAGTCCAGCACCCAGCACTCCATCAAACTTCCCCGTATTCAGATAGTTTCATCTCGTCTGACAGTCGTCCAGGAGACATGACAGAAAAAAAGCTCAATTCCAAAGCAAAACTCTCTCTCTCTCTTTCTTTCTCTCTCTCAGGAATCTCAGGGATGTCATAGAATGATGACATTCAGCTCCTCGCCTGGAATGCATGTCGATTTATGAACTGTCTGACACAGTAGACATGTTGTATCGATGAACTGATCCTGTCTGTTCATGTTTTCCACTAGCTTGACATCATTAAACTTTATTAAATTGGTCCCCAGCCAGTAAGTCATTAGTGGCTGGGATATGTTCCACCCCGTTTTAACAACACGATCACTTGAATTTTAATGTTGGAAAATGACAGAGAGAGTGTTGTGCAAGACGAATTTCCTAAAGAGTGTTTTGAATTAGTCCATGTGATGTCAATGAGTAAACAAAATGCGCCCTGCCCTGGCAGAGCCTTTACAAATAAATATTTGTATGATTTCAGTTGGCGAAATGAAATTCTTGAAAAAGAGTTGTTAAGTTCTCCAGGATAAAATATAAGCAGCAGGGAACGAAATCAGATCTGTTACAAATTAGAGCACCAACTTAATTTCACTTCCCAAAATCAAGAATCACAGTTTTCCTAGCATCAATGGCTGTTATTTTCTTACAAAGAGGAAAGATTCAAGGCCCGTGGCATTAAAGCTGGGCATTATAGCAAAGCACCAGGAAACCATAAGCTCTCGCTATAGAACTACACTATATGGCCAAAGGTTTGTGGACACTTGACCATCACACAAATATGTGGTTCTTCCCCAAACTGCCACAAAGTTGTGGAAGCACATACTTGTCTAGAATGTCTTTTTTTTAGGATGTGGCATTAAGATTTCACTTGAACTAATGGGCTCAAACCTGTTCCAACCTGACAATATCCCTGTGCACAAAGCCCAGACCTCAATCCCACTGAGCACCATTGGGATGAACTGGACTCTAGAATGGGATGTTTAACAAGCATGTATGGGTAAGATTGGTCAGGTGTCCACATACAAAAATGGTCTATCAGTGGAAGTAGAACCTATGAGAGACCTTTTTTTTTCAGCTCCTACTACAGAACTCTACATGTTTGGAAAAAATTGGTTAACTTTAGAACTTGCCTTTTTCAGTCCAGCAGAAAAGGCAATTCTCTGAAGGGGAAAGGACATATAAACACACATTTGCTTCTTGTAGCAGTTACTTTCACTTTGTGTTGACTTTATCTAGGTGAACTTTAGGTAAGCCATTAGAAAACGAGAAGGTTGGGATGTGGTCTCTTTGGTTGGAGAAATGGTAGCGCTATTTATTATGAATTAGCAATCACACCTTGCTGCTTTCTCACCGTTGCTTGGTGCTCATCAGGGGAAAAAAAATTTGCCGTCTTGTCCACCAACGCATGCAATTTTTTTGGGTTAAATTTATTATTTTTTCCTATCTGCCTGTTAGCAGTGTTGGCAACTCAGATACTGATACCTTTATTTGGACCATTTAGATTGTTATGGAATATTTTTTTGGTCTGTGACCAAAGCGATGTGTGATTTAATTGCCATGTCTTTGGAATGTCTGATATTTCCCACTGAGAGTAATAACAGCAGCACACTGCAATTACACCACAGACAAACAGCTTTGGTTTTGATAGTCAGCAATCAGTCTGTGTCATAACACTGCCCCATGTAATAACAATGCAGACACGATGGAGGGTTTTTTTATTCCTGAGTTTTTGGTGCCAGGCTATTGTTGAGGACGAGCTGCCGTGCCAGACTCCTGGGATGAGGACATTGTTTCAGGTGCCCGTGCTGGTGTAGCATTCACGCCCGGCAGATGGACAGTGCACCTGTTTTGGCATTTGCCAGGAAGTCAGGTGCCCATGTGAGCCCATTGTCTGGCCTCTCAGGCTAATGGAGGCCTGAGCCTCAGCCGTAATACCCATTCACAAACGCAACAGGGGTCAGGATCATCCGTGGCTACATCATGTGGGCGCCTGGCACCACTGAGTGTCATCATCACACTGTGCTGGGGTTTAAATTTCTCAGTGGGCAGTAGCGGATGTCTGTATCAGATGCTTTGTATCTATATGTGCATATTGATATTTTCACATGCTTGCAGGTTACACTTTATGATTGTGTGGATGTGTGTCTGTTTTTGACAGAGATAAATCATCGTGTGACAGGCAATCACACATTCTACCACACTCCAACAGTATACTCAGTTCACACAGATTGAGATTTTCTGAAACCTCAAGCCTTGACCACCCTACATTTTTTAAAAAAAATTATAGGTTAATAATTTAGGACTTGTAAATGCATATTCAATAAATGTTTTGGCATATTGTCATATTCATTTTGTTGACTTAAGTTGTTTCACTGAGTCAGAGTCGAGTCTGAGTCGATGTTGTCAAAGAACTCCTATGATAATGCAGTTCGTCGCATGCACTCTTGATTTAAATGTAGCTTGTTTGAATGTGACTCCAAGTATCATTTCATAATAGTAACACACAAATGTGTTTTTATACTGTAGTTATAGCAATATTAAGTTGTAAAATTGTGGAGTCACAATCCCTAGCTTGGGAAATTACTTTGATTACTTTTTAATAAAGCATGGTAACAAGTTAATAATATTATTAACTAGGTATGGCCAGAACTTCTCATGTTATAACCATGAGATACCAAAGTCATGGCCTTGGATTGTCCATCACGAGCCAAAGACTTAAATATGTTGTGGGAATATCATACTTAAAACGTGACCTCCAGTTAATTATTTGGTGGGAACGGGCAGAAAAGTCTATTCACGCTGAGAATTCCCTTAAGGCGCTGTGGGTTAATGGTATATCCATGGGCTAATTCAGTTGATAAACTCAAATAAAATAGTTACTACAAGTTAAGTACTTCATGGCAAAAGAATATCATGAAAAGCTTTAGTCGTGGCCTCAGTTTATTTAATGTGGCCTATAACCACCAGGTCACCTCAGCAGCTTTGTAGGCATGCAATATGAGGGTGGTATAAAATATATACTGTAAATAATACATTATGAGCTCGGCTTCAGTCTTTCTAGTGCTGGAACCACCAAACAGTCCTGAATGCTTCCCAGAGATTTCTAGTTTATCATGTGAAAAATTGACCTTTGAAATAATGCGAAATAATGTCAGTGGATAACAGGCTTTTTTAAAAATGTAATGTAATTAATTAATTAATTAATTAATTAAAAAAAATCATTTTGGTCTAATACCCTGAAAGGTTCTTTGATGTGTCCCTCCATAACAGAATCCATAAAAGTTGAACAACCGAGGGTCACCCATTCAGGAAAGGTCCGGGAACCGCTACGAATCCCAAATTCCTCAATTAAAATGAACTACACTCTTGGAAATAAAGATATAGTCTAGAAATAATCTGGGTTTGGTTGTTTAGAACCCTCACTACTACATGCTAGACTGATTGAGTACAATTTCACTCTTTCAGATATATTATACGCCAAAGTATATGAGGTAGAAATTCAGAAATTCAGTTCACTGGCATGTGTTTTTTAATTTAAGGTGCTTGACTGCACTTTGGACCAGTTCTCCTGAGGCTTACTGGAGGTCTCCAGTAAAAATAGCAAAAGCTCCATCAGACACCATGCTACATTTCTCTCCTCAGTTCAAAGCCCTGTCTTCAGTTCTGCGGTGTCTAGTCCTTTGGCTGCGTTCTCACACTGAGCAGCGCAGAGCACGGGAAGTGTGTGTCAACGCGTGTGCATCAGCCCATGAGACAAGTGGGTGGCGCACTCCATAGCCCCCGGCCTTCTCTGTCTCGAGAATTCCCACAGTGCTCCACTCCTGAGATGAATCACCCCATCCTCTGTCATTCCAGCCACTCGGAGAGGCAGCAAACGTTTCTCTTGCAGGAAAAAAAAGCAAGGGAAGTTTCCCAGCGCGGTTTGGGTGACAGCTCTGACAAAATAACCAGCGGCCTCATTACGGTATATGCAAACAGTGATGAAGCGCACTGTATGGAGATGTCATGTTAGACGATTAGAGCAGGGACCTCTGACATGGTGCGGCGAGACTGTAACAAAGTGGCTTGGCTTGCCACGGGCGACACCATGCTTAATTTGCTGCACAACGTCCCTGTAATTAGATGAATTTGGCACAGGGAGAGGGAAAGACAGCTAGATCAAAGCCTTGATGAATTAGGGGTCCACTGTCAAGATCACATCACATTAATCAAGGTAGCCGAGTAGTACGACATGTCCATCCCCCCACCCTGTACTCGCCACTGCATATGATGAATAGGCTCGCTGCTACCAGGCACACCATATGTATCACCATCAAAATCTGTGAATTTAAATGTAAGAACACAACTTCCAGAATTGTATTGATTTATTCGGCCCCTTTCTTAAGATAAACCTGCCTTGGAGGCAGACCCCATTTCTGGCTGGGGAAAATAAAGTAGTTTGAGTTGAATGTACAGTACTGACAACAAAGTGTAACTTCAAAACTTGTTTGGCCCACTTCAGTTTATACAACACAAAGCTCCCAGTTGGAAATTCATATGGGACGCGTGAAACGACTGAGGTCTCGAGGTTACCCTACATTACTGTAGAAGTCTAGGGCAACATTTTTGACCATGAGGATTTGGTTACAGCGGAAGGGAAAACATTGTGCTGTCGTGATCTGCTAAGAAATCAATGGGAAAAAGTCATGTTAATTGGAAGAGCATGTCAACCAGCATGTTTCTGTTCAGGCTGGAGATGGCAGACAACTGAGAATCTCCACACGCAGCGTGGACTGGAAAGGAAATGTTAGAGATGTTTGTGTGTGCCAATGGTCAAGTACTCATCGGTCTTTTATATTTCATTGGTCTGTGATTGGGAAATTACACACTGTCTTGGGTTTCGTTGTGGGAACACATATATATACATGTAATTTGAGGAGAAAAAATTGCTACTAAGAAAACAGATCTGGAATTAAGTCATATCTGTTGAGCATCTCAGACTTACGTCAGAAGCCCACTGGGCTTGCGTCTGGTTTCTCACTGGGGCTCGGCCATGAATTGGTTATATTTGGTTATAGAGACTGAGAAGACATCATCACTTACCCATGCAAGGGGTGAAGGCCATGAGGTTCGTAGTGGTATCTTCCTTCGTGGTGACGTATGTCGATGGGGATCGGAGTGTGGAAAGTCGGGAATATATGATGAGGCCCTGCAGACAAGACAGAAAGACAGAGAGAAGGAGAGAGAAAAGTATCGAGGGAGAGGGGAAGAAAAAAATCTGTAAGAAACTTCAAAAAAAAAAAGGGGGGGAAAAAAGAAAAAACTTTCAAAGCCAACCACTCTACAGTAAAGTAGAGTCTCAGAGCAGGCTGAGCAGTTTCGTGTAAAATATTGGCACTATCACACAAGAGAAGTGGAATAAATAAATAATCAAAGTCATCCTAAGAAATCCTACATCTTAGACATAAAAGATATCCAACTGGGCTTTCGACAAAGACCTGCAGCCAGACGCTCTTTGAACTAGCGGGAATGATGGACGCTATCAAGGAGAAGCGCGGCCTCGACACAAACTGGAGTTGACAGCAGGGGAGAAGCTTTGCTCTGGCTTGTTGTAGTGGTGCAGGCTATACAACCTTCCTCAATCACACATACACACACATTCCTGCACAAATACCCACATCCCCACATCTTAATGGCCCCAAAACAAGGACAAAACCCTGTGTTAGGGAAAGTCGGATTTCAGAATTGTTTTCTAAAGGAACGGGAAAATAAAATCATGGTACGAAGCAGTGGTAGAAACAGAAGAAAACCCTCTGATGCCTTTGAAATCAAATACAGCCTCATTAATAAGGAGTGTGTGCGCTGCTTAGCAACTTTTTACGAGGCAATGCCTCTGTGCGTGATGCTCCGTTTACAGTCAGCCTCGTTTATATGAGCTCGGCATTTTCTTCATTATGGCTCCTTTTGTGGGGAATTTTTATTTGGAATGAAGAGGGATCAAAATCAACGCTTTCCTGTAATAAATACACTCCTGGCTCGGGATGGCCCATTAAATCCAAGCGGGCCTTCATTAGCTGTTGTGATAACGAGACACCGCAGTTGATCCTTTGCAGGACCGAGTTTGTTTTTAGTGCGGTTTTTTGGAGTCTTAAAGTCTTTTACAGAGTTTTGTTTCTAATTAGCGTCAGTGTTCCTGTAAGTCCTCTTTCTTTCTCTTTTTTTCCCCTCCTTTTTTTTTTCTCTCTCCACTTTGTTCTATGAGAACATTAACACCACTGTTCCACTCACTTGGCACTAGCATGGCAGATCGGGTTTCTTAGGCTTTTAGCACTCGGGACTAATTGTAAAAGGCTGACATGCTGACTTTGGGGATTAAAAGACAGAAGAGGAGATGAGAAAGAAAGATATGAGGCTTGCCTCTGATGGTTTCTGGATTGTATTAAAATTCTTCAGAGAGGGTGGGAGGTTGGAAGAGGTCAAGGGTCACGAATCATTACCTATATCCGAGGAGCCTGTGAGGGCCTCCAGGGGGCCAAACACTCAACAGTGGTATGAGTCAGCATTCTCCATCCTTCTCCTCTTGCTTGATCCGTGATGGCATGACGGACAAGCTCAGACCGAAAGCCAGGACGTGACCTTCTTTTCCATCTCGTTCTCTCTCAGACTCTTGTTACATTTAACTCTGGTTTGTATCAGAAAGCTTTGTAAGACCTGCTGGGTTTTATTAATAACAATGTTTATAATGTTTCGAGCGTTGGCCTCTGAGAAGTGGGGTTTGAAATTTACAGATAAACCTTACAGTGTACACTTCGACATCTTCTAACATGTGGGCATGAATCCAACTTTTGCAGTCTATAATTGGTTAGCCATAAATATGCAACATGCTTTCATGTTTATATTGTTATTATACCTGGTGATTGTTTGGGCCTCGAAGCTGCAGGGTTGGTGCGTGACTTGGGTTGGGTTTAGTCATCCTACTCTGTTTAAAGCATTTGTCATGGAAAATGCCCCTGGTCAGATTTAATTGATGCAAAACACCATAAAATGCACCTGACATTCAGAAAAGAGCATACCACAACAATAACGGTGTGCAGCTGTTAAAAACACAAGACTATGGAGCTTCGTACGGCACCATTCAAATATGACCTTTGAGCTGAAAAGCTTCCTATTAAACCACAGCCACTTCACAACCTCCCAGCAGAAGCAATGCTACACCGCCCAGTGGAGGTCATGTGATTAAACACAGGCCTCGGTGCTTTCACCAGCCTATCTGTCCCATGAAAAAGGGCAGAGGGGCTATTTTTCAAGTGAGCACTGTGTGTGAGTGCGCTGTGCTGTGGAGTGGACGCAAGCAAAACAGCTTCATTCGGCTCCCGGTCCTGGTTAATGCCCCCTTAACTAAAGCTGGGAGTGAGTTACTGGAGGGGTGAAAAGGTAGGGGGGTTGAGAGAAGACCCAAGGAAGAGCAGAGACAAAAATAAGAAAGAAGTAGGCCAGCAAAACATGAGTTGAACACAACACAACTCAAGTCATTAAGATTAATCAAAGGAGTGCACTTATTGCCAATTTTGAACTGTGCCACTATGAAAAAAGGAAGGGAGAATGAAACCGGAAAAATGGAAAATTAACACTTTATTGACTTGAAACAGAACCGTCCGAAACTTCAGTACACACTCACTACTAGTACTAGAGCTGATTAAACACACCTGCAGGTTCCAAACTTCCAAATAAGACGTGTAGTGTGACCTCCAATACAGAAAAATCACAAATTCTGTGTTTTTTTTTTTAATACACGTGACTGTGAGTAATACGGGATTACATATGTAGTTACAACATATTGTGCAATGAGAAATCAAGTTAAGGCATGTGACATCATAGGAATGTGATGAATAAAACCACATGGCCTACATTGTCAAGAAGAAATCATGTATGGAAATAAATGAATCGTGTGTTAAAAAATCACAGGCACTACATGTGAAAATGTCTGAAACGTAACATTTGAAGTGTCTTCCGACGTTTTAAATCGTGTGTGAAGTTCATGTGACTTGTAAACTGAGCTATAACTAACATTATGCATATACTTTCATTAGTTAGCCCATTTTTTTGTTTCACTATCAGAGAACTGAAAATCAACAGCACTGGTCTGATTAAACAAAATGAGCTTTTGCATGGAATAAATAATTGTCTTAAAAAAAAAAAAAAAAAAAACACACAACAAGGCCAAAAATCTGGTCAATTATTTCTGACAATGTAAACATACCCAACCCATATTTTTCTGTTGCCCAAGCTTAAAAAGTAGTATTAACGAGCATTAAAACCCTCCCCGCTCTGTGTCATTAAGGCTCCACATTTCTCCACACAACCACCATTCATCAGAGAGCTGCCTCAATTATCCGCATTAGCAGTGTTATTTCCAGAAGTCACATTTTTCATGTCAGCCTCTTTGTCTGGGCCTCTTAGGGGCCGTTCGGCTCGGATCTGCCGCCCCCCGGAGGAGGCTCGGGCCTCTGGTATGCCACGGTGCTCCGTACGTGTCTGTGGATCCACCAGGTTGGGTTATTCGATCACGTGGACAGCTTCATTGTTCCAGGAGAACAAAAGGCGAGCGCTCTGGAGAGTTCAAGAGTGCCGTTTACCTGCTTCAGTGAGCTGTGTTCCCCGGGGGGCCACGCTCAGGCCCTCACATCTATTAGTCTTTGGGTGATAACATTTGTTTTAGCATCTGGAGGGAATGGAGTCACTTTCTCACAGTCAGTCCTGGGCACAGAGCTGGAGCTGGAGGTTTTTCGTTCACACTCAAGGAGCTCGAGTAAAGATTTACGCTGGAGCTCTGTTGCACTGAAACAAAGTGATGGTACCCAGTAGGGTTGTACGCAATGCCACTATCTGTAGTTTAGTCCTCCAGATATGTGAATCTGTATTCAGATTTAAACTCAAAGTGGGTGTGGCCAAAATGGAAGCTATGCCTAGCAAAACACTGGAAATCACTGGAAACGCAGTTATTCTTTTTCTTTGTACCTGCCCATGAAAATTTCGAACAAATTTACTGGGTTTCCCAAAATGTAAACAAAATAGTAACGTAATTTAAACCTCTGCAACCCTGACCAGGCAGTTACTAAGGATGAGTTAATGAACACTACACATTCAGGTTACTGAACATGTCTTTCTTTGTCCCGCAAGCTTCATTTCTTCCCGCACGGAAGTAGAAAGTGTTGCATCCGAATGGATCCCAGTACCAGTGCACACCTCTAGTCTCTAGATAGGGCATCTGAACCTTTCCGACAAGCTAAAACCAATTGTGCGTCTCTATTCGTATCTGTATATAACACATTGTCTGTTCATTCAGTTACATCCCTAGACCCCAATCCCAGTTCTCCGAGGAACCCAAACTCCTCAAACTTAACTAAACTACAAAAAAAATTCCTACATCCTCAAATACCGTGCTCTAACAAAGCTCTTAAAGGTTAAAGAGTTCATTCTGCTGTAACAATGAATATTTAAGGCAAACAACAAACGAGTCTTGCCTTTGTGTAAGCCCTAATCCTCGGATCTACAATGCTAAAGTGGTTCCACCTTATAGGAAGTGCTCAATAAGCGTAATGATCCTCCAAGAAGGCCAGTCCTTGGCAGCATAATTAAAAGGCTTTCTGTCTTTATCCAGACAAGCAGGAGGGGAAATTAGACAGGAAATTCCTCTGGAACAAGCTGGCCAGAGGCTTAACTACACATCATCATGCCAAGCATTACACACCACCAAACCCCATGTCGCAAAGCATTCTGGGACATGCCAAGGTAACTCGGGGCCTCTGGCAGGTTCAGCGTCTCAGCATGCAGTTCATTACACAGCTGCCTTTTTTTAAACATCTTTTTTTTTTAAATTTTTACAAATGTAAGCATTTTAACAGGACGTAGCATCCCCATTACCTCTGTGGGTTTATAAGACTTAATGCGCTGACTTCTGATAAAAGTGATACAACTAGAAGGGACCATGAAGTCCACAGGAGGAAAGAGTTACAGCCGAAAATGTGTTTGAGCTGTAAATGCAGGAAGTCCAGCCTTGGCTTCGCAGCTGCAGGGGCAAAAGGGCAGAGCAAGGCGACACTTATCAGCGTCCTTCAGCTGCATCTGGGTAAAAATGCTAATAAGGTCCATGCATCATAGCGCTTTGGATAAGAATACAAAGAGAGCGAGAGAACGGCAGGCCTCCTCTGTCCGCGGCATGTTGTTAGCATGCTGTTTGTGTAATTTAGGTACTTAAGACGGCAAGGGTCTGAAAGACTGATTACACCGTGCTGTAATCACGCAGCCCCCTCTACCTGCTGATTTATCGCTGCTGCTCTTAATAGCTCTGCTTAACACACAAGTTTGTCCAGATTAAGTAATTACCTTTAAGCAAAAGTTTATTATCTTTAAGACTGGCGCTTTTGATAAAAGGACAGCCGTGTGAGAGAGAGAGTGGGAGAGAGAGATACGGGAGAGGTGCTGAGGGTGAATGAATGAGAGTGATAATTAAGAAACAATACATTAAATTGGTTTGTTCTGTGGGTGCTGTCACTGTGTTCCCGTGCTTACATTCATATTAGCCCTGTGGAACCCTTGCTAGGGGGGCGATGGGGATTACTGCCGGCCCAGAGGCGCTGGAATTATTCCTCAGGCGCAGCTGTAAATTGAGCAAGGACCTAGCTCATTTAGAAAAGAGCAGGAGGAGGGGGAGAGGTGCGTCTCAGCTAAAAATAATACCTTAAAACTATCCATTGTGTTCAGTTGCCAGTGAGGAAGGTGTGAATGGGATAGAAAAGCTGACGTGTTATATATGTAAGGAATGCAGTTATGGGAAAATAATCAACATTGGTGTCTACTGTCAGAGCTGCTCACGCCTACTGACCAATCAGAATCGAGCATTCAACGGCACTCAGGCATAAACAAAGTTAAACACACAAAACAGACAGGACTCAGACAAGATAGATCGGGGGAAACTGACAATTGGGCAGTCACAGCCTTTCACATCATGTGACTGAAGGCTGAAATAGCCACACTGGCTTTGTCCGTCATGCCCTTGGATTCCCTTTCTGGCCTTCTGGTCCTTGAGTGAAGCTGGAGAAGGACATGAGTAGGATGCTGTCCAGAGCTGGTTCAGGTTTGTCTCATGTCACACTGACAAGTTCCACTCGAGCACACTCCCAGCAACAGAGAACGTAATCAGAATGTTCGGTTATGTTATGTATACGAGAGGATCGAAGAAGTTTAGGGTGTAACGTTGCAGTATAATAAATAACGTTCCTGCAACGTTCTGAAAACGTGACGTCTTAGAACCTTGCTCACATTAAAAAAATTAAAACATGTCACAGCAATTTTGGGAATGTTCTCAGAGCATCAAGAAACATGTAAAATTTGAAATAGTCAAGAAAGAAAAGGTTTATGAATGTCTAATAATCAAAGGATCTGAGTAAATCTTCAGTAAGCACTTTATTCTAGTCAGAGTCTTTGTGGATCAGGTGCCTGTCTCAGGGACACTTTGTCAGGGGCAGGAATACACCGTGGATGGGGACATCAGTCCATTCTTCTTCTTCTTCTTCTTCTTCTTCTTCTTCTTCTTCTTCTTCTTCTTCTTTTCCCTTCAGGGGTCTCCACAGCG
>CM074955.1:3034871-3079562 GCA_037577455.1 Pangasius macronema
GTCCCCCAAACGTCCAACATGAGCTGTCTCTCTGATGTACTCGTTCCTAATCCTGTCCAACCTCGTCACTCCCAAAGCGAACCTCAACATCTTCATCTTCAGGGCAATATTCACACACATTCACACACTTATTTGCACCTAGTGGCAAATTATTGCAGCAAACCATCTTTTGGCAAAAAAAACCCCCAGAGAACTCAAAGGAAACCTGAAAAACGCGAATAACATGAAACAGCACACAGACCGTACGAGCTCCAGTCCTAATGCGACCTCTGGGACCTCGACGCGGTGGTACGGTGGTTCACGTCATTTATAAGAGGACTTGTAACTGCTCTGATTTTACTCCTCCAGACACACGTATTTGCAGCTTGTTGCTGTTTTTTATATCTTGATAACAGTTTGATAATAATGTGACTGAAAGCTTCATTTATTCCAGTAAAGAAAAGAATGGTCTGTGATGGCACAGGGAAGCTGAGCTGAGACAGCTTGCCCTGGCCCGGCTCCTTTGTTTGCTTAAACTCTTGAGGTGTTTGCTGAAGTGTTTCAACTCTTAGCAGGCGGTGAGCCTAAGCAGAGTTCTGGTGGTTTCCACCCATGTTTATAAACTGCTCTTCCTAAAACGGTTTACTGCCTGTCCTTCACGTTAACCCTTCACTTCTTCACACGGTGCAATCTAACCCTAGAGTTCCTGCATGTTTTTTTTTTTTTATTTTTTATTAACAACAGTCTGTTTAACTCTTTTACCAAAACAGTGCAGTAATGGATGTGTTAGGCAGTGTGTTGAGCACGTGGCTGATAGTTTTTGCTTTTCCAGCTGCCTCGACCTCGTGCTGCCTCTGCGAGCTGCGGCCTTTCCTCGGCCAGGGACACACTCGTAAACGCAGAATGAGAAACAGCTGTAGGGCGCAGCCTCCTCCTGTGCACTTGGCTCTCTCTGTCTTCCCAGAGGGGGGTGAAGGGGAATCGAGAGGCCCCTTCATGGATGTTATGCTCGAGGCCTTCGGATTTGTCATGAAATGTCTCGTGTGAGAGGCACTTACAACTTACAACTGGTATTCTGTACCTCATAAAAAAGTCAGAAAATTGTTTTCTGCTTTCTTTCTTTCTTTTTTTTTTCTGTCCACTGTCTTTATTTTTTTGTTGTCCACGTCCTAATGTGCTCGCTGTATTCTGGGCATAAATAACATATGCGTGACGACCTTCCTGACAACCTTACAGTCAATAAAAATGATGACAAGAATATTTGAAGAATTCCAGACCTGACAAGAGCTATTACGTTTGGCTTTCTTTAGCGCTTATATGTATAGACAGGTTCTAGTTTACAAAATGTTGCTGTGTTTATTTAGCTTATTTAATCATATTAGATTAATTTGCATAGAAATACCCGACATGTTTTACTGGTATTACTTACGTATATCATGTAAAATCCTTACTGATTCTCCTTAGCACATTTAATAAGATAATGAATACTTTAATAAATACTTTTAAACAAGTTTTAAAACATGCGCAATGATTCCTATGTATCAGTGTATCAGTGAACATCTAAATTAACAGCTGTGTCCAATATTTTCTCACATATCTCTGAATTCTCTTCAGCACCTTGCTAAGACAGACCAATGCACCAAAGGCCATTAGCCTTATTTCAGTGTTACATACACACTTCCATATGGCCGCCACCTGGTTCTCGCCCTGTCCGTGGTGTTATATTGATTTTTGCTGGGGATGAAGTACTGACTTTAAAGATCAGTGCAATGACAGGTCCTGAGCAGACAGTATTCCTTGGTCAGCTCTTGACTTTCCAGACCGTGTCCATGTAGCTGCTCAGTACCGAGTGTTCCAGCACAAAGCAGACCTACAGCACTCAGTTCTATGGAATACATTACAGTCATTGCATTTCCTTTTATAAGAGTGAGTATTTCATGGACATTATATATGAACACAGATGAAGGTAAAACTCACAATGTCCTCGATGTTTAATTAGAGTCTAAACTAAGTCTGGGAAAAGGTTCCACACTTTTAGTTATACGCAATTATCTATTAAAGACCCTAATTTCTCATGAGACTTAACCTGACTGTCAAGAATCTTATCAAACAGGCGATTTAATTGGCCGGTTCAAACAAGCGGCATGAATGAACAGCCCAGGCAGATGTGTTAATTGAAATGCCTTAATTGAATAATTAACAGGTCTGGTGGCAGTTCAGTTGCTTAAAGGCAGAAAGTATGGGTTAATGAGTGGGCTGAGACTACAGGCGTGCTGACCCTGTTTCAGCAGCATGGCCTGGTTAGAGGCGTAATTAGCTTTTATACTCTCATCCGCTGTCCCTCAAGCCTTAGTCTCAGCTCTGCACTGCATTAAAACAAATGGCTATGCAACCCAGCCTACAGATGGACCAGTGGAACGAATGCGTAATCAAATCAGATTATAATCTCTTGCAGTGGTAAAGGAATGCAAATTGCTAAGAGATTCTAGCTCCAGGTAAGGGGACAAAAAAAAGTCAGCTTCTTGAAGCGGTTACTTTCTCTGGAGCTCACTGGAAAAACAGACTGCTTCCAAATCAAGACAGCGTTGTACGTAACTGCCAACATGTCTATAGCGGGTTGGTTGGTTATTTGGTTGGTGGGTTGTTTGGGTAAAGGGATGAATTGATTGATTGGTAGGTTGGTTAGTTGGATGAAGAATAGGATGGATGGACAGATGGATGGATGGAGGGTTTGTTGGACAGATAAAGAGCTGATTAGTTGGTTGTATGAATAAATAGTTGGTGGTTTGGTTGGCTGATTGGTTGGTTGGTTGGTGGTTGGATGAATGTTTAAGTAGTTAGTCAGATGGATGGATAGATGAAGTAACAACTGGTTGGCTGGCTTCCTGGCTTCCTGGCTGGATGAATGGATGAATAATAATGTATGTATGTCTGTCTGTGTGTATGGTACCTGCAAACCAATATATAGCAGGACAGTTTGATACATGTTTGATAGGCTAGTTGGTTGGTGGGTTGATTGATCTTAGGGGTGAATGGATGCATGGATGGATGAAGAGCTGGTTGGGTAGATGGACGGATGGATGGATGGATGGATGCGTGTATGGATAGTTGCAATAGTTATTCAGATTTATGGATGGATGAAGAGCTGGTTGGATAGATGGATGGATGGATCGATATGTGAATGGATAGTTCATTGGTTAGTCAGATGGATGGATAGATAGAGGAAGAGCTGGTTTATTGGTTGGATGGGTGTATAGAATGTATGTATGCATATAAAATATCTATGAATGGATGAATAGATAAATATATAGACAATAAATACAATACATATAACCAGGGTTGCATTGTTCTCTGTTTCTTAAGGCTTATGTTAAACTGAGTCCAGGGTTGGATTCATCACTGGAGTGATTGTGGGGGGTTAAGAAATGATGGAAGGGCTTTGAGGCCTTGATTGTGAAATCAGAGCACAAACAAAAGGCTCCACAAGGCATGACTACAAAGGCCTAGGAAAGATCCCTCCCCCCTTTTCTACCCCCTAACGGGAGCTGTGGAGTGGGGCTGGAAGGCGGTGAGTGCGGGGGCCTCCGGTTACTCTTCGAGTTGGCGGAGAGTTTGTAATGCATCCAATAACAGAACAAGCTGGGGTGTCATCAGTGATAGAGTTTTACTCTCAATTTAAAAAGAGGAATTAGATTCCTGGTAGATGGGAGCATTGCACTCTGAGTTACTGTCCTACGCTCTAAGCAAAAGGTAGGTGTTTGCTTATGGGCTCAGTGCTCTATTCTTACTAGGATTTATCAAGATTTAGTGCGAACATGATTGTGCCTAATACATTCAAACCCCAATTTATTACGTTATGAAAGTAGTTGTAATTCTGCAACTTCACTTCATGTTCTCAATGATTTCAGACCTGCGAAGGCTTCCAACCTAGACTGCAACAGAACACGGTTTGTTAATTGATATGTAATATTTCACCATGGCCTTGAAATTCACATCACTTAGACCCACCTTAAATAAGTTAAGGATCTGAAAGCCCTCTTTGCAAACTTAATGTCATGGTGAGCAGATTTTAGATTAAACCTAAATACACCTAAAATCACGATGTTATAGAGTTANAGTGCCGTGGTTTGAACTTGGGAAGAATACTATGACTTCTCTAGGTCAAACTCTTTCTGTCTTGAAGTGACATCACCCTCTTCACTTCTGCAGACTCGTGCCACAGGAAGTCCTGGCACCTCACTCGAGTGCCACTGGGTATTTTGACTTCCTTTGCATCTGCGAGCCTCTCGACGGCGGCTTGCTGCAGGTCGGGGGGAGCCGTAGCCGTCACGCTCTGACACAAAGAGCTTCATTCACAAAGCGGGCTTTTTTGTCTGCCAAGAGGGTAAAGAATTACTCAAAGCAATTCATTCAGCAATTCTCCCTCCACTTCAGAGGGCTTATGGTGTTGGAGAAGTTCCAGTAATGTTATTGAGATAAACTGCACAACAGCTTTTTTTTCTTTTTTTTTTTCTTCTTCTAAGATATCTACCATGAGCAGGAGTTGGACCAAATTTGCATTGTGGCTTTACATTGCCAATTATCTGGTACTGGTAAAGAGGAGGGGAATAAAATACGAGGGATTTATTATCAAGCGTCGCAACTCTGAAGCACATGTTCCTTTCTCCCTTTTTATGTTGTTTTCTCTACTTCCTCCTTTCCTGTCTGATCACATGCACTCCCAAAAAAGGTTCTCTCACCATTAGCTCGCTGATCTCCATGGCTTCGCAAAAACACAGCACAGTGTTCATTAATGTGGAGTCATTAGTGTTTCTGTAGTTACGATGGAAAAATAACCTTCAACAATTTTCCCTGCAGTTAATACGGACTAGTGAGAATGTACGAAAGAGGCCCTTTATTGCTTTAATAAAAGTTTGAAATCTCATGTAGAAATAAAGAACTTTACTCTGGGTGGAAAAGCTGTCCATTTTCGACTACGACCTGTCGATAATTTCTGTTACTGTATGGAGAAGGAAGTCATTTATGCCATTAAAACAAATTTAAACTTTTAATTTAATGTTACTAACAAACCAGATTTCCACTAGGCTAATCCATTTTTCTGTATCATCTCATATGCAATCTTGTAGTCAAGCAACACTAATAAATACGAAAGGAAGAAGCTGGAGGGCTTTAGAAATCTCCAAAGAGCCCAGAAAACCCTCAGGCTTGCTCGCCTCTTCACGAAGCACAGCTTTCGGAAATAACAAATGTCCGCACGATTGCAAAAGAAGGCCCTAAATTAGCATAATATCAAATATCCCTGTAATAACTACCTTCCTTCCCAGCCTTTAGATAAATGTATGAAGATAAATTGCTACACTGGTTTTGCATTTTCTTCACAGCGGTGCCCTGATTCGCAGAGGAGCCTGGTGGGTAGGATGGCTAAAATCACATGTCATCAAGATGGAGAACTTTAAGGAGGAGGATAAAATGGATTTCGAGGACCTGGGGTCTCGTCCCAGATCTAAACATGCCAGCCCACGGCATGCGGCACCAGGCTTTTTACTCCTCTCACTTTTATTTAACACCTTCTCAAAGATCTGTGGTAGGACTAATCACGCAATACTCATGAGGTCAGAACTTCTGAAACAACCTCGTGTGGGTGACTTTTAGAAAAAATGGCATAGCTTGATCCTTATTATTTGACTATAAGTAGGCTTCACTGGGATCTCTGGTAAGGACAAGCTTCATCATGTGGAGTAAAAAAAAAATTAAAAAATGTACATAATTCTTACTAAAATAGCCCTTTGGACTTGAGTACTATTGCTTATGTATAGTTCAAGCAGTTGTGCTCAGTTTCTTTGTATTTTATAGCGTGTATGTATTTGAACACCAGAATCAGTGATATTTGAATATGACATAAAATATTTGAATATTAAGACACTTACACTATACACTCCTGGGAATGTATTACTGTCACATTTACTGTCACAGCTCCTGTGAATACATAGTTTTATATTTTTTGCACAAAAAATATTTAACATGTAAACGTAGGGCAGATAAAATTATCTAAAAATGACTGTCATAATGTGTAAATGTGCTAAACAGTGAATTTTGTCTGGGTTAATAATCGTCCCTCAGACTCGTTTGTGTACTTTGGGTGATTTTCTTCTTATGCTCCAAGACTGTAGACCTCACTACCATCTGATCTTAGAGAAGCCCAGTCTTTTAGAGTATATAAATCTTCTCTTAGCCCTTTACTGCACATTGTTGCCATATGGCAACAATTTACAAACTACCCCCCTAATTTTTTTTTTTAAATTTTGAAATATATTTTTATGTCTTGAACTAATTCAAGTAATAAAAATCCATAAAAAATAAATAAATAATTCATGCAGTTGAGGGTTAAAACCTATTTCTTTAGGATTGCTTTAGTTCTGAGACAAACACATTCCAAAGTATTACATTCATCTTATACCACAGCAGCTTGCCAAGGATTACAATTTATTAAATTGTTATTTATTAATATTTATCCATTTATAGCTACATTCCATTTTGTGGATCGTCCCGTTTCCAGAAAGTCTCCTCGCTTTCTCTTGAAATGTAGCTTGTCCTGTTACTGAGAAACCGCAAAGTACCACCTCCTCTGCCCTGAAGACTTGTGTCGGAAAAGTTTTGCAACTTCTGTTACAAAGTATTGGCACCCCGGAGACACTCTAAAGAAAGGTTTCTACCCAGAAACTTCACCATATGAACAATTACACGTTCTTTTTTAAACCCCGTTTACGTGGTGCGTCAACCAAACGATTCCCTGTTCGGCTTGTTGCTATAGAAACAATTACACAATAAACAAGTGCAAAACTATAAACCTCTGAATGAACCTGGTCTCTTTTTGTTGCGTGGTATGTTGCCTCAAAGTTGTACTGAGCAGGTCTCTGTAGCAAAAACAGACAATGCATCATATAACAGAGGCCACAATTGTTTTTATAGTTTCAGCTTTCAGCCAGGAACCAGCTTTCAAGTAAGTGCAAGTAAAAGCAGAGCTGTTTAGCAGGCATGAAGAAGACCTGACTCAGAATATAACACTCAGACGTACGCAAACTTGACCCAGTCAAAACAAACCAACATTTCCAAAAAAAAAAAACAAAAACCTGTTGACCTAGGAAGAAGGGTTTATTTTCCCACTAAATCGTCATAGCATATATCAACCTTGGCCCTGAGTTGAGTGTTGGGTGACTGTGGGTAGCGTGTGGGCATCGGTGTGGTGGGCTGACCCTGTGCCAAGCATCCCTCTCGCACCCGCCTCACGCGACCCGCAGTGTTGCTTCAGCTGGGCTGCGGTGCGAGCGAAGCACTAAGCGGCAGCTCTGGGGGGGAAGCAGTTTTTCCTGTAAGGTTCAGGGGAAAAAAAAACCCCAGCAGTTTATAATTGTCATGCTCTTTATTTAACTCTCATCCAGTTGCAAGGGCTACCATTTACTCAGTGCAAAAAATGCTACTCTGCTTAAGTGAAATATAATCAAGCTGAGCTCTCAAAGGTAATTCCCATTTCTGAGCTACAATCCAGCAAGCAAAGTGACTACGTAATTATGCAGTAATAACAGTAAATAGAAAGCAACCACTTTTGCTTTGCAAGTGTCTGTGATTTTCTTCTCCTACTGACAAATCTGCGTTGAGCTCAGGCAAACTAATCATTGGCCGACTCTCGATTACAAGACTGACTCTAGACCTGGAGATGCTGTATGAAAGGGTGCCGAAAAACCAAAATGAAATGCATGACTGTTAAAAACAGAGGGTGCAATAATGGAAGACAGAAGTCATTTTACTCAACTGACCTCAGGCATAAGCATCGTTGTGCTCCTGAGTGGTGCTCGTGAATTAGGATCCCAACAATGTCACAGCCATCCGTGGCCAGGAGTCCAACAGAGCAAAATATAGCATTACTCTCTACCCTGTCAATCAGGGCGACGCTAAGCAATCATGGGCATCTGTGAGTTCATCTATGCGGAAGAGGGCAGATAGCGCTTTCCTTTGAGTGTGTTCAGATGAATCGTAGCATGAGCAGCGGTTCAAAAGGATGTGTTTGGCTGGTTTTATTTGTTTCAGAGAAAGGAATTGTTAGCCTTCGCCCTTCCTGGTTGGTAGCTATCATGTGATTGGGAGAGCTAGCTAGTGGGTGGGAATTTACATTTACAATTGCTTTGAAGTCTATCAAAAATACATTGTGCTATTGGCTCGCTAGGTCACAAACTAGGAATACCATCAGTCCAAAACTCTGTTTTTGTGTGTGTGTGTGTGTTTGCGCGTGTGTGCATGCAAGTGCTAACTTAAGTACTTTATGAAGAGGTAAGTCTTTAGTCTTTAGACTGACAGAATTAGGAGTAAATGGATGGGTTTAAAAAAAAGACAAAAAATAAACCAGCATGCATAATTTATCAAAAAGAATATTCTAGTGTAGTAACTACAGCACAGTATTTTCTTCTCTCCCTGGATATACACTAAACTTTCCTAAATATACACCGCCATTTTTTTTGGATTTCCGTCATTTCATTTGCTCAGTATGCAACCTCTATTTTTACAAGTCTGAAAAAGTAAAAGCAAGAAGCAAGAAACTGCCTGCTCCATGAAAATCAGCCAAAAGCCATAAGCTTTCCTGGCATATTTTTTTGTTCCTTGGATCTGACCCTTTTCAAACAGTTTTAATTGGCATAATAAGAGGCTTAATTTCTTATTCTAGATCTGAAGGTGCTGTTCAGTTCATTAAGGCCACTTGTTTCACCAAAGCCGCAATTATTTGGAGCGTTTAAGGCACTGACATGTAGAAACCGCAAACCTGTCAAGGCCCTGGCTCTGCCCAGGCAAAACATCAGGCAGGAAATATGCTGCTTCCCTCTAGTATGGTTATAGTCCTGGATCATGCACCTCCCTTTTTGGGTTTCCTCAAGGAGAAACTATAATACAGGATTCTAAAAATGGCCTCAAGGCCACACAGAAGCGAGCACACCCAGGACACGAAGCCAGAGCTAGCATGGCAGTGGTGTATGGTACATTTTTTTAAGCGGGACTGGAGCAACGAGGCATCGCGCACCGTGGATAGCTGGGTAAGAGTCAGGTTCGCAGAGCCAAAGATGACAGCGTTATAGCCTGCACTGGAGCATGATAGTAAATCATGATAGACTCAAGAGCCAGGAGGGATTTTGCAAGACAGTAAAACATGCTAAAAAGCATGTCTTGATCTCTCTCTGTCAAGTAAAACCTATAAAAACCTTACCTTGCTAATATCTCATCTATGGCAGCGTAATACATACTTGTAATATTATGAGAGACGTGAGTTTCTCCATCTTAAGACCTAATCAGACTGGGTTAGTTTTATGTGGGAAGAAAGCGTAATGTAATTATCGCCAGAGAATCTCTGGGATTTCCTGTCCCAAGTAAATTTCCAGTGTGTGTGTCTGGCTGTATTACACTGCATTTTACCTTCTAAGAAATAACTCCAGGTAATATACAATATGTAGGAAAAGATGTTTTGCACTTTTTCTACAGTATAAAGACACTCCGAGTAGCGCCAACGCTTTTGTATCATCTTTCACCAAAACCAAAAGTACTGGCAGAGTTTAAAATGCAGACGGGAAGTCATGAGATTGAATCTTGGCAACGCCACAGCCATTTGTGGCTGGGAGCAAAACAGTCCATGCTCTCAAAAAAATGCCTTCACAGTGACATTAGCCAATCGTAAGCGTCTATGAGCTCATGTATGTGGAAGAGGGCAGATAGTGTGTTCTTCTGAGTGTGTTATTCTGCCTTGGGACGTAGCATGAGAAGCACTTTTGAAAACATACTTCACACGTCTCTGAGGAAACACGTGTTAGGCTTCACCCTCCTTGGTGTGTGTAGCCATGGTATGACGGAGGAGAGCCAGCTGGTGACCAAATTAGGGAGAAAATGGATCAAAAAAACTCGTAACAATAAAATATAGACTTATTTAAAAGGACTTCCTGGTTTTAAGTGATAGTAGCACAGGTGTAGCTTCCATACACTTTGTGGTCATGTGACCTACTAATAATCATCAGCAGCAACAAGCCCTACACCAAGCACTTCTAATAAAGGTCAAATTAATCAGTTTGTATTGAAATGAGGCTTATATAGTAGCTCAGGCATGGATTTTGTCACGTGACGACCATGCGCACATCCTGAAGACACTTCTGTCTCTGTGATCTGCACAGAGACCTATAACATAAGTGTCAAAAACTTAATGAAGGCTGCTGGGTTTAGCCGCAAAAACAAGAAGCGAGTCGACAGTCAAAGTCTCTGAAGAACTGCGGCTGCTTCTGCAAGATGCTCAGTAACACTTACGGCTCATTTCCTTATAAAACTGCACACATTGTACCTGAGACTACTTTATTATTTTTTTAAACTGAAGGGTCATCAGACGTTTAATTGCATTATTTTTGAAGGCATCTTGGCTCTACAGCATTCGTACAGCATTGCACAGTACTGTATGTCTGGAACTGTTATCCCATCGGAACTAGGGTTAGTACTTTAGCTAAATCAATCTGATCTTATTCTTGTTATTCTGCTTTGATGGCTTTGTGTTTAGAGATAGAGAAACACGGCACATGCTGGGTTTTCCAACCACATCATAGACAGATGTGTCTGTGGCCTCAATGAGACATTGTTTAGGCTTGGCCTGTAGACTCTGTACTGTGCCAGGGTAACACACACCAACTTACACACACACACACTGTGCTTCTTCTCTTCTCCTACACTCGACTTATCCGCCCATGGATCTGTTTGTTATTATTTGCTTAATCCACATGCTCTTTGGCTGTGGTGTCAGACAGAGCATCACCGAAGTATGAGCTAAACAAGATCAGCTGCACTCACTTGCCAACAGAAACGTGGACTGTGTTCCTTTGCAGAGGAGGAGAACAAGAAGGAGAACAAGAAGGAGATCCGATATTGCTCATTGTGTTTAAGGTGGAACGATGTGATAAATTTATAGCATATTTGCCTGCATGTATGACTTCACATCTTGAAAAAAGGACAACATATAAACCAGCAAGGAATCCCTAACGCTAGCAATTAACACTGTATTAAATTATTCTTTTAAATGTTAACTAAATAATAAACACGTGCATTACATAATGTTTAATCTAGTATTAAAGTACTGTAAATCAACGTTACAATGTGTTACTGAACGCTGACATTCAGATAAACTCCTGTGGATATAAAAGCAACCGCCGAGGACATTAATTAAGATGCTAGTTCATATTGTTCATTGTGGCCGGATTAGCATTGGTTCATTTTGCCGTTCGTGATGTAAGGAATAAAACCCTGTTATAAGAAAGTAATCAACGATGGCAGAGATACTTTTACCACCCTGACGCTGGTTATTTTCCAATAACAGCATGTCCCGAAGTGTTTTATTCCTTTCATACTGCATATTTTTACATATTTAACAAAGATAACAGTTTTTATTAATTAAAGAACAACACGTGACACTATCTATCAGTTTATAGTTACATTTAACGTCGTGGAACAAGAAACAAGTTCCTGTTATCGCTTATGTTATAACAGCTATAAACAGTTATTCACTCACAAAATGCTGACACTGGAGACTCCTTCCACATATGTTACATAAATATGATGATGATGCAATGTGTATCTCAATTCAGAGTTGAAACATCTGAAGCAGCAGAAATGATCAAATGATATAACGATCTGATAGGATGTGGTACATTGAGATTGTCTTGTGTTAGTGAAGTGTTAGCTTTGAGATGCGAGGGCATGATTCACAGGGATGGACAGGCAGAGAGTCCGTGCCACTTTTACAGGGGCTGCCAAGTGAGGAGGAACCAGGAGGGAAAGAGGCTGATGGAAAACACACAAGTTCCAAAGAATTCTCAAAATATTAATGCAATAGTATAAATAGCTGGACACGTATCAATTCACTGCTTAATGACACGTATCGATTCACTGGCTAGTCACACGTATCGATTCACTGGTTAGTGACACGTATCGATTCACTGGTTAGTGACACGTATCAATTCACTGGTTAGTGACACGTACCGATTCATTGGTTAGTGACACGTATCGATTCATAGGCTCGTGACATGTAGCGATTCACTGGCTCGTGACACGTACCGATTCACTGGCTAGTCACACGTATCGATTCACTGGCTCGTGACACGTATCGATTCACTGGCTAGTCACACGTATCGATTCACTGGCTAGTCACACGTACCGATTCACTGGCTCGTGACATGTACCGATTCACTTGCTCGTGACACGTACCGATTCACTGGCTAGTCACACGTATCGATTCACTGGCTAGTCACACGTATCGATTCATAGGCTAGTGACATGTACCGATTCACTGGCTCGTGACACGTATCGATTCACTGGCTCGTGACATGTACCGATTCACTGGCTAGTCACACGTATCGATTCACTGGCTACTGACACGTATCGATTCACTGGTTAATCACACATATCGATTAATCAGTTAGTGACACGTATCGATTCACTGGTTAATCACACATATCGATTAATCAGTTAGTGACACGTATCGATTCACTGGGTCATCTTTACAGCAAATATTGAGACTGTGAGCTGGTGAATCCCCTCCTATACACCACTATATATCATCATACCCCTAGTTCAAGAAGTTCAAGAATTAAAATACAATTAAAACTAGAAAACTGTCAGTTTTGAATACCCTATTACCCTGAGAAGCAAAGGAAAGTGGTGTTGAGGCACGCTGAGATCTGTAGACACGGCAGAACTTCTTATGATCCTCACACAGTGCATTGGAGGACTGAGAATCTCTCCACGCCTGTGCTTAAAGGAGGGGTGTGTGCACTGAAAAAGCCTTTCAAATCACTTTCTCTCTCTCTCTCTCTCACACACACACACACACACACACACACACACACACACACACACACACAGGTATCTGCACATAGGGATAATTTGCAGTTGGGAACGCAGGCCAGTCAGGGATAAATAGACCCATGCTGAGAGCAATGTGCTGTTACTGGAAGGAGGAACGCAGAAAGAAAAGAGAGGGAGGGAGGAAAGAAAGAGCGGGAGAGAATTAGGAAGTTTGCATTGATGCCCCGGGGCATTTCATCTATCGCTGGAGCTTCTCTCCAACACTTGTAAATCAGAAGGAATGTGTTGTTTTTGGGCCAAGTTCTGCTTCGGAAGGGGAGATTTACGTCTCCAGACATCGTCCAGAGCTTATTATTATATTAACTAAGGGCTTTGATGCCTGAATCAAGTGTTCCATTGCAACACGTAATATCAGATTATATTTAATTACAGAGCCACGCATGCTCGCACAGCTGTTGTGTAGCAAAGCCGCCTTTTTGCAGGTCTGATTTAGATTACAGCATACACTAACTGTAGAGGAATCAGATTATACAGTTGTTATAATAAGAAAAACGGCACATTTGTAGGGGTTTTATCCTCGTACAAAGGTTTGGGGGTCAACCTGATGTCATTAAGACTCTCGTACAAATAAATGTGATTGGATTTCAGTTGATTTCACCAAGACTTGTTATGAATTCTGGTTTCTCATTTAAAAATATACCTGATCTTTGGAAAATATGTAACACGATGTATAGCGCACAAAAAGAACAGGTGATTAATGCCACGTCTGAGTTTTTAATGGTATCTAGGCCAATCGTTTGGGACTTCTTCTGAAATGACTGCATTCACACACTAGGAAAAAAAAAAAAGCTTCAACCTTCCTTTGCAAAGAGGAAAAAAAAAAGAGAGAAACGTTGCGTATCTACAGCCGATTTTTATCCGGCAATCAACGTGGCCGGCTATAAATAGACCGGAAAATGAGCAGGCGTCCTGCTTTCACTTAGCATTGTATATCTAATCTCTGGCTTTCGTCAGGCCCGAGACGAAGTCACGATTAAAGAGAAGAAGGCTTCTTCTTCTGAAGCCATCAAGCCAAATGTTTACAAAGAGCTCCTTTAGATGTATGCGAGTTGCACGGCCATTACTACGAGCGCAGAGAGTGTTCCCATGTGAGGGGAAAATGAAAATAATTGCCCAGCCTTTTACAAGTCTGTGGAGCAGCCTGTATTTACACAGCATATGGCGGGCCATATGACTCATGCCGACCCTAGGATACAGTCTGGGATAAGGTTTCATATAGGGCAGAGCGAAACCAACCGGACATGGCTGCTATTAGTCATTTCCTTTTCCAAAAAAAAAAAAAATGTCCTCAAGAAGGGTGACTGCATGAGCTGGAAGTGAAGATTCCAGACAGAACATCTGCAGTTCCACTGATCCGTTCAGCAATAAGTTTTAAGCGGTGAACGGAGCAGGGACCGACGACGTAGCTGACGCTTTTTACGGGAGCTGTTAGAAAGCAGGAGCCGAGAGAAAGGGGCCCCCTTTCAGAAAACGTGAAAAACCACACGATGGATTTTTACGTGCGGTTTTTTAGACACTTCACACGTCACGTTCAGCTTTAGTGCATGTATTCTTATTTTCTTACACATCATTCATTCATTCGTTCATTCATCATTTACACACCACTTACATGTGCTCTGAACAGATCATTCACTCATTCACTTATTCATTTTACACGTGATTTACGATTCGTGTTTTGATTTTTTACGCAATTTCTTTTTTATGTGATTCATTTTTTTGCAGGTGATTTTGCAATTTTTTTAATACACTATTTTCTAACCCTGTGTGTGTATTACTTCAGGACATAACATGGTGAAATACACCTTCATGTGCGTCACATGTGATCACATATTATGCATGTAATCATGTGAAAAACGTATGATCACACGTGAAATGTACAAAGCAAAAAAAATGGGGAAAATATTAAGCTTTCGAGGATCATCACAACAAATCAAAAAGATAAGGAACTCAGTATAGGAAGCTTTTGCTTTAGTTTCTTTAACTGTTTAAGGCTTGTGGTCCTCGATGAGCTGCATCAGGTGCGGCAGAGACCCAAATAATGACTAATCATTTAAAAAAAAACATCCCAGAAGACATTTTTGGAAAACACCCAGTCATGTGTTAGTTTGAATTTTATATCAAACATTTTAATCATTTTTTTCACGAGTTTAACTTTGCGTACGAGAAGACCAGATAAGTGCATTTGCCTGTTTCTAGCTTTTCTGCAAACGAAAAGAAAAGAAAAGAAAAGAAAAAAATGAGCGAATGGTGGCACCGGAGCTCTCAGGAATGCGTCTGTTTAATTCTTGCTAATTTTCTGATCAGTGATTTGTTGCTAAGAACGTTAAAAGCTTAATATTTGCCAATTCGGGCTTGGCGCATTTTTTTTTGTGCAGGAGTTTGTACAGATTGAGAGAGAGAGAGAGAGAGAGAGAGAGAGAAAGAGAGAAAGAGCGAGAGAGAGAACTCTTCTTTTTTCAGCAAGACCTTTTCTACGAGGTGCCTCATTTAGAGCAAGCAAGGAGGGAGGAAAAAAAAAAAAAAAGAGGGAGAAATTCCCTTCTCAGGAAGATTAGTGGCCCTGCTTTTGCAGTAGGAGGTGGACGACAAGCTTTTTTGGCCACATTTTTCTCTGTCGTGGTGATGACCCCGGGGCCGTTCCCCAGGCAGCCCGGGACTCGCCTCCGTCAATTATTCACTGTCGCCACCGAGACTTCATCCAGTTGATAAAGGAAATTGTCCTTATCGCTAACCAGCCTCTCTTAAAGCACTATTTACACAACCAGGCCCTCAACCATCCATCCCGCTCCCTTCCTCTCTGCCTCTCTCGCTATCTTTTACCTCTCTCGCGCTTTCTCTTTCTCTTTCTCTTTCTCTTCACCACAGGAATCTGCGGACGGTTTGAATAATGCACGGTGTTATGTGCCTGATTTTGGATAAGGACTCGCTTAAATAATTATCTTTTGCGCACAGCTTTCTCCTCTCCACCTCTAATCTTCCTGCCTGACGTGTCGAGTCAATTACCTTGCTAATGCGGCAAAACGTAACATCAAACATTCAATTTCTTTGTCATAACGTAGACCGCGGTGAGATATTCTCGTGTGGTGTGCCCGGAGCGTCTAAAGCTCGGGCTGCGAGCACGCCGTGACCCGACTTAACAGAAACAGAGCTTCAGCACGGCCCATCAATCTCCCTCCCGCGTGACACGCACACTTTGGCCATGATGTATGTCATGAGGCACCAAACCCAGTTAATCAAGTCATTACCAGCCAACACACACACACACTCTCTACAGCAAACCTTTAGGCCTGGAGCACAGCGAGAGAGCGAACAGAACTTCATCGTCTTTCTATAAGTTTAAAAGATTCTCCATGGTGTATTTTAAAAAGTAGAATTTATGCAATTATGTAATAATATATAAGACAAAGTTTTGTTTCTTGACAGCCATGTAACAGAATTGAGGGATGTAACTCTAAATGGATAAAAAAAAAATACATGTCATTCTTCAGTAAATTATTAAACTGTGAGTTTAATAAACTGTGCTGTGGTATAAGAGGAATAAATGTAACACTTCAGGATGTGCTGTTATGTCATCATTTTTATCCCTTTAGTGTTACATGTAATGGTATGGAACGTCCGTGAAGTACGCAGTAAGTTAATACTACGAATAATTTAATAATAAAACAAACAAACAAACAAACAAAATCCTACTTGCTGAAGACTTTCCTTCACCTGGACACTTTACCTCTGACTGATACAAAGCACTGACACTGGAGACTCCTTCCATAGATGCCAAATTAACATGAATGATTAGGTGTAGATTATGTAGTAGCCCGTGTAAATTGTTACTATAGACATGATATCAGATTAGAACGAGATGATACAACTACCAGAGCTGCTGTTATAGAAGATTAATCAACACACTCTGACCAATCAGAATCGAGAATTCAACAGCACTCTGGTATAAGGCCATTATGATACTGATTATTATCATTACCATTACCATGAATACAGACACCCAGAACATCACATCTACAATGATATTTAACTCCATATGAGTTGGCATAAGAGTCAGAAAAGAGATTTGAGGTCAGAGATTATTTCAAGAGACTCAAATAAAACCAAACTCGCGCTCTATTTCAGTTTAAGTGTGGGACAAGTCACGTAAACCTATAAAGGTCGTAGAGGTTGAGGTAGGTTCGGGTTAGCCTCAGAGCTGAGCTCATTGTTATGACGAGAGGACATCCGCATTTGTTTTCCTCTACAGACAGATGCTCGCTGTCAAAACAGTTCGGCCCACTCGTTTAGCTTCATTAACGAAGAGCAATTGACGGAACATTGCTGAGGGAGATTGAGGCCTGTTCATTGCGGCTCTTAAATGAAGCAGGCCAGACTCGAGCTCTTATAAACCCACACAGGACGTGCCACTTTTATAGCTGCCTCTCTCATAACCTCCACATAAAAAACCCCCAACCTCGCCTCTTGCTTCCGGAATTCCAGCCGGCGTCCAGTAAAATCTGGTCCTTGTCTTCTTGCTTTCGCTCTTACGCAAAGTGACTTGCGCTGGCTTCATTATACGGGCTCGCATTTCCATAGAGGGCTAGCAGGGAAACCAAGACCTGGCCTCATAACATAAAACAAATGGCTGGCCCTGTGATAAATGGTTCTATTAGCAATCCAGATTGTTAAACTCAGATATAACGGAGCGGAGGGCAGAGGGGGCCCCATCCATTTTCCTCTCACTCGGTGTGCGTCAAGTGCAGCAAATAGTTTTTTCCTTATGTGTAAATAACATATTAAAAGTCAGCATTAGCGTGTCGTCTGATAGAGAGGAAATTGTTGAGAATAAATAACGTCGGACAGGAGGCGTAAACCAGAGAGGGAGTTTAATAGAGAGAGCCGGGCCGTGCTCCGAGGTGGGCATGACTGAGGTGACGAGAAGCCTGCGGCCCGCTGTAAACCACACGCTGACAATAAAGTGGCGTAACAGGGCCATATATTAAAAGCGGCCGTCTCGGCTCCGGGTTCAAGGACCTCGTCTCTAAGCCCCTGCATATTCACTTATCAGCGTCTGCGAGCCGGAATAATAATACGGATTACTGTGATAAGTAATTGGCCTGTCGTGGCGTGCTGGCACACAGCTGAGGCTCTTTAGCGCGCGGAAGCTACAGACTGAGGCTCTATTGGCTGACCCGTGGGTTCTCTGTCTCGTTAGATTGCAGCACAGCGATTCTTCCTCGCAGAAAAGAGGGCCAATAGGGGTCAGAGAAAACAGGGGCAGCGCTTGGGCCATCCAAGTCTAGCTACTGCTTGGACATAATTTAAAAGTGCAGCAACTTTCAACTTTTTCTGAATGAGACACGACCAAGAAATTAAACTTTGCTCACTGCAGTTTTCAAGCAATCAATCTAAGCACAACAAAAAACACACTGACTCTCTCGCTCTCTCTCTCTCTCTCTCTCTCTCTCTCTCTCACTCTCTCTCTCTCTCTCAATCTCTCTCTCTCTCTCTCTCTCTCTCACACACACACACACACACTCACTCACTCACTCACTCACTCACTCACTCACTCAATATCTCTCTCTCTCTCTCTCTCTCACACACACACACACTCACTCACTCACTCAATCTCTATCTCTCTCTCTCTCTCTCACACACACACACTCACTCACTCACTCACTCACTCAATCTCTCTCTCTCTCTCTCTCTCTCTCTCACACACACTCACTCAATCTCTCTCTCTCTCTCTCTCACACACACACACTCACTCACTCACTCACTCAATCTCTCTCTCTCTCTCTCTCTCTCTCTCTCTGTGTTCTGTTTCACTTTTTTTGTCATTCAGCTAGAAACCTAACAGTGCCTGTTTTCTAGTGCTGTTCTTCATGCCAAATCAGTGTACACACATCTGTCCTCTTACCCCTGCCTTCAGCACAGCTTTCTTAAAGTCCAGGATTCAAGTCCTGATGCATCCAACTTTTCGCTCTGGTAAGAATTTATAACTCGGATTACTCGGACTTCTTAGTACTGTTTCCGAAGTTAGTGTTATGTTTGTGTCTTGAGTGACAAGAGAAAACAACCAACATATTTAGAGTGTCTTAGTAATGTGTTTGACCATAAGTGTGTGGAGCTAAAATGCACCTATAGGTGAGGATGTGTGTGTGTATCGTGCGTGCAGTAGACTGGCGTCTCATTCTGAGTGTGTCCCCGCCTCACACCCGGCGTTCCGGGTGGATAAAGTGGTTACTGAAGATCTTGCTTACTTCGGTTAAAAACAGACTTCAGAAACAAAGGTTCGGTCACATCTACTAACATCTGCGACAGCGTGAGGCTTCATCTGCCTCGCCGATCAGCTTTCTCACTTCTAAGCCTATTTGCCTAATCCACATTGGAGTGAGGTAGATACTGTTGTTTTCGTTTGGTTTAATTCAGCGTCACACTGCACCGATTTAAAGGTCTTGGACACTTCACTTGCACTCCTTTCTCTCCATCATGCGGTGTTGAGCCCGTTTGTCTTTGTAGTTCATTTGACATTTTTGTCTGGTAAATGAACTACATCATCCTGGAGAAAAATGCACTAAGGGGCCCACACACGTGCCATCAGGAGGATCCTGTGTATGACGCCTATTTTTTTTCATGTTGGTGTTTACTGAGTTAACTAACTGACTCAATTACATATGTATATGACTGTAAACTGTAACACAGGCCATGCCGATGTGAAATCGATTGCTAAGTAATGGCCCTAGCATGAAGGTTAAATCCACTCTGCGCCCCTCCAAGAGGGGATTAGCCATGACGGCACTGAGTTCACGGCAGAATCCCCACTTCACTGAGACCATTCACACACATGACCTCAGCATCTGGGTCTGAATCGGCTTCATTCAGACACACCACTCAGACTTAATAAGCAGGCCAGATCATATTTATATTATGATTTCAGCTCCGGGCATGATCAGATGTCATTTTAATTACCGTTAGCTCAGATTGGAAAGACACTGCTTCTTAACAAAACGCGCATTGTGAAGGGGATTTGCTGCTTAATACACATCTGGGCAAAACAGATTTCTTTCCATTTTTAGGGGAATTAGTTTTCTAATTGTTAGTGAATTTAAACAAAGCTGTGTATTGTAACGCATGCAATCTGCTGATAATCAGTTATTTGATANTCTTGAGCAATAGCGTTTCTGATGACTTTAAAATATCATCACAAGCCATGCCTTCTATCTGAGAGGAGGTTCTGTGGGAAGGCAGCATTTCTGAGAAGCATGTCTATGATTTCTTTGCTGTTTAAGTGGCCAATGAGAACACAGCTAAGCGTGGAAAACAAATCTTGTACATTGTGATAAGCGGCTAAGCATAAATTGCAGTATAAAAAAATAGTAATATGGGTAGACGCCTATATGAAACAGAGAGATGCCCTAATTCCATAAGTAAGGAATAAAACATGACAAAGTATGCTGTTATAGAGAAATAATCAATAATGCAGTAGAGTGATACAGTGTGAAGTGCAGTAGACTTACTGAAAGTTGAAGATTTTCCAATAACTGCTCGGTCTGAAATGTTTTATTCCTCTTATCTCACACCGGTTTTCCAATGATTACATTTTTACTAATTAATGAATGACAAGTGATTACATTATTGATTACATTATAACTGTTATAAACAGTCTAGTGAGTGGTCGGGGGTGGAAAACAGAAAGAGAACTTCAATCATTCTCAAAGAGTACATTCTCTTCGTTTTTTTTTAGCACAAATCCCTCTGTTCTGCAGTGGAAAACACTACAGACTCCTATAAGACTTCACTATAATCAACATTTATATGGATTTCTTTGTTAAGAAAAAAATTATAATTTGACTCATAAACCTGTGATACGTAGCTGATGCTACTGTCCAAGCTGCTGTTATGGAAAATTAATCCACACTGTCTGACTAATCTAGACACAACTGAGAATCTGTTTACTGATCATTCCTTAATAATGGCATGCCACTAAATTGCCTCATTAATCTGTAAAGAAAAGCCACAAAATGCCAAACAGTATTTCCATTTCCACTGTAGCCCTTGAGAGAACTGAGTGCTACAGGTGTAGGTGACGGTAAGACTGATTAAATTTCGTAAATGTGAGACCTCCATGCTTGTTCCGCTTTCAGCCTTATTATTAGTCTCTTTCATCACTTTCCTCCACTTTTTCCCATGACTTGTTCCCTTTCTGTCTTTTCCACTCCACTCCTGCGTTCTCGATATTTCTTTAGCCACAGAGAAGGAATTCTCTCTCAGCATGAAAACACGTCTGAAGCTGTAAGTACCGCTAGCCTTTGGCAAACTCTGACATTTACAATAGCATGTGTTAATAATAATTCCTCTACACCATTTTACAGTTCTAGCTTTAACTTATAATGGACCGAAAGAGGAATTTTAAACCTTACACCTTAACTTGTCCGATATGCAGAATATTAACCACTATGTTCTCCAATAAAGGTTTTTAATATGCCTTTTATATGAGTAACACAATTAAACTCCCATTCTGACACTGTGTGGTCCATTTCACTTGATTTATTAAAAATTATTCATCTAATTTTCTTTCCTTTTCTATGGCATGCCACCAAACTCCTTCATGAATGTGTAAAAGCACCCGACTTTCCCAAGCACTATTTCCATTTCAAAGGTAACCCTCAACTGGCATCTTTGTCAATTTCACAAGGACCATGTCGTCCACTGCTCGGGTTTCCGTTTTGACTAATTTATAACATTTATACTCTGGAGGTAGGAACAAGGCCTTTTAAACTCATTATCTGTTGCTTTTATCACTTTCCTGCTGACATGCTCCCTTTTCGCACTCTTTTCCACGCTCTCCCGGTTTCCCCTCCCTCCAGTAACTTTCATTAACCTCAGCACAGATGTGGCCTGCTTCTCGCATCACTTGTCTGTTAAACTGTGGCCTTGCTTCTTTACATTCTCTCAGTATTACCGCTCACGCTCTGTACACTCGAGGATCTACGTAGTGCCCTGAAATGACGGATTTGGCCCTCTTGATGGATTGTTCTAGACAGAGTTTTCTCTTTCAGAAAGGGTTTAATAGGAACCCATTAAAAAAGCTTAAAAAAGCACCATATGATATACAGCAATGGAGCAAGCAATGGATGTCGCATATATATACTGTACATGTAACTGCTGATTGGACTCTGATGTTGTCTTCTGCTGTTGTGGTCCATCCACTTAAAGTTTGGCGTGTCGTGCTTTTCTGTTCACCGTGGTTGTAAAGAGTGGTTATTATTTTAGCTACCCGCAGTCTTCCTGTCAGCATGAATCAGTCTGGCCATTACTTTTCTTTCGACCTCTCTCATCAACAAGGCTTTTCTGTCTAAAGACATGCCTCGCTGCTCAATGGATGGTTTTTGTTTTTTGGCACCATTCTGTAAACTCTAGAGACTGATGTGGATGAAAATGTTTCTGAAATACTCAAACCAGCCCATTTGGCGCAAACAACCATTCCACCCAGGTTCAGTGACGCCAGTTTTACTAAAGGAGTCCTAATTTGATCCTTACGACACTCCACCGTTGCGATGGGTGACTGCCACTCGGATGCCCCAATGTAATGTTTGTAATATATATTTCTCTCGTCATTAGAAAAAGAACCAAGTAAGTGAAGTTGGAAAACTTTGTATTGTTTTGCATTTACTTAAAACTGATCATTTCACAAGTTAGAATAGGATTGCTATCAGGGCCTGAACGAGGTTTACTCATGACCTCCAACTGACCTTTACAGGCTATGATTAGCGCTCTAGAAATTGTACAGTAAGGACAGAAATACATTACGGCGATTATATCGTAACAGTGCAATTGTAAAAATACCCTACAGTATATTAGTTACATTAACATTAAACACACCAGTGGTGCACCAGGGTGACCAAAAAATTAAGCACAAACCATTTAACCGTTAAATCGTTGTTCACCACATAAAACATCACCATAATGAAAGAAAAAGCAGAAAGAGGAGAGAGAGAAAGAGTTTCTAGTGGAATCTCAATTCTATTTCCCTTCTCTCAGTACACTTTCTCCCCACCCTCTCTACCCACCGTCACATGGAGACGAATCCTTCGTAGGTGAGGGCTTCTTGGGCAGTTCGCTGAAGCCGTTGGCATCCAGTCCAGCTGTTTTGCACTCTTTTTTCTCAGCAGCTGTGGAGGCACTGGTCTCCATTGTGGCTGATTCTGCTGGAGCAGAAAAAAAGGAGAGAGTCAGGATGCATCAAGGAAGAGATAGAGAGACAGTGTGGACACGCCACTACCGTTCTTTCCCAACAGAGGGCATTCTGAGCAACTTTTCTCAAACGATCTGCCTAAAGCTGCTCATTTTTCCATCTGAAAGTAGGCGAGGAATCGTACTCACTCACTCACTCACTCACTCACTCACTCACTCACTCACTCACACACTCACACACTCACAGCAAACAGACTTCACATCACTCCTCTTAACATTTATTCAAACCTCACACCTGAATGCTTTGCTTGATGCACAATCATTCTCAGCACCCGCTTTTGAGTGTGTGTGTGTGTGTGTGTGTGTGTGTGTGTATTATATATCTGTCTAGGTGTTTATTTCCTACATTTGTATGCGCTGAAATGGTCTCATGTATTATTTGATATTTCGTGACCTATCATAACATTCTAAATTAGATCCCTTTCCTGCTCACTCTCTTGCAACAACACAATAATAATAACAATAACAACACATATTATTATTGTTGTGTATTTAAAAAAAAAATGATCCCAGTGTTACTTAGTGTATTCATGCAGAACATCATAGTGTGAGCATGTTAACTATAGTATTATCATTATTATTATTATTATTATTATTATTATTATTATTATTATTATTATTATTTACTTTCTTCGCTCTCTGTCTTTCCTATTTGGATTAATTAGTAGTCTCTGAACATATTTTAAACAGATAATACTTAAGCGACAGATTTGTATCTTCAACAATGCATTAAAATAAATAATGAAGATGAATTTATATATAAATATAAATATAAAACGGGCCGTATCATGTAGTGACAGTGTTCTACAGCTCAAGCTGAGGTCGTCCTGGTCACAGCAACCAAATGGTGCACGAGGATTACATCTTTCTGCTGTATGACTCAATACCGTGTCCTGGCGGTCAGCCTCTATGACGGCTTTATTCGTTTACTCACTCATCCATCTCTTATCTCTCGCTTTTTTCACTCAAGGTAAGCCGATTAAGGGAGGTGCCACACTTGCGCACTTCGATGGCATCTGTTTCGGTTTTTGCTCGGCCAAGACTGTCCTGGGCTGCACAGGTTTTTTTTCTTTTTTAGTGTTTTAATCATAATCATAATCATGATTTTTATATTATTCAGGTAATTAAACATAATCAACTGCAATAAAGATGATCTCACTGGCTAACCTTAATTTGGATTCATCCTAAGATCGGCGCATTAAACTGCAAGCTTGAGCATGTTTGTTTGTTTGTTTGTTTGTTTGTTTGTTTGTTCTTGAATCATGCGTATATTCATTCACAATTGATGAATTTAAGTAGTAGTTTTACTCCAATTTTTCAAATTAATTTTTTTCAATTTATGAAATTGTTTATTTGTTTATTTGTTTGGTTGTTTATCATCTAATCATGTTGATATGAATTATTTTATTTTATTAATTCTTGATTTTATTTATTCTTGAAATTCGTTTATCTATCTGATAGTATTATCGAATCTTTTTCATATTAAATTGCAATTGATGCCATTAATTCTTATTCTTTTATTTGTTTTTTTAAATGAATTACATTAATTTAGTTGTTTACTTGTTGTCAGATCATCCGCAGTATCTTTCTGGTGCAATAATTTAACTAAGAAGCAGTTTTATTCGCTTTCAAAGAAATAATTTAGGATATAATACAAAAAAAACATTTTTTTTTGTTGTTGGGACACTGCGAACAAAGTGTTGAGAGAGAGAGTATGACCGTGGACACTCAAAAAGTGTCCTTTCAAAGAGCAAAACTGAGCTCATCTCCTCCCAGGCTGTAACAGCTGCCTGACGTTCTCTTGCCAAATCTGTCATAGAAAAGAAACGTGCAACAAATCCTGTGATCTGTTTACGAGACCCGGTCATCACTTTGATCATTTATCATGCATCAGAATAACACAGTCGTCCCATAAAATCAATCTTTTGGGGTTCTTGGCTTGGGATCTTCCTAACATTGGCAGACCGATGTGATGACCACACTCTTGAGCTGTTTGATGTCGTTTGATTGACAGCTGCATTATATCTATATATAACTATGTGTAAGCCATAACCGCTGTGTTTACCTAAGTGTTAGAAAGTGAGACATTTAGCAGGCTAACACCTAACGCTATGTCTAAGCCCAGGCTTTTTTTTTTTTTCAGACAGGGTGACTGAAAAACCATTCTGCTTCCTCGCTAACTCATTATCCCACAATCCCCCACACAGATCAGGACCCCATGGAGCCATCCTGGGCCACCAGTGTGACATGACAGGATAGTACAGGTGTCAAAGACCAAACAGACAGATGGCCATGAGAGCAAACAGGTAACAACAGGCACTTTTTTTTTTTCTCTCTCGTTTCTGTCAATGGTCAGCTGCCAAGAGCTGGAGAGGAAGAGCGAGGGAGGAAGAAGAGGCAGGAGGCAGGACAAAGAAGGGCTAATCCCTGATCAAAACCTCCTACGTCTCCCTAAGACAGAGTTCATCACAGTTCAGATGAGAGATTTGCCACGACCCGACGTGAAAGATGCTGCGGCAAAGATGGAGTGTTACTCCGCAGCGCGAGACATGCGTCGATGATGATAACACACGGCACAAATGCTGAATGAAAGAGGTTACATATGACTGGTCCTTCAGAACAATTTTAAACGTCAAATGTTGAATGATTGCGATCGGATCTGTACAGAGACTGCAGAAAAGTTAAACAACCTTATAACTAAGCAGGTTCAAAATAAAGTGAGAAATTCATTCATCTTCAGAAAGCAGTTTATACCGGACAGGATCACAGATGATCCAGAGCCTATCCTGAGCACTGGGAACAAGGTGGGAATCCATCCTGGATGGGATGCCAGACCACTGCAGTGTACCATGCAGACATATCTGTATCTGTATCTGTATCTGTATCTGTATCTATATTTCACCTAAAGTGAACATGGCCTAAAGGAGTTTTCTAGCTTTCTTTCTTTTATAGGGCATACCACGATGCTCCTGGAAGCAAATGGAAAAACTCAGAGGTAGATATGCCAGCACTGTCAGCATGCTTTGTGAATTCTGGCTCTGACAGCTCCTCAACCTCAACTATATCACTCGAGTTCATAACTGGTCTTAACTAGAGATGCATGCAGGACTGTTTTCTAAATCCTGCTCGTGCACTAATTATTTTTGTTTGTACCTAAACATGATATTTTCTTTCTTTATTTCACAAATTATAAACCCACTAGTAGCATAATTTAAACCACCGCCACCCTGACCAGGCAGATATTAAGGATGAATAAGTGAAAGCTGCTCATGTTAATGATCATGATCTTTTTTGTCCCGTGAGATTCATATATATATACATCCCAGTCCCAATGCTCACCTAGAGGCTCAACCAGATGCCCCATGAACTTTTCTTAAAAAAATAAATAAATAAAAACCTCCACACAGATAGTAATCTGAACTCAGGATCGAATCAGGGACCCTGGATCTGCACTACTGTGCCACCAAGTGAGAAATTTTTCCACGAAAAAGGTCTATAGCTATGATACTAGATGTACAACAGCCGATAAAAATATGTCAGATTCTCCTCTTGTACTCCGAACATAAGAAAAAAGTTTTGTGTTTTCACTTGATTGCTTTCTAAATGGTCAAAGACACAGATTTAAATAATAAACACAAAGGCTAAAGAATGTACGGATTCAAACCTCCATCTATAACCTCTATTCACACCCAGGCCATTCAGCAGTACCCTGCCTGAGGCTTCCCAATCACGGCGTTATTTCTATTCCAATCCTAGCTCTTGAATACGTGAAAAGAGGCGTGAAAGGGTCTGATGGACAGGCCTGTGTGCTCTTTGGGGCAACAGCGATGGCCTGCTGTCTTTGAAGAGATTTAACAGGTGTGAGGGAGCTATTCTGCTTTACGGACCAGACGGATGTGCTCCAGTGACGCCATACTTGTAGCATCAGAGGCCTCATTAGGACCAAAGACCTAGCAGCGGCCTACAGACTTTTCCCTTGTTAATTACATTCACCTTGTGGCAAAGAGACTCTATGTGTGCACTCAAAAGCCTCAAGAACTTCTAAATGACAGAAGTGTCACTCCACATCAAGTGTGAACAAGACATTACAGCCCGGGTGTGAATGCGTGTAATGCAGCCTCCTTTTTTTCCCCAGAATGATAGGGATTAAGCTTGATCACTTCAGTCATAATGTCGTTATGCTAAGCATTTAAATAATGCACACATGCGAAATCCTCATCAGCTTCATACAAAGAGAGGGATTAAACAAATGAGAGGGAATTATTCGTTCTGCCTTGATCGAGCTCCTTGAGTTAACGTACACAAGGGCCGCATACAGAGCGGTTAACCCCAACCTTGCTTTGTCAACGATCGCCTCCTTTAGGTACACACACACGGCCATTCAGCAGGGCTTGATAACTAACAATAGGAAGCTTTAGCGAAAGGTAATTGAGGAGAACAACAACTTCTGAACTTAACTCTCTCCCATTCAGGGCCCTCATTGTGTTGAAATCAATGACATGTTTGTTTTAGCACCTCGTTCTCTCTCAGCAGGCCCACGGCTTCTGTTCAGGCGCCCTCCCTCCAAAATCCTCCCAAAGAACATTGAAAGGGAATGCAAACACATTTTCAAAGCACTTGTTTGAAGATCTTAACTCTCTCTTCCTCCTCCTTCTTTTTTTTTTTGACTTTCCGAGAGACGCTGCACTGGTTGGACTGCCACAAATGCTCCGGGGAAAAAAAACGAAGAAGTTGTGTGTCACTTATAAAAGTAAATGTTTCAAACTGTCTACATGAGGAATGCTTCACATCTTTGCGATATTAAGACGGACAGCTGACAGATGCTCTAGTAAATGTCTAGGTTTCATTCGCAGGTGAACAGTTGTTGTGTTATGGAGAGAGAGAGAGAGAGAGGGAGGGAGAGGGAGAGAGAGAGAGAGTAGGGGCCAATATGTAGTCCAGTCCATTTCCTGTGTGACAATTTCATTATTTCAAACAAAACCCAGCTGCTAGATATAAAGCATGGTAAGTTCCACAGGCTGTTCATGGAATTAAACTGAAGGCTCTCTGTGGTCTCTTTAAGATGATGTCATTTAAATACTTTTACTTTTTTTCCTTCAAATTTTGACTGATTGTTGATGAAGTTAATGACATTCTGAAATGCTATTGCTTAGCGCCCAGTATAGGGCCTGGATGTAACAACTAGGCTGATCTTGAGTCAGCAGGCATTGAATGTGAGTTAGTAAAAGTCTTTACCAAATCAAAGATCTGCCAGAACATCACTGTTAGGTCCTTGCCCCAAACCCTTAACCCCCTGTTTCCTCAGCTTCTTGAATATCAATGAAGTCTATGAACAACAAGTCTATGAAACCTCAAGCAACCACTTCTCCAACCATGGTCATCAAAAAAGCATCTCAGAAGGCAAAACATGTCAAACCTTGATGCAGATGTGCTACAACAGCAAAATACCACATCAGATTCCACTCCTGTCAGCCAAGAACTGGAATCTGAGGCTACAGTCGGCACAGACTCGCTGAAATTGAGCAGTTGAAAACTGGAAAATGACCAAGCAATGGTTTTCCAATCTGCAAATGTCCAGTTTCAGTAAGCCTGTGAGTTATTTTTTTCATATGTTTATCTGCTCTGCTACAACGTTTTTTCCAAGTACTCAGTTCGCTGAAATACTTTTCCGGACTCGCCGACCCTCGCTACGGAATAATTATGCTATCATTCAGGTGCTGGTATAAAATCCAGCATTACATATGAACCTGTAAGTACTTGTTTTTGACAACTGAACTTAGCAAACCTAAGACCTTAACAGAAGCAAACCAAGCTGCAAATTCTACATGTTTATGCTTGAAAAAACATGAATCATATCCGCGTATTTTACGACCAAGTATTTGTGGTCATCCAACACATTCCAAACATGTCACATATGTTTAATGTGCGGTGAAAATAGCCTTACAAAATTAGCATCTATTGCTGCAATAGAGCACACAGGGGCCTCGATTCGACAAATTCAAGTCATGCGAGACAGAGTTGGGAGAGAAAGAAAGAGAAAGAGGCATTTTCTACGTCTGATAAAATGAATGTCTTCATATTCCAGGTGCACTGAGCTTTCTGGAGAGCCGTTTGGCTCATCATGCAGGATTACTTACAGCAACCAACAACCCATCATGCTGAGTAATTACAGCCCGAGCTGTCGGCCAAACAAATGGCTCTGACAGAACACTGAAAGGTCACGCAGTAAAATCCCAGAGAATTCATTGAGCTATCTCTCTCTCTCGTGTCCGTGTCTGGTGCGATCATTCAGGTAAGGCAAAGTGCTCTCTTATGGCACATAGTGGGGTTAATGATACCTACATATGCAGGACAGAAAGAACAAGAACCCACCAAGTCTACAGGATGGGGGGTCAAACATCAACAGTATATTTTAACATTTACAAAAGTAGGTAGACGTGTCTAATTTTATCCTTTACACCTGAGGTTCTCAAACTTTTTGCAGCTCTTTAACTGTAAAATAAATTCCACTGACTTCCTCAGTGCACAGCTTTATTTCAGGAACTTTATTTAAATGTGTACAATATTTTTATATCACAGTTTGTCTACTTATTAGAGCTAGACAGGCTTCTATTCCAACATTAGGTCCAAGTTGATATTATTTATAGGTCTACATGTTTTGAGTTATTAAGGTTTGGATTTAACCAAATGAATTCAAATGACAATAGGCTAATAAGAGCTCAATAACAACTCTGATAACAGACAGCTGTGATTTCCATCTTTGTAACTAAATGGAAAAAGTAGAACAGAACTCCTGGTCCTGCTTAACAGACCCCAGTTTGAAAAACACTGACTTTTGACAGTAGAGATGGTAGATAAACTCTTACTAAAGCCTAGCATACACTAACACTATTGCACTGAATAAATGAAAACCTAGTTCTCTGTAAACAATGATCTACATCCATCATGTGATGTCCACAGTTCCAAGATGGCGGGTGTGATGCAATGATTATAGCTTTGGGGTGTACAGGAAAGTTTGTATGATTTTCATATTGTTAAAATAAATTTAAAAAGGGGGAAACTATGTGAAGATCTTGCCTTAGAAACCTAGCTGCAGACATTTATTTTGCCCGTGGTTGAGGACAGGGAACTTTATGGAAACGGTTAGTGAGGCAAAACCAAACTGGTGTCTTCAAATGCCTAAGATTCACATTGACTTGATCACTCTTACTTGAAATCTGTATCGGGTGTTCTTTAAGACTTCTATGAAGTTTGATGTGACCAAATTTTCTTGGGCAATCCCTTAAAAATCATACTAAACTAGCCTGCCATCCTACACCAATGCAAATCCAACGTAGGCCTGGTCTTATATATAACATATCTCTTAATATGATTACAGTGAACTCCATGGTGTGACCTGGACCCCTTCATTGTAGTGTAATATAAAGATTTATATTCACACAAGCCCACTGCAGTTAGCTCTGAGGCGGTTGGGGCTGTTGTGTGGATCACTGGAGTCAGTGGGAAGCCTGGGGGTGTTTGTGGCTTCCCCCTGTGAGAGAATGCAGCAGGGGGAGGCATGTGAACCTGTGGATAATGGAGACAGGGGGGAGGTTGAGGTGAGAGAGGGGTCCTATGGCTTGGATCACACCCCCTGCTGGTAAGTGCAATATCCTGTGGGTGATCTCTGTGGGTTTGGTCAATGTCAAACAGATGTTAGGATTACAACCCCAGCTGAACTTCTGGAGAAGAGTCTCTGATGGGAGGATCTGTCCTGTCTTTCCGAATAAGCCTCTAGAATTATTACCGCTCCAAGGTGCCAAGCGGAGCCATTTCACAGGGTTACATAGCTGAGACGCTTTTCCAAAAACATGCACATCGCTCTTGCCTTGGGCTATGGCCTTCAGAGCGAACCCTTGGGGAAACTTCCTATTGCTTCAACACTGCTGGGCCCCTTCAATGTTTTCTTCATTTTTTTTATGTTACTACCTTTGATCCAGTGGCCAAATGGTGTTGTTAAGAGACACTTGTAGTTTAACAGCCTGGCCATGCTGTAAACGTCCTCTTCTGCCGCTGTTTGAGGACTGAGGCCAGTCAAATGCCTCACCACACACTGGACTACAGTTTTAAGTGTTTGCCAACAAGTTGAGATGGGCCATTGTGCAGATATCCAGATGGCAGTTTAAGAGATGCCAAACTCTGGGACAGATCGTATGATAGTATGCCTAGCAGTCCAGATACCAAACTGTAAGCAAATGCAATCTCATAACCTAGTGGCCATGTGATTCTTTTTATCTTCTTTCCTCATGATTTTATGAGATTTATGAGACCACAGCTTTGTATACTGGATTCTCCTCCATGATCCCGTTCGGAAATCTGATGTATGAAGCAAGAACAGGCTCAAAATTTCCAGGGCATGGCTCTGCACAAACAATTGTCTAGATCCCGCACCATAAAACCAAGTTGTTTTTTATTTAAAGAAAAAAAAAAAACACTTCCTTCTTTCTATATCCTGATGCTAAAATCCTCCCTGTACACTCCTGGGATCACAAATTTATTGGAGCAAAATGTCAGTATGATTTATCCAGCCACCTGCTTCAGTCTTGACCTTAACTTAAACATAGCATGCATAACTGTATCATGGGTACCCAGCTGAATTGAGTTAAAAACCACACGGCCAGACAGGACAAGATGAAGGCTCGAGAGAGCCTTGTATAGGCTACTTTATTACAACCTAAATTTTCCAAGTGTTGGAAAAGATGAAGGATGCAAGCACAGCTGCCTGAGAGCCATCTCTATCTTTGAGATAGTGCAGACCACGATCTCTCAGCTGGGCCCTGACCCCAAACACTGATTGTACGAGCGTGTTTGATTGCTAACAGCTAACACATGGAGCTTTTTATTCAGGGCATCTCATGTAAGCTCCGTCTTCCCATCAGGCTGTTTTAGGAGTCTGCGGCTTGGCTGCGTTTCGCTTTCTTTCGTTTTCATCACTCTTCATATGAGTCTAATGAAGAACATGCCCTGTGAAGGCCTGCACTGTAGCTCTGTTACTCAGACGAATAAGTCATCCAGGGTTGCGCCACCACAATGAAGATTTCTCTTCAGTCGCAATAACCGAACTGCTGTAATGTAAACATGCGAATCCCGTGCAATGCCGTGTCCTGAATTGCTATGCATGCTCAAAGCAGCTGATCTTTGTAGTTCATTAGTGGGTTGTCTTAAATGTGTTTGTCTTAAATGTGTATGGTTTTGGAGTGAAAGTGATGATGATACATTGGCAGACCCACTGTGTGCTGCTGTCAAAAGTTCTTTAAGAGACAGAAGAGCATCACTTGGTTGCACCATCCCTCTAGGAATTAATTAAGTTGTGAATCAAAGGCCGCCAAGAGGCGCTATGGATACCCGTCACATTTCATAGTGAGGCGAGTTTCTTCTGCCCCTGGTGGCATGCAGACCTTTGATTTCGAGGCATCTCATGGTGTATGATGTCCTTTCATAAGACATTCGCTGTAATTAGATGGTGCTTGATGCTTGATTGTTTCTGCTTGATGAGGACTTCTCATTTGATGCCTCGGTTGATGTGGGTCTGACTGATCATTTTAATCTCACTGAATTAGTTTCCGAATGAACTGAATATGAGTTTATTACACCCCTAAAACTGTGCTGCAGAACAAGGATGCCTAGCAATGCGAGGCGAAACTCAAACACTTGAGCCAATACCAGCAAGGGTAGAGTAGATATCGTAGAAAAAAAGGAAAGGATTTGATCTGATATTATAACAAATCTGGCTTGACGTATGAGAGAACTGCTTGGAGTGCAACAACGTAAAGCAGCAGGATAAAGAAGGTCATGTGGTAAAAACATGTGATAACTAGCCACGTAGCCTAATGCTAACAACAACAACAACAACAACAACAACCAGTGAGCTTATTAAGCAAAGCAGTTGCTTAAGTGTGAAAAGTGTTAAGTTGCAATCAGGAAATTCTGGAAAAAATCTGTTTTTTTTTTCTTACAAATTACTATTATTATATTTATTTATATTTGCAATACAAGTGATTTGTGGTGGGAAAGAGTTTGATTTAATTTTTTTTTAAAAAAGCTGTGTTTTTATCCTGTTTTTAGCTGTGTATATTTCCTATATGTTTTAGGTGAAGTTCAGTTGAAAGAAAAAAGAAAAGAATAATTTTAAAGCTTAGTAGTTTTTAAAGGAAAAAAGGAAAAAACTACCGGGTGAGTATTGATAATACTAATACAGTTAATTAGTTATAATTAGCTATAATAACTAATACAGTTAATAGTGAAAATAATATTTTCAGCTTTAATATCGGAAAAGAAAGAGTGGTGTCGTGCCATCTCTATCAATTAACTGTGTTGAAAATCGAACAGCAAATAAATAATATATATTTAATATAATCAGATGTTAATATTTTGATAATACTTTAATATATCTTTTTCAAATAAATAATATAAAAAAGATGGGGGTTATGGTAATATAATATATTATTATATTATTATATAATAATATATATTTAATATAATCAGATGTTAATATTTTAATATATATTTTTCAAATAAATGATATACAAAAGATGGGGGTTATGGTAATATAATATATTATTATATTATTATATAATCTCCCCCCATTTGCCACTGCGCTCTTCAACAAGATGCAGTTTGAAGTTTATTTGCCAAATAATTGATAAATTAATGAGTTACGTGTAAATTATTGTAATTTACAATATTGAGCAATATGTAAGACATTTCATGTTGTAGACATCACATAGATTTCTAAATCATAACACTACACTATGTCCAGTGAGCTGGTAATCATGAACTAACATAAATATCTTTTAGCGTTTGATAACGATGAAGTGTTGGGCAAATTTGGATTTTTCAAACCAATCTCGGAGGCAATATTCTGATCTGTATATTCATGCATATACAAAATCAAGAAGTTATGAATTCTTCCTGAGGTTAATGGTGAGGTTAACCTGGTCCTAAAGAATCTATAACGCAAAAGCAGGAAAGAAGAAACTTCCTTTTTTTTTTCGAGCGCTGTTCGGTTCATTAAGCAACTCAACTCGGTTCGTATAAAATACTTGCATGTAAAATTGCTCCCCTAACATTCATACTTCATTGGTAATGTACTGTCCCCCCTCCCCCCCCCTCCCCTTTTTTTTTCCTCTAGTCACTTAACGCAGACTTTCACAGACATACAGCATTCCAACCTAATTCGTGATGACAAAACTTTTTTTGTTTTAATTGTTGTCTTTCATAAGCGCCTACGTGTCATTTCTTGTCTAAGCCCAACGAGGAATATCTCCCGAACAGCCGCATTCCTTCATGCAAAAATTCACCTTGACACATGCACGTCTTGTGGCGCCCTCGTCTTCCCTGTTATCCCGCGTCCCATATGGAGTTTATCTACGTCTCTCTTTGATGGCCATTCCCATGTGGTTGGGAGCTCGGGCTGCTGGAGAGGGGGAACGGTTTACTGTGCTCTTCATCAGAGCAAGTCAACGCAAGCCGGGGTGTTCAGGAAAAAGCAAGAGAGAGAGAGAGAGAGAGAGAGAGAGAGAGAGGGAGATGCTGGCCACAAAAATTGCCTGAGGACAAATCACCCCTGACTGGTAGAGAGATTTCTCAGAGCAGACAAGAAACAAAAATATTAGTGTTCCGCTGGTCTGGGTTTATGGAGGCAATTACATATGTTTGCCCTTTGGAGAGACTGAAATAATACTTAGCATGGGAGATAATGCCGCCTGGTAATAAAAACCCTAACAACAAACAAACAAACAAACAAAAGAAGACCTTTTCTTATTAGTAACATTACGAAAAATAATGGCATTTTGACACAGAGTAAAAATCAGTCAGAGATCAGTCGAAGCACGTTCCTCCATGCTTCAGCCGAAGTAGATAATGAACCCAATATGGCAACAAGAAACAATGGAACCTGAGAAGTTTCTGAAGCCATTTATCCAAAATCAGCCCGGTATAACATAACATAGATTTTCAGGGGTCACCGCCTCCATTGAGACAGCACAATGAAGTGACTTCTCCAGGGGTCAACTCCCCTCGGATTCCTCCATATAGCCAAGAAGAAGTGACTTCATATACTCCAATGAGAAAGCCCATTGTGCTCGCTAGTCTTGGGGGAAAAAAAAGAAAGGAAGAAAAAAAAAAAAAGAGAAAGAGATGGTCCCCTGCTGACCTGGGCTCCAAGCTCAATCACACAGAGAAATGTGGAGTTACTACCTAGACTGGGAAAAAGTCGACTAGTCTGAGAGGAGACAGGATGTCGGCTCGGAAAAGGTTAAGATTAAAAAGTGCTTCAGGTTGCAAATCAAATGTTTGCTTGGAAAAATGAAGACGGTTCTCTCTAATGTGTCTATTAAAAATGTCATTTCAAACGGGGGAAGTTTTAAAAAAAAAAACAAGCCCTGAACTTTTTACCTATTTGCATATTTGCACGTCTCACTTGTGGTTGTGTTTGTGTTTTGTCGTGCTATGCACTTGGGATGATATTAAGAGATGTGTAACAGAACCGCAGTTCTCCACACACGGTGTTTAGTTCATCAAAAGAAAACGCCGGAGGGAAAAGGGCGATTTGATGAAGCAGGGCTGTGTGGGGTAGGCAAAGGGCAAGATCTTCTGCCCTTTTGCCCTCACTGGTCCAAGTAAAAGAAAATGCAAAACAAACCTGGCCGTAGCTTCGATATGCTTGTGGATGGTACAAGAAACTAAACATTTAAACAGCAGGAATTAAACGTTTTTGAACAACAGTTGCTTTATAACCAAATGGCACACATGAGCTTCTCATGTAGGGTTGCTAAGGTGGCGTTTTTTACACCAAATGGGGTCAGTGGATGGTGTTTGGCCTTCAATATCTTGTTTTAAAGAAAATAACTGAAATATAATCTAACCAAATTCCACAACAGTAGTCCATAGCAAACAAAGGGAAAGTGTAAGTGCAGACAGTGCAGACAGTGCAGACAGTGCATCTACGATCACAGTGAAACCTCTTTGCAGAGGTAGGCTAGGCACAGCACGACATCATGTGAGTGGAAACTAGTGATCATTCATTCTATGCTTTTCTTCTGATATAGTCTTCCATCATAAATGTGGTCTAAATACACACACACAAAAAGCTCAGTGAATGAACTTAACTCAACTGTCTACACTGGTTCAACCTGATTGAATTGTGTTACATTAACACAATTTGTTTTACACCCAACATGACTAAATCTGAACTCTGTGCTCCCACGTAAGCTGAGAATTGAACCCAGCCTGCTAGCATTCAGTGACACCTACACGAACGCCGCGCTATTCCAGCACGCGTGCTCTAACTCCACGAATTCATTCCTGCAGTCTCGGTTCCCGTCAGTTCAAACGTCCTCACGAGATTCCATAATGTAATTGGTTTACGTTAGCGCTACACGAATTCATCCCACTCACTCTGCACAAGTCGATCTAGAAACGAGAAACTTGTTTAAATTAAACTTTAGTATACGCAATGAAATCAGGCTTTGATAAGAAACTTAAAATAATGTAAACTATACATAATATGTTTAAAATCGGACTGAGCACATATTCCTTTTTTTTTTTTTTTCAGTGTACGAAAGAACGTATTGCAAACCCTGAGAGAAGGAAAGAGGGATTACGGAGTGGATAACGGTATAGCATGATCAAAAGCCTGTACTGCAGATACCTCAGAGATGCGCGCGCACCACGGTGACCTTGTTTCCCTCACGCAAAAAGCCTGAGAAACACAAGAAAAATGTGCCTCCCTATTCCAGCACCTGGGAAATATATTTGGGCTGGAAATTTTTATTCAGACCCAGTAACCCTGGTCTTATGATATGTTTCCAAAGATGTTGAATAACTTATTCGTGTCTCAATATAAATATAAGAAATATATATAAATATTAAAAAAATAAAATGAAGCATAAGGCTGACACATGCACTGAAATTTATGGGTTAGGCCAGCTAGTCTGGATCTGTTTTTCATTTTATAATCATTTAAAGCTGACTGGAAACTAGTGCAGATTTCTGCCCAAGTCTAATGTACATAATAATAATAATAATAATAATAATAATAATAATAATAATAATAAAAATAAAGCCTATAGACTATATATATAAAGGTGTAAAAATAGAACTGGGCCTACAAGCAAGAATTTTTAATTTAAAAAAAATAAAATAAAAATGATATCAAACAGTTTCAATAGTTTGGCCTGTAACGTTGCACCGCCTGGGTACCGCGCGCCCGTGCGGGAATGCGTGAAAATGGCGCCGGAGGGCTCGCGGGAGTGCGGTGGAAGGGGGCGTGGCCATCACGCGGTCCGCCGCGGTCGGTGAGCGCGAGCTCAGGCGGACTGAATGAGCTGAATGGGGTCCCGGCGCTCTTTCACATCCTTTCAAAACCTCTTCAGCCTGACTGCTGGGACTCTTCATAGCGGACAATAGCAAATGCACTAAAACTTTTTTTTCCCTTCTTTTTCTTATGCTAATTCCTGTGACCGGGTCCTCACATGAAAAAAAATCCCACTCCCACCAACTGTTTTTTCGCCTCTTCCTCCAAGATTTAAATGGGCCAATTAGTTTTTTTTCCTGCTTTTTTGCCTTGTTCTGCCTCCTTGTCAGCTACATTTCTAAGCACACAGGCCCTTTCATTCTCTCCCAATGAATTGCAGAGTTTTTCTTCTTCTCCTTCTTCTNCTTCTCCTTCTCTTTCTCAACACCCATATATAATGATCACACCAAAGCCACTTGTGTAGAGATACCATAACACACAACACATGAAACTGATGGCTGATATTTCTTCTGCAACCTTCAGCATAAAGCTCCAGAAAGCAGTAAAGGAAAGCTGGTTGGGTTCGGAGAGCAAAGCCAGGGCCTTCCAGCTAACAGCACGAGCTGCTCACAAACCCCTGAGCTCGTGATAGCTGGACCTAACGAGACTTAATTACACTACGCATGTCTACTGAACGCGCAGAGTTTCATCTTAATGACGTGGACCTTCCAAACTTTACATTTTATTTGTTTGTTTATTTTACTTTGCATTATTTTATGCAATGCAATTAAATACGTTTGCTTGGCCTACTAGTAAATAAAATGCACGATAGAATAACAGTAGAAATTTGAATTTCGAAAGTGGACAAAAAAATAAATAAAAATTAAAATGCACGCGCTCAAAAGGAGAAAGCAGTCAAAGCTTTATCAGGAAACTCCAGCCCTCAGTGAAGGCATGGTGCATGGTTTAAATTTGGGGGAATCAGGGCTCTAATGGCACTGGCGCCTCTCCACCTTTCCGATCAGATTTTTCTGTCCCATATGGATCAAGTTGCAGACAAAAAGATTTTTGAAATTCCAGCGCCAAGCCGGTTGAAAGTGCAAACAAGAGTTTAAGGGCAGATCCGAACTCTTTTACTTTATCTTTATTGTAGCATGAAGCATGTAATGTAATGCACTTTAAAGGAGTTTTTATATATATATATATCAGGAGAGACAGCAACAGTGTAAACAAGCATGCAAACAAATCGGGGTTTAATTCTGTATATTTAGGTGATCAAAGCACTCAAAGTGAAACAGAAATGCATATATGCATAATTTTACATGCACTGTTTATTTTATTTATTTTATTTTCTAGACAGTTTTAGTTGAGATGTGAGGTGTGTAGCTCTGCTTTTATAGTTCGCTGCAGTTTTAGAGTTTGAACTTGTAGCTCGTGCATTCAACTTTTCCATATATATATATATATATATATAAAATGATTACTAATGTATGAGCTTACCTTTTTAGTGTTAATGTCTTTCCTAGTTCACGTGCCCAAAAGCTGAGCCTCGGCTCTTCTTCACGCCGAACTTTCTCGCTGCAGAAGGTAGAAGTTCGTCCTTCGCGGCGGGACCCGAACCGCCATCCGAGCGCGGCGCAAACTTCGACCAAAACTTTTGCCCCAAACTCTCCGCGATCATTCAGCGCGCCTCGGCCCGGGACTTCGCGCGTCTTCGCGTCACTTCTAAAGATTCAGCGCAGGAACTTTTGTTTTCGCGCAGCGAAGCCTTTCCGCGAGCCGACCATCGCTCGCGCACAACACAGAAAAGGAGCTGAAACGCACGGAGATTTGGGACGGTGTGTGTGTGTGTGTGAGAGAGTGTGCGCGCGCGCGCATGTATGTGTGTGTGTGTGAGTGAAAGAGAGAGGGAGAGGGAGAGAGAGTGTGTGTGAGTGTGAGTGTGAGTGTGTGTTGATCTCTCCGGGCTGATCTGTGTTCAGTCTGATCTCCTTCTCTTCCCCTCTGGTCTCTCTCTCTCTCTCTCTCTCTCTCTCTCTCTCTCTCTTGGTGAGTTTAACCATTTGCTGTTCCAGATGGGCCGGGCTAGTGGAGCGCGCGCGAACACACACACACACACACACACACACACACACACACACACACACACACACAGAGAGAGAGAGAGAGAGAGAGAGAGAAAGTTTGGTGTTCTGTGTTGTGTGGAAAAGAACAAACGGCAAAAAAAAAGAAAGAAAGAAAGAAAAAAAATCCCACGTGTACTCATCTGTATCCAGAAGGAAACACAGTGTTAATGCATCACTGGGGATTTGTAGTGTAAAAGTACATACGAATGCGACTTGTGAAAAGATGTTTTTTTTATTTTTTTTTGTTTTTTGTTTTTTTAGCTTTCCACACACCCAGGCCCAGACCTTTAGAGTTGAAGCCCTCAACGATTCATAGTTTATTTGTGACCGGGTTTTCCTCCATCTAGCTCTCATCCGTTTGGATAAAGAAGAAGAAGAAGAAGAAGAAGAAGAAGAAGAAGGAAAGTTCGTCCTGGTGATTTTGGCTGAAAAGCAAAAATCTTTCAGCATTTGCTTAAATCGTTCAGCTTAAAAGTTGAAAGTTAAATAAACTCTCAGTGTTAAATTAACTCTTTCAGTACTCACTCGAGGTGATTTTACACACACCTACATGCACAGTGATGAATTAACACTTTCATTCATGTCTCCTTTACTCTGACAGTGTGTGAGTCTGTATAAAGCTTAATTAACTCTTACTGTATTTATAGGAAACAGCAGGAATACACCAATGTTTATCTCAAACCCTTTACAGTGCCTCCACAGGAACAGCTGGATTACACATCAGGGTTTGCTCTTTAAGAACTCTTTAAGAAGAAACTTAACCTTATAGTTTGTCTATGGAACAGCTGGATTAAACCTTAAAGGGTTTATATATGAACAGCTGGATTAAACCTTAAAGGGTTTATATATGAACAGCTGGATTAAACCTTAAAGGGTTTATATAAGAACAGCTGGATTAAACCTTAAAGAGTTTATCTAAGAACAACTGGATTAAACCTTAAAGGGTTTATCTAAGAACAGCTGGATTAAATCTTAAAGGGTTTATCTAAGAACAGCTGGATTAAACCTTAAAGGGTTTATCTAAGAACAGCTGGATTAAAGCTTAAATGGCTTATATAAGAACAGCTGGATTAAACCTTAAAGGGTTTATCTAAGAACAGCTGGATTAAAGCTTAAAGGGTTTATCTAAGAACAGCTGGATTAAACCTTAAAGAGTTTATCTAAGAACAGCTGGATTAAGCCTTAAAGGGTTTATATAAGAACAGCTGGATTAAACCTTAAAGGGTTTATCTAAGAACAGCTGGATTAAAGCTTAAAGGGTTTATCCAAGAACAGCTGGATTAAACCTTAAAGAGTTTATCTAAGAACAGCTGGATTAAGCCTTAAAGGGTTTATATAAGAACAGCTGGATTAAACCTTAAAGGGTTTATATAAGAACAGCTGGATTAAACCTTAAAAGGTTTATATAAGAACAGCTGGATTAAGCCTTACAGTGTTTATATAATAACAAACCGATTGACCCTTACTGTGTATATATAAGAACAGCTGGATTAATCCTTGCAGTGTTTATACAGAACAGCTGGATTAACCTGTAAAGTGTTTATATAAGAAGAAAAAAAATTAATGTACCTCTTAATGTAATGCACAGCTGGATTAAACTTTACAGTGTTTCTATAAGAACAACTGCAATTACCCTTACAGCATTTATAAGAACAGCTGGATTAATCCTAACAGTTTTTATATAAGCATAAACAGCATGATTAACCATTACAGTGGTTACACAAGAACAGCTGGATTAACCTTTACATTGTTTATATACGAATAGCTGGATTAACCTTTACAGTGTTTATGTAAGAACAGCTGGATTATCCTTTAATATGTTTATGTAAGAACAGCTGGATTATCCTTTGCAGTATTTCTAAAAGGGATTAACCCTCAGAGATAAGACCATTTATATACTGTAAGAACATCTGTCTCGTCCTTTACTGTGTTTATATAAGAACAGCTGGATTAACCATTACACTATTCCTATAAGAACAGCTGGATTAACCCTTAAAGTGTTTATATAAAGAATAGCTGGATTAACCTTTAAAGTGTTTATGTAAGAACAGCTGGATTATCCTTTAATGTGTTTATGTAAGAACAGCTGGATTAACCTTTAATGTGTTTATGTAAGAACAGCTGGATTATCCTTTAAAGTGTTTATGTAAGAACAGCTGGATTATCCTTTAATGTGTTTATGTAAGAACAGCTGGATTATCCTTTAATGTGTTTATGTAAGAACAGCTGGATTATCCTTTGCAGTATTTCTAAAAGGGATTAACCCTCAGAGATACGACCATTTATATACTGTAAGAACACCTGTCTCGTCCTTTACTGTGTTTATATAAGAACAGCTGGATTAACCATTACAGTATTCCTATAAGAACAGCTGGATTAACCCTTAAAGTGTTTATATAAAGAACAGCTGGATTAACCTTTACAGTGTGTAAATGAGAACAGATGGGTTGACCATTACAGCGTTTCAGCAGGACAGCTGGAATCATCCTTAAAGTGGTTATATAAGAACATCTGAATTAACTCATAGTATTTGTTTGAGAACATCTGGACACAAATAAACGGTGTTTGGGTTAATTCAGCACTGTAGACACTCTACTGACACTATAGGAGTTTATTTTTGCTGCACCGGGGATGAGTGAGTTACACGAGGACAAGCATCCTCAGAGATAACGTACGACTGGCAGCGTTTTTATATCTCATGTCTTTTCTGTGTATTTTATGTCTCATGTCTTTTCTGTGTATTGTGCAAACACAACAACTGTGATGACCAGAATGGAACGTACAGATGAAACTACTCAAACATTCACAAATCAAAAAGTCTATCCTACATTACCAACAATACTGAACCAAAATATTAATCATTCAGATGTTCCTCTCTGTAGCATCTTTAACACCATGTTAGCGATGCCAAGTTCCACTTCTGACATGTTTGGCCAAAGTCAAAAACTGTACTATGTGTCTCTCTACGTTATATGGCTTCTGTTTATCTGTAAGAATCTGCTGTCGAAACACAAAACACAAGTGTGTGCTAAGGAAATTCTCCATAAATCTCTCTCAAGTTTTGTTTTTTTAAAAAAGAAATTAAAATTAAAATGAAATATTAAAAGGTTCCTTCTTTTGGTGGATTTGATTTGCTGGATTAAAAATCAAACCTATTTTGTTTCGACCGTAATTCTGCCAAGACTTTTAACATATAACGGTGTCAGGTCTCAGATGCTTTAGAAAAAAAAAATAGAAAGAATTTTTTTACTTTTCTAAAATATATAAATGGTATTTAGCTCTGTTACTTCTGATAATTCCTACATGAAATGTATTCACAGTAAAATGTTGACTGAACAGCAGAATCAGATGCACTGATGGCAGCCAGCGCCATCTACAGGATAAAGAGTGAACTGCAGTGAAGGAACTGCCTTCCTTCCAGAGTGTGAAGACCCTCTTCCTAGAGACGCGTAGTATTGCACTTCATTAACACATCTTATTCAGCCAAATCTACACTAAACTTCTGAAGTGTGTTAGAAGTGGGGAAACCCAAATCACCATAGGACTCCCTTTGTTTCAGGAATGAACTTGTGGACTTGCCTTCTGTCTTCAGATGAAAACTGAAGACTCACCACTCTCGTTAAAAGTGTACTGTCTTCTTTACTGTGCTCATTCTGGCATTAACACGTATGTAACAGGGTTTTAGCCTTCAGTATTCTTAGATCACAGCCTATCTGCACTAGCATGAGGAAATGTTTTCAGCAGAAATTTCAGTGCACTTCTGAAAGTCGCTCTGGATAAGTGCATCTGTTAAATGGTGATGTAAATGCAAACATAAATGTTAATGAAAAGTGGTTTGAGGAAAAAGGGATACTACATGGTACCTGGGCAGTCGTGGCCTAATGGTCTGAGAGTCAGACGTGTAACCTGAAGGTGAACCTGAAGGTGGTGGGTTCGAGTCTCGGGTCCGGCAGGGATTGTAGGTGNGTGCACTTGGATGGGTTAAATGCAGAGCACAAATTCAGAGTATGGGTCACCACACTTGGCCACAAAGTCACTTCACTACCTTTCCTTGTCACTGGGTTGGCACAGTAATTAATTTAAGTACATTTAATATGTATCTTTCATTTATGCATATAGTATACCCTATGTACATACTTTATATAATTTAATAATGTAATGTTAGACCCTTTAGAGATACACTATATGCATACACTGTACTTGTTTAAGGTTTAGCAAAAAAAACAAAAAAAAAACCCAGTAAACCCATCCAAGTGCACACACACAGTAGTGAACACACTCACACCCGGAGCAGTGGGCAGCCATTTTAGCTGCGGCGCCCGGGGAGCAATTGGGGGATCGGTGCCTTGCTCAAGGGNTATTGAGGGTGGCAGAGAGCGCTGGTCATTCACTCCCCCCACCTACAATCCCTGCCGGACCTGAGACTTGAACCCACCACCTTCAGGTTCACCTTCGGGTTACAAGTCCGACTCTTAGACCATTAGGCCACGACTGCCAATCAATCAAAAGTGCAGAGTTAAGTTACTGTAAAAAAAATTACTGTAAAAAGAAAGAACAAGAAAGAAAGAAAGAAGAAAAATGACAAAACGGAGCAGATGCAAATTGTGTGCTCTGCCTAATGTAACAGCTGCTGAGGTGACGTGGTGGTTATTTCTTAAAAAGGCGTGGCCACGAATGAATGTATTGAAGCCATGAGTTATAAGATGTGGGCAGGAATTGAGTAACTCGAGTCCATGCTGTGGGAAAATCATATTAACTCATACTTAAATCATTCCATGCCTCCAGCCATATTAGAAACTGGAGTGTGCAGCAAAAAGGGTTTTTAAGGTAACCATCAGGTGCTCATGGATAAAAAGCTGCCACTTATCTGTTTTAGTTCAAATGTAGACAGTAGAAAAGTTTACACATTTTGCATTGATGACTGAACGTATCATCTTCTTCCTACAAGAACATGTTCACTTTGCATAAGTTTGTTCAATGACAGAAATCCATTGTCATGTAAATATAACGTGTAAAACAATGAACATCTCAGTTCTGCAATTTACAATCTTCTTCTTCTTCTTTCGGGTTTTTCCCTTCAGGGGTCTCCACAGCGAATCATCACTCTCCACCTATCCCTATCTTCTGCATCCTCAACACTTG
>CM074955.1:3086036-3103074 GCA_037577455.1 Pangasius macronema
AAGTGCAGGAGACCAAGGTGCAAGATGAACATGCTATATATAATTATGAAATATGTAAACAGCAGACAAGATAGAATCTATTAAAAACATAAATAGTTATGTATAGAAAAAGTGAGTGTACATGGGAGATATATTAGAAGAAATATTGCAGCTTTAGAGGGGAGACTGACTGTCAGTAGGTTGGGGGGTCACCTGGGGGGAATTGGGGTGTCACCTGGGGGGAATTGGGGTGTCACCTGGGGGGAATTGGGGCAATCAGGCTGACTGCAGCGGGGAAGAAGCTGTTCTTGTGCCGTGATGTCCTGGTCCTGATGGACCAGAGAGGCTGGAAGAGTACGCTAACAATGTATTGTTTAAGGGTACTTAAAATGGGCCTTCATATCACATTCATAAGCATAAATCTTTTAAAGAAATACTGAAGGATTTATGTCAGGTTTACATCAAAACCCGTGAAACGACAAATATTTTTATATGTATAGATATATTGTTTGATGAGATATTGTTATGAGAAAGAGAGAACCTTAAAGTACTATTATCGGTCTCTGTTTAAGACTGGTTGTGGAAATACTTTGTTATTATTTTTGTCTTTACTAACAGCACATTCATGAGATTTTGATAAAAAGAACCTGTAATGTTACCTTTTGGGAGTGAGTTTACTGCACAGGAATTTAATGAAGTGCTGTTTTGCATTCAAAGCTATATGAAGCACCATTCCACTACAAACGCCCTTCTTTACAAAGCCCATGTGCTCATCAGTTCAATGCCCTCAAACTAAAATGATAATCAACTGGCATATATGATGGCTAGGAAGCATCATGAAGCACATGTATACCTTCTACTTTCTCAGTGTCATGGATGTGCTGCTATAACAGATTTGTGCAATGCTTACAATATGCTATAAAGTGTATGAGTAATTGTTCATGGTTTGGCTGTGTAAGCTGAACAGTGTGTGTAGAACTTCGACTTAAGTTCACTCAAGTTTAGCTGTAGCTCTTTGTGTTCACAAACTCACACTTGTTTCACTCAAGTGGATTTGGTTAAAAATGTCTGTTAAATGAGTAAACTTAAATCCAATAAATCCAACTCCTTGTTGTGAATTATTCTTTTTTTATTATATTGTTTTGGCAAAAAAAATCAAAGCTATGACTGTATTAGGTAATTTGAACTAAAGTATTTATGCCTTTGGGATTCTCTTTCTGGAACCCTGCAAAAAAAAATCAATAATAATAATAATAATAATAATAATAATAATAATAATGATTAGATGTTAGATGGGCTAACATTAGCATTAACTAGTATGCGATATATGTAATATAAATTTTTTTTTGTTTTTCATACTGTTTTTTTTTTTTGTGGTGTTTTTTTTTTTTTTTTTTTTTTTTTTTTACATTCAAATTAAACCTCCAGTTTCCTCCCTAGCATTTGTTAACACACACTTGGGGAAAAAAAAAAAAAGGTCTCACAAAAGAGGCTTAAGAGAAAGCCTTCTGGTCCATTTTACTAGAGCGGTAAGTAACAAATAAGGGTCATTGTCATGGGACGTTAAACCTGGTTTATTTTAATTGCGACTTCAGAGCACTCACACTGCAAGGTCAGTCAGAGCTCAAACGACCGGCGGACCTTTAGCGTGTGACCGAGAAATGCAGGAGTGTGTTGTGGAGTAGAGGTGCTTTTAAAACTAGCCCTTGGCCTTGGTTAGAAAGGACAAATATTTAAAATGTGATATTGTTAAAAAAAAAAAAAAGAAGAAGAAAGAAACATGCATATTTTAATCAATGGTCTGAACAAAGACTAATTATTTTAAACAGATTCTATACATAAACAAATATATTTATATAAAAAATCCTTAGAAATAATTTTCATTTAATTTTTTTCTTTTATTTTTCCCTCCTTTTTTCTCTCTCCCTTTCAGAGGAGTCCAAAAAATTGAACTGTAAGTCCTTATTGTCTTATGAAGACTGGTGTTGGTGGCATGTTTAAATAAAAAAAAAAGAAAAGAAGCTCAAAACAAAATAATTTTGACGCAAAAGCTGATTATTCAGTACAGGACTGCGCGCCGGTGGATTTATAGCACTCAAATAATGGGGAAAATGACCAGTAGGGGACACTAGAGGGTCTCGTTTAGGCTCGTTCACAGAGTAATGCATGGAAAGACTTTGAACTTGAGTGTCCAAGTCATCAGAATGTGTTTGTTTGAGCCAAAATCTCTTTTCCCATGTATGTAGAATTACACATGACTATTACTATTTTCTCTAAATGAAAATCCTTGGATTGTGTTGGATTTGTGGTTGGAAGACGCCCAGCACAAACCAAAGTGAAATGAAACTCATTCCTTTGAGGGCAAGAAAATAATTATTGACTGTTGTTTTAATTATTGAGAAAGGCAGAGTCATAAAAAGTCATAAAGACAGAAAAAGAATGGAAGAGAAGAGGCGTTGAATTCAAATATGGCGTCGAATTGAAAAGACATCTCGTATCCTATGCTCCTTTTCTCCAGGATTTGATCGCCAAGTTGAGTTACATCATTTAATTTATATACAATTATGAACTGGAATGAAATAGTAAGCTTCGAGGGGCCGATGTGCAATAGTGAGGCAATTCCCTGAGCTGACAGTTTATTAGTTACTAGCATGGCTGTAACTAGCTATGAGGACACCAAGGACCTCTGGAACTCTGGACTTTTTTTCTTTTTAACCTAACATGTGACAAATTCAATACGGAAAAAGTGACATCGTGGTGATGTAATGACAAATGTAGTCTACTATGCAGAAAAATGTAGGGTTAGGGTTAGGGTTAGGGTTAGGGTTAGTCTCTACTTACCTCACAGCAGCTAAGGACACTTTATGTTTCCTCATAGAGTTAATTGCTGATTGTTTTTATCTCCCAAGATACTACACTACCAGACTTTAACTACTTGCTGAGAAGTATGCAATGCACGTACAGTATTATAAGCTAGGATCTGACACGGCTATGATATATGTGCGAGTATATGCAAGAACATATGATATATTGTTTTTTAAAGTTAGATTACTTGTAGCATTTCTAGCCAAAACAGCTTGTTAATTGCAGTAATGCTAGCCTACAAGCTCCTTAGCTGATAAACACTTAACCCTGGTTCAGTGTTAAGCTACTGTGCTTAATGCTACTCATTAATAGCATCTTATGAGCATGATGAAGTCTTTCGTATAGATGGCTTGGCAACGTAACGTAACTCAGAAATCAACATGTACCTCAAAAACACTCAACATTCTAACTTGAGTCAGAGCAGTTTATGGATGAAAAGAAGGATAACAACATGGTTATCCTTCTTTCACACTGTGGCTTAGTGGTTAGGACATTACCTCGCACCTCCGGGGCTGGGAGTTCAATTCCCACCTCTGCCCTGTGTGTGCAGAGTTTGCATGTTCTCCCTGTGCGTAAGGGGTTTCCTCCGGGTAATCCGGTTTCCTCTGCCAGTCCAAAGACATGCATTGTAGTCTGACTGGCATGTCTAAATTGTTCGTAGTGTGTGAATGGGTGTGTGTGTGTGAGATTGTGCCCTGCGATGGGTTGGCACCCCGTCCAGGGTGTCCCCCGCCTTGTGCCCCGAGTCCCCTGCGATAGGCTCCAGGCTTCCCGTAACCCTGTGTAGAATAAGCGGTACAGAAAATGGATGGATAGATGGTAGTAAAATCCAAAGTAGTGATCAAGAAAATTACTCAAGAAAGAGTAAATAAGTCATCTGGTGAAAACACTACTTGAGTAACTGCTTTATAAATAACTTTTCTATGTGTCTACATTTGATGCAGCTAATCAAAAAATGTTCCAGAGGAATGCATTTTTGAACAGCTTTGAACAATAACTAACCGAGTGAGCTATGCTGATGTAAACACCACCTCCATTATAGAGCACATAAAGAAAGGTAATATTAGCCGACTAGCTAACTTAGCCAAATGCTGTTGGGGTTTCAGTAGCTTGCTACGTTTTAGCGCCATTGGTAGCTATCTAGCAAATGTTAACCATGAGTGCTACCTATAAAACACTGAAGTGATAAGTTTAATACAGAGCTTTCACACTGTAACTGTAAGATCTGGCTCACTAGTCTAGATCACTCAGCTAGCTAATGGCTTACCTGTACATGGTTTTGCAGGTTGGATGATGAGCCGTGAAATGCAGATCTCCACAGGTTTTTTAGCTCACATCTTCTTTAAGCATTTAAAATGGTGGATACCTAATAAATTCGTCCATGGAGGCTCATCTGTCTTTACTGTCTAGACGTTGCTGTTACTGACTTTTCAGCAGGAAACTGTCTTATTTTGATTGGGTCTGGAAATTGAATTATTTAACCAGCTTTCAGGATTAACTACAAAAATTATTTGTAGCAAAATTGACTATTTTATTTAAAGAAAACTCAAGGAAAAGTACTTTGATTTAATTATACTCAAAAAAGTACCATTATAGCGAACCATATACTCAAACACTGTAACGGGCATACATGTAGCTTATTATTTTCCACATTTGGCATTGCGATACATTACAGTATCTGTGCCACATTTCTGCAACATAGACCTCAATCAGACTTTGATCCTGGTTATAGCCCTGGTGACTAGATTAGGCGAATACATGAATACAGAGCAGGAAGTCTAAGACGAGCAAAAAATCAGAAACTGAAAAAAAATCAGTTTCAGTAGAAATACAGCACAACGTGTACACAACACAGTGTAAGTAACTACAGCATAATACACCCTAATTAGTGTCGAGATAAACTGGATATAGTATATAAGTATAAAAAAACGGAGCAAAGTGTTTATAACATGACATTGTTTTACTCTCCTTCCCACTCATGAATGCACAAATGTCTCCACGGGAAAACCCAAATCTAATCTGCACTCCTCTAAATAGGCAGCATTGTTGTCCTCCAGAGAGTGTGCTGTTTTCGAAACCTCTATGACTAAACAAATTGGAGCCTGACCTCTTGTTCTGGTGTACTTACTTGTGACAGGTGTATAAATTACTGCACAGCCTCCCTGGCCATTACGCATCCAGCACTCTGGGCCTCTTTGTGAAGTGTTCCTAGACATGAAGGGCCATGACCTTTGACTCCTGCCTCTCATATTCGCCCCCACAACCCACCCCCAACCTCTGCCCACCAGGCTATGGCCTCCGCCCAGCTAAATGTCTGATTTATTTGTGCAGCACTCGCTGCGGCACTGGCTCTTTGACCCCCTGTATTGTGTGGCGATAAAGGTGTAGAGAGAGAGTGAGAGGGGACAGCCCTAGCTCTAGGACATGCCTAGCGCCTAGAAAAAGAGAGCAGGGAGAGGACATGTACCTATTTTCACACACACACACACACACACACACACACACACACACACACACACACACACACACACGATTTAGACTTTGGAGTGATGTTATTCCGAGTAAAAAAATCCAAGCCTGTGGTTTCTTTGCTAAAGCTGCATGTGTTCTCTTAACGGTTCATCAAAAGGCTCATTTTTAAAATGCTGCCCCTCTTTAAGTTTGCTAGTCTGCCACTACAGGTGGGATTTAACTACCATGTATATTACTTTCCCACTAGCTGAGTTTATGTGGCGTTTATGAATTGGACCATGTGGCGAGGGCAGGAAGGCAGGAAGCAACATAACCTTATGTTTCAACAATGATGTGTGGCAAAGAGTGGGTGTTCTTAGTTCTCAGTGTCAATTAGCATTTTTGCACAGAACATCTATCTATCTATCTATCTATCTATCTATCTATCTATCTATCTATCTATCTATCTATCTATCTATCTATCTATCGTAAATTGTAGAGTTCTATATAGAGTTAACTGTAATGGTTCCCCCATAGAGACTATTTAAACCATATAAGTGTTCTACTTTTTAACTTTCTTTCTAATACTATAATTTTTATTACTTATACCCATGGTTCTCAAAGTAGGGTTCATGAAGCATAGCCAGGGTTCTGTGTTATTATTATTATTATTACTTTTGTTACAATGGTGAAAACAATAACTTACTATTATCAAAGTTATTATGACTATGAAAAATGGCAACTGGACTCTAACGACAATTTAAAAAAAAGAGTCTCTTTGGGTGGAAAGTTCAGAAAAAAAAACCTCTTGTACTTTTTTTTTTTTTTTTAAATAGATAGTTTGTAATCCATGATTGAAGTTAAACGAGTCCTGAATGTAAAACGTTTGAAAATTTCTGACATGTAGAGCCATTGGACTTTTCATCAGCTACATTCATAAATCTAGCATCTTTGGTTTGACCCTTTGGAGGAATTTGGTTTTGACCCTTTGGAGGAAATATAAAACTTATAGGTTCTATGTAAAAGCCTATGGTAGAAGGTGCCCAAAAATATCTGTTAGAAAGCTAGACCCATTCATCCAAAGTACACTTAAAGAACCTTTTTTTGTTAAACTATTTTTTTTAATTTGATGTTTCACATTGGTTTCACATTGGCTTTACATTAGTTCTCAGCGACTGTCACCTTTATGACTCCCTCATCCCCATCCTTACACCTTCAGTGCTCTGATATTATAAGGGTGGTGGTACATTCTCAGCACAGCAGTAACACTGGCATTAGTATGGTCGTGTGTGTGGCAGTGATTATGTGGAAAAAAAGAAATTTTTATGAATAATGATAATCACTAAACTAAACAGTAAACATGGTGTATATTCACTGTTAAAATCACTAATACTAAAGCAATGCTGAACAGAAAACTTGATGACTCCCACAAAATGAACGCTATGATTAAATTTGAATGACACTTGCATTTCTCCTACAGCTCCAGAATGAAAGTCTTAAAACTTTGTGTGCCATTCTATGTTTTTTTTCTCCATCCACTAAATATCTGTATCATTCTTACATAAAGCTTACATACATCTCTTTGTTGTTGCTTGTTCATCTTTCATTCTACTTCTTTTTTTATCTAATGCTCTCATATTTCTGTTCCTCCTAACACTCAATAGCTTGCCAAGAGATCTTCCTTCCTTTTTATCATCTGAAAGGACGTATGACATATGGGTGTGGTGGGACATGATGTGCTTCCACTGTCTATCTGTCAAGTTATCAAGAAATGGCCCATACGTAGGCACTCACAGCTCCATCTCCTCTCAGCTGCTGATATTTCAGTTGCTCTTTGTTGACTTGGCACCATTTGTAACTGGCTAAGATCAATGGCAGTGGGTCTCTTTTGTGCGAGCTGTGAAACTGCTGGCAGAGGAACGTGAGAAGCGAGGGAGGTGAGGAGAAAGAAAGGTGAGAGCACAGGGACATCCCGTTACGCCACTCCCCCTTTTGTCCTACCTCATCTCACGCTCCGGACGAGCAGACCTCCGAGACTGCCACTTGAAAAAATACCGCCTCTCCTAATCAACACTCATCTCAGTAACCTCTGCCTCACCTCTCTTCCACAAACTGTGTTTCACACCTCTTCCATTATAACTGGGCTACGCAGCGGGACTACACCATTTGCCCTACCTGTAGTGAACTGTCTAGGGGATGGAGGACCTTCAAACCGAGTGTCCCCAGTGTCCTTCACACCTGCAGCGTATCAGTTCTTCTTTGTTTCCCAAGTACTCCTGAAATACCTAGTCCCACCTTAGATTAACCAGCCTCACGAGGACACAGACAGCTTCAGATTGATTGGCAGCCTTCATGAAAATGAGCAAAAATATTTAGTATTTAGAATAAATAATGTTAAAACTAGTGCAATGTTAAACTTGGGACATCCGGGATGCTGAATAGTTTTGTTTCAAGCATTAAAAAGTTTTAGGTTGTGAATATTTTTTGCAATATATTAGTCTTGTATCATGTGGTTCTAAGAACCTTGGATATCTGCCAGGGGTGGTGAGAAACACCTGGATACCTCCTGCGCATGCATGCCAAGACCTTCCGCAAAGTCATATAGAGTATTTATAAATCCAACCTAAAACCTTCCTGCTGAGCTGAGCTGGACCAGTTCTGAATGACAAGGGACCCTGGTAGTTAACTGAGGTTCTTAAAAATTCACAGCCACATAAGTAACTAGCATTCTATTTCACCTGTCCAAATCTCCAGAGGCGATGAGAAACAACTGGGCAATGTAGGCAAAAAATGTCATAAGGAGCAGGACTACCCTGAAAGGTGCTCAGACATGACCTCCACACACACACCATGGGGAAGGCCACTTCTAACCTTATAGAACCCAAGAGAAGGTACAAGGTGATGTTCAGTTGGTGGCAGCAGCACAGACTTCCACCTCTAAATGGCACATGACGGTACTTTTACGGCATTTTGGCAGACACCTTTATCCAGAGCAACTTACATTTACACAACTGAACATTTGAGGGTTAAGAGATCTTCCTTCCTTTTTATTATCTGAAAGGACATATGACATATGTTCCACATGTAGGCACTCACAGCTCCATCTCCTCTCAGCTGCTGATATTTCAGTTGCTCTTTGTTGACATGGAACCATTTGTAACAGGCAATGGTATGTAATGTTCATTGGCAGGGCCAACTCAAGGGCCCAGCAGTGGCAACTTGGTGGAGCTTGTGTTTGAACTCATGACCTTCCGATCAGTAGGTCAATGTCTTAACCACTGAGCTACCACTGCGTTTGCATGGGACAGTATGAACCGGTATAGATTATGGACCAGTATAGACTATAGACCATGGTAATAACATCCACCTTTCAGTGGTCAGCCTCTGTTTAGACAGGGGAGCCCCCCTGTGTCTTTCTTCTGTGGCACATGAACAGTGGGTTTGAGGATCAGATGGCCACTGTCTAGCCAAAATAATACAGTAATGTACCACATACCAGGTACAACAAGACTCTATTGGCTCACCTTCACTGAAGGCTTCAGTGTCAATTTACTGATTCAATAGTTCCAAGATTCAACCACAAGGCCACCCCAGAGTCATCTAGTCACGAATGCATGCAAAATGAACTTATGACAAGAGCATAACTCTTTTAGCGAATAAATCACTATAAACAAAGCAGTTTTCAGAGATGCCCATTTCCAGTCAGCAGTCTGCATAAGTGCATAAGGGGGGTCCTTAAGGGCACAAGGGTCCCTGCTGGGCTCTTGGGGCTTGTAGTTGATGGGAGCACATTGCTCATTTTAGAAAAGCAAAAATAAGCATCCGATACCCCAGAAAGATTTCATCCATGGTGCTGTGGTATACTGCAAAGGTTGCCATATACATTTCAGAGTAGATGTGGACTTGCCATTGTCCAGCAGTCCCTGAAGGACGGGCAAAAGCACTGGGAATGGCCAATAAGGTGAACACCATCTGAAGAACATCTTGCAACTAATGGCATACAAGGCTCTTTTATTTAGTGTTTCCTGGACTGCTAGGTTTTAGTCATCAGTCTGCAATTCAGTCAGTGGGACCAGATTTATAGACACAGGTGACCTGCATGACAGCTGATCTGCTTGTGGAGGAAGCTGCCAGGGTGTTCTGTCCACTAGAGAGAGCAGACTGCCAGCCATCTGGGGGCCACAAGCAGGACTGTGTGGCATAGTGGCTGAATTCTGTACCATGTGGGAAGAATATGTTGTAAAGAAGAAAAGGCATAGTATATATATATATATGTATAGTAAGGTCAGTCCTGGGCCAGTTCATCCTGTCCCAGGGGGCTGTCAGCTGTGTTGATTTAGCACAGGCAAAGAGGTCCAAACCTCTCCCAGATCTTGGCTACCAATTATGTGAGCAGATACCACTCTACTGAATGTACAGATGATCTCGACAGTGTAGCCATTGCACCATTGTACAGACTCAATTGCTCTTAGTAAGGCTAGTTATGGATGGCCCCACTTGAGGAGTTTCTCTGCAAGGCAGAGAGAGGTGCTCAACCTTGTTCCACTGTGTAATGTTTGATGTAACTGACCATCACAACATTGTCTAAGCAGACCAGCATGTCTGGTTTGAAATTGAGGGCCAGATGGGCCACCTTCAATTGCAGCTCTCTGATGTGTTATGACCTTCCATCCAAGGGGCTACATGCCTCTGTGGCACCACACCACTCCCCAGCCACTAAGGGAGGTGTCCATGGTAGTTATCTCTCTCAGATCTTTTCACTGATAACTATTTACACCTGTGGCATTTGGAGTCCTGCTTCCCCATGACTAAATCGCCTGAAGATATTGTGGTACTGGTGGGCTGGAGGAAAACTTTAGAAAGGACTTAGAAATCACGGACAAATATCTTCAGAGTTACACCTTGTGTAATAGAAAGAGGTGAAACTGAACTCGGAGCACAGGTACTTCACTGCTCTCTTCTGTACTTCCCATGCTTAAAATCTTTTGGACAAAAGTGTGACAAATACATACACATGCTCAACTGTCCGCAGTTCTGCAGTGCTGTCCTGCTCTCATTGTGTTTTGTTTGTCAAACAAAGAGAAAGAGAGATTTCATCCGGTCTGGGCAGCTTTGTATGTTTTCTCCAGACATTCAGACTTCACACAGAACCAGATGAACAAGCGATTTCCTGTCCAGTCCAGCAGAAAACTCAACCACCTGTTCAGTATAAATGATATCTGACGAAGGCCAAGTGGCTTGTTTTGCACCAAACGTTGGCGCTCTAGCTGCTTTTTATCCCCCATGAACACATTGCCAGAACAGCAAGAGTGCGATCAGAGGAAATGAGACTCCTGTAGGCTTTGGAAAAAGGAGCACAGCAAGAGGCTTGAATGTCTGACATTTCCTCACAGATAGGACATGGTGGAGATGCCTCATGTCTGGATGTTGATGAGAGGGAGAGAAAACGTGACAAAGAAAAATTTGCATAATATTTACATAATAAAAGCTGGATAAGTAGCCTTGTTTGATTTCTAATATTTGATTGTGTGAATGCTAATATTTGATTGTGTGGATGCAGACCAGATTTTCAAATGGGATCCATTTAATCCCGCTGGTCACAATTGTGACTGATGTTTTGTGTTTTTAAAATGATAAAATATATATTTATAATTAGTTTTTTTTTAAACTGAATATGTGGGGTATAAATGAAATAATATGTCGTCTTGATTTCACACGTATATGTATGTGGGTAATGTAATTGGTCACATGCAAGCTATGTACATTAATTACTGTATATATGTTATATATATATATCATGTTATAATGCAAAATGAATTCGAATGTACTGTATGGTGCAAATAATGTTTATTATTGGTCTATTATTGATATTTTAATAATGGACCCATAATGGAAGCTACCACATAAACATTGGTAATAATTTTGAGCTATGGAATAACACAATGGCTCATAGATTATTTTAAATTTAAATTAAAATATGATAGGGGTTTAAACAATTTTGAACATCTGGTTCTAATGGATCAACTGATGCAACTTTTGACTCCAATGGTGAACAAGAAAATCTCATATTTTCACCACATTTTCCAAAATATTCTTGAGACCCTACCTTGGCAACCACTGTTACAGATTGGAAAATAAATGGAAATATTTTGTTTGCAAGGTTGTCCAGCGATAGTGACAAACTTAAATTCTGCCAGGTCAGAATAGTTTTTCCAGCTGAATGCTGGTTTTGGAATGGCCAAAGCTTGGAGAAAAGCATTTGACATGAAAAATAAGGGTTTGTTTGCAGAAAACAATAGAAACTAATAATTTACACCAAATGGGCTTAGCGCAAATCAAAAGTCATAAAATGTAGCAAAAACCAGACGGATGCTGTCGAAGGGCTGTTGCTCATCCTGCGTGCGAATATGAGTGTGTGCGCGAGTGTGTATGAATGAAACTTGTGTCCGAGGTCAGCAGGTTTCCTTTTGTCCTCCCCCGCAATCTCTCAACTTGGAACTTGAGTGTTGAACCAGACCCTCTCCTCCCTCCCTCATGTTGCTTTGAAGTCACACCGCAGATGCTGCAATCTTCTTTCTTTCTNTCTGATGACAAGAGGCACTGCTCCGTTTTCACATGAAATGCCATTAAAATCCTGTGTCACACAAATTCCCTTCCCGTTTCCACCGCTATGACATTGCGATTGAGCACAATACATTTTCTTTGTGCTGTGTTATACTAATGCGCTTGTGGTAGGATCTGTCAGCTTTGTTTGTATTGAGGCCTTGTAAGAAAGCCCATTGACATTCTTCATTCCTCAGGCCGGAGGGGCACCTTTAAAGGTCACATTTGAGTATAATAGCCAGGGCTATGGTTAGACACTGAAGGGGCCAGTCATTCATCTTCCTGATAACAGTCCAGAAGTTGGTAAATCACGATGTTTCTACCAGAGCTGGAAAAAGTACCAAGAAACTGTACTTAAGGAAGGTGTACTGTGTCAAAATCCTACTCAGTTCAAAGTGGCAAAAATGTACTTAAGTGAGACAAACAAGTATCTACATTTAAACATACTCATACAAGAGTATAATCAAGAGTATAAATGCTTTTAAGTGAGTATAAAGAGCTGATCACATGTTCATCATGCCTGACTCTGCATGACTTGCTAGTTCGCTAAGCCATCAGTCATAAGGAAAATATTATGCTAGATCAAAAATTAGCTAATGATCAATGACCCTGTTGGAATGAATGTTACGTCATTAGCAACAAAAACAAAACTTAACTAGCTAGCTAATTTAACAAGCTAATTTAAAAAACCTCACTAGATAGCTAAATTACAAAACCTAACTAGCTCATTTACCAAACATTTAAAGTTAAATGAACAGATTTCTTGGTGAATTTTAAAGGCAAATATTTCATTTTTACACAAGAGGCAAAGGAGACATCTCACACTATATGACTCGTCAACTTCAGCAAAAGACATCTTACTACAAAGAAAGAAAGTAGAGAAGAAAAAATAAAATATGGCATATGGCATTTGAGATGTGTAAAGAGTACTTTGAAGGTCAGAATGAAAATGTCAGAAGTAAAACTTAAGTTGTTAATCTTGGAAATATTCTTGAGTAGGACTATTCAATTCCAAAAAAGTACAAATATTACAAACTTGTACATACAGTGACAGAGTACAATTCCTCAAGTATTTTCCATCCCTGGTTTCTACCGTCGCATTTGTTGTTTTCAAAAAAAAGGAAATATCTCATTCCCAAAATATGGAATATTGCATCATGTCTTTTCTGTTACACTGAGAGGTTTGGGTGGTTTTGATTAGGAGAATGATTAACATATTTCAGATTTGAGTCATACACATTTTCAAAAGCGCAAGAGCAAATAAATACTGGTATCTTTAGACTGCTAGAAGCTAAACTGCTTCCTTTCTTATTTTTGGTTATTTTTGTTCTTGTTTTTTCCAGTGTCACAATCCATGGCAAGGCCATTCTCAAGTCCATGTCCAAGTATACAATGGAGCTGAGAGGGTGTGTGGGAGTTTGTGTTGGTTTAAGGGGGTTGATAGTGCACCGTGTGTAACTGGAGAGCGATGACCTTGGACACGCAGCCGCATGTGAGGGGAATCGAGGCCTAAAACACTGGCCTCTCTCTCATGCAAACACACATGCACAGACTATGCACACACATACCACTGGCGGTTATCAGGACATCTCTGGCGCTTCTCTTGACCACTCCAGCGCTGCTTGACCTCTCACCTTCACGCATACGGTTCCACCTCAAGTTCAGCTCCTCTAATGGATGCCTGCTTTCTTGTGTACGCTCTTCAAGAGATGTGACAATATCCAGGTCCCCCTTTTTTTTTTTTTTTTTTTTTTAAGATGGATGCCGTTGCTGATGTATTTTCGGGGTGTCCCACTGTGTCTGAAATTCCACAGGCTTAATAAATTCCTGACACTTGGCCTGACACAATCCTGCTGACCCGCTCTTGACCTCGACTCACCTCTTCCTGGCTATGTTGTTTGCGTTCTCTGAGAGAGATCTACCCGTAAAGAGGAGAGGGAGGTGGCAATGCTGCCTGGAAGCCACACGATTCTCATTAGATGTTTGTTTGCATGTTTGTGGTCTCTTTTCATTTCTTAAGTCCAGTCATCCTGGATCGAGTCACTAAAAAGAGCCATGGAGGCATGGGAACTGTTCAGAAAGTGGCGAGGTGCATGCCGTTGAGATCTGTCGAAATGTTAACAGTAGGGTAACTGATTGTTTCCACCGTATAACCTTTAAAGGGAGTAAGGGAAGTGCGCTGATAGCCAGGAATGGTGCACTCAGCCTCTCAGCGCTCTGTGTGGGATACGAATGTGAGAGATAAGAATGTTAAGGATAGGGATTTCTGAGCATCTGCTTTATAAACACGATGGGATTCGAAGTGGCTTCTCTCCTTATTTTCGAGACCTTTTCTAATGCCAGCTGGTCTGCTGGATTCTGAGGCACATAGATATCATATCTTTTTGATATCTTGTTTTCTCATCTTATCCTCTCTTCCTTAAGACATGCAGTCCTGTCATTGCCTGTTGTCATGTAGCACCTCTTAAACCTGACTGCCAGTGGCAAGGCAGAGGCTCAACTCTGACTTAACACAGCTTTACAGTTGTCTCACACACACACAGTCAGTAGATCATTTTTAATGACACTGGAAACCACACTGTAGCATTATAGTGTAGAGACTATAAACACGTTGCGTGTGTGTGTGTGTGTGTGTGTGTGTGTGTGTGTTGGGGGGGGTATGTAATTCATTTTAATAGAACTGTTTTACTGAGAGCTCACAGTGTGTTGATGTTAAGGGCCCTGCCTCACTGGATAGATGGATCTGATGAGTTTTACTGCAGTACAAACCAAAGGTGACAATCCTTTACCCCTCTTATGTAACCTGTGTTTATGGAAGTTCTGGGTGTTCTGGGAATAAGTGCTTGGTTTGGATAAGAATGTCTTCAACACTCCAGTGCTTGGGAACAGGCACAGCACCCTCCAGGCAATAATTATCAGAAAACAGTTTCAGCTTAAAATGATGAAGAACTTAGCCTTCAGTTATGGTATACATGTTCGGATAGAGAAAATAAATATAGGAATTAATATTTTTTCCCCCAAATACAAGTGGGCTATGATGTGAGAGCATGGTTCGAATCGGACATTTCAGAGATATCGATGTTTTTCTTATTCACGCATTGTACCGTCTAACAGGAGTGTCTCACAGAGACAACTCATAAGCCTTATCGTTCTAAAATCTTAAATTAGTGCTGCAAAGTAATTTTAGGAACGAAACAAAATCAAGTTTTCTATCTTCTATCTTCTGAAGTCAGCCGTCCAACTCTTTCTAATGTACTGAGATATACATCAAACCCTTACAGACAAAATCACATACGTTCACATGTGATTATGTCTGTAAGCTGTGAGTGTATTCCATCATGTTATGCCCCATGTGGAAATCAATTCATCATGTGAGAAAAATCACACGTGAAAAATAAAACCAAATAAATAATATGAGAAAATCATCTGAAAAAATAATCACCTGTGAAAAATTCACAAAATTCAAAATCAAGTGAAAATATATTTATCTATGCTTAAATCTACCCAGTATCTCCTATTATAGGATTACAAGAAACTAAATGTAAGATTATTAAATTTATTTATAGACATTTTTTAAAATTTTGGGCAGATAATTTTGCCAATTTTAAGCACTTACTTCTAGGATGATGAAAAATTATTTGCCAATAAAATAAGAAAATTTAAGCTGGAAATGACAAAAAATATCTAGAAATTGTATATTTGGTTTATCGTAATCTTTCAATAGGAAACAGTAGATCAGTTTGACTATATTTAAGACTATATTTATATTATATTTATTATTTTTGACTATATTTAAGACTATTTTCACTGGCTAAGGTGCACTAGGTAAGCTTTTTTGCCGTGAAAACTAAGAACGTGAAAAATCTGTGAAACATAACACTCATTCACGTTTGTGTGACATTTCTGTAAGTGATTAGCCTGTTTCAGTTACTATTTACGCAAACATACATCACATATTTAGATATCCGGATTTACTAGTAAATAAACTGTCGACTCCGTGGAAAGTCAAGCTGATTAATCGACATGAGGAAAGGCAGCAAGGGCATAAATTAAATAAGAAAAAGGGTTGCCAACCTTCATAAATCAAGCAGTGTCTGTAGAAAATAGCTACATTCCTGAGAATACCCATTACCACCATGCGGGCAACAACAAAGAAGCCTTTATGGACAGTGTGTAGGATGGTTTAAGAGGAAGAATCCTCGCTGGTGGAGAATTGCAGGTCTTGGACAATTGTATCTTGGACGCAATGACAGGAATCCCTGCAAGTTTCTGAAGTTACAATAAATCACTGCTTCCGTGTCAGCGGGTTATCTGGAAGGCTCACGTCTACTCTCGAGTAGCACGAAAGCGTCTGGAGTTTGATTTTGCTGGAGGCTGGTTGAAAATCTGGACTAAAACCTGCCTAAAACTGGGTCATCTCTGTCACGTAGATACTGAGCACTTTGATAGAACGAGGGGTAGGATTATTCATTTTTACTATTCAACCTGTAAGTCAAAAAGTAGTCAATTAGCCACCTTTTCCACAACTAAAGCAAAACCAAGCTTCACTTAACATCCATACACAGGCTACACATTACAATTCCAGCTTCAATGGAGCCTTCAATTGGCTATGCAGTTAACAAGGTAAATAAATAAATAAATATATATCCATGCAGTAAATACTGGGCACTTACACTCCTGGGTATTGGTCACATGACAGTTTTCATCCATTACATCACCCTGTTGTTGATTATTTTCTTGTAACGGCACGTCCTGATGTTTTCTTCCTTACTTTTGCTTTCCACAACCTCCTCGCATCTAACTTTTATTCTACACTCCTGGAAACAACTCTGTTTTCATCCTCTCAAAATCGCTGGTTACTTTTCCCTTATTTGGGCAAAGACTAGCTAACTATCTCACAAGTTTTCCTCACTATCTGATCACAGCATACTGCTATGTTCTGTGTGACAGTGGAGATTAAGCATGGATTAATAGCCACGTCTACTGTAATAGATCACCATCATTAATGGCTTGCCTACAGTTTCAGATAAAGTGAAAACATGCCCGACGTTTTCATGACTTTATGTCATTATTGCTTAGCATTAAACTTTAATCATGTCTGTAGTGAGAGCAGGGAGCAGGTGGAGGAAAACCTGGAGAG
>CM074955.1:3115365-3129144 GCA_037577455.1 Pangasius macronema
CATTCACTCCCCCACCTACAATCCCTGCCGGACCCGAGACTCGAACCCACGACCTTCGGGTTCACCTTCAGGTTACATGTCCGACTCTCAGACCATTAGGCCACAACTGCCCCACAAAGTGGTGAGGATGAGTGGAAAATGGGAACTCCATCATATGAAGCAACATGAAAATGTCTCAGGAGTACAGATGAAAAGGATAGATTACTGCATTAGGAACCGTTTGCATTTACCTGGAGACCCATTATAAATTTTAAGGTAGGGCCAGAGAAGGCTTGGGCTCATTGACTCCTAGGTTAATTGGCTGCACTCTGTGACTCTTGTCTGCCTCTGGAGTTCAGGAGTGTGCAGTGCTGCGTCAGTGGAGGTGGAAACATGCTGTTACTGTTGAGCATGAGCTCTCAGAAGTTGTCCTTGAGAGGATTTAGGATCCAGATGCTGGAAGGCTGTATTGACAATACCAATACACAATCCAAAAACCAGCATAAAACAGCAGAGCAGACTAGGGTCAAAACACAATCAGGCATCAAACAACAGAACCAGAGGATAGTCCAAAGAGTAGTTCAATGAACAGACAAAGGCTTTAGACCAGATGCACTCAAACTTTTTCCCCATGCGCTCCACTTCTTGGTTTTTTTGAGAACTTGCGTGCTGCTCAAAAAGTACATTTTATATATCATCCTTTCACAAATTGCTTTTCTAATGTCTAATTTTTTTGTTATATTCTCTGCTCTAGACAAATTCAAGGCTAACAAAAAAGAACAAGTCTCAGAACTTACACAACTAGAAAATTGGCAAGACTTCGCGATGAACTGCTGAGAACTGTGAGTTTACTTATACTATATGAAACAAGAAATTCAGGTCAAGGGGTCACAGTACAACTCAGGAGAGCACAACCTCTGCTGGCGGGGAGGGGTAATGTTCTGTGCCAGTGTTACACATTGTTATATTCACTAATCGTTATGTGGCTGTTTTAAGAATAGATGTGTTTAAAGGGATTCATTGGTTAATATGAATGATAATGAGATCTTAGCCATGGCACCTTACACAATTTATCTGGCCTCCTAACTTCTCCACTCTGTTGTTCATCTCCCACTACACTCCTTTCCTCCCATGCAGAGGGGCCAAAAGGCCACTGCCATTTCCATCCCACCTGCAAAGAGCAATATCCTAAGTCCATCTTATTCTGCCTCGCAAAGGCTTTGGCCAACAGATGGTTCTTCAAATCCTTTGGTTTCCTTAGAGCAGAGACATGTGTGTGTGTTAGGCACCGGCTTAAAAAACTCAAATATTTCTGCTCTTCGGGTTTCTATTGAACTGTGCTGAGGCAAGCTCACTTTAGAGCCTTATTTGTCCTCAGTGGATATTTAGGTCACTGATGTAAAACAGTACTGATAACAAACAGAACATCAGAACATTTAAAGAATTTTTAAAGACAAATACCAGTTTGGAAGTCATTCCTCTGCCTTTAACCACTGCACTGACCTTTTTATAACCTGGTGTTACAAACAGTATAACCACAGGCATTTTACAGTTTGGTCAATATGCAGTCTGTCTTAGCCTTACATTTACAAATGACACACATCCCACGGTTGTGTTTTCTTTAAAGATTCATGCATGTTCCTGACATCTGAAAAGGAGCACACAGAAGAGCTGCGACTATGACAGCTATTGTTGTATTAGTCAAGGGTCGTAATATCTGGTTGGGACTGATTCCAACTTCAGACATTTTCCCTTTGTCTCCAATTATGATAATCTCAAGGCTTGGCTCCATAGACGCTTGTCTGGGCCTGGTGAAATTCCCACCAGTCTACGTGCAATTTCCTGATAAATACCTCAGGCATCCTTTCTCTCTCTCCCTTTCTTTTTATTACCACTCTTTAGAGGAAAGCAATGCCTTGGGTACTTGGCAGAGTCCTCAACTCGATACAGGCATTTTGTTACTATAAACATCAAAATCTACTGAGAAATAACAAGAGGTTTTATGGGTCCTTGGGAAACTGATGTTTAGTGGGAATATGATGGACCAGGGAAAAAAAACTGAGAAAGAACTGCCAGTCGACTGACAAACAAATGGGACAGTTATACTGAGCTGCATTTAAGGACTTCTCCAGAAGCCACTCTGGCTCTAGCTCCCTCAATACCACTATTGTCTTTGCCCAAAGATCTCAAGAGCCAAGTTGCCATTGAGTTGATTCTAGGTCAGCTGGTACACTTCACATAATGATAAGATTATTCTTGTAGAAGTGTATAAGAGGTACCCAAATCTTAAATACCCTAGAACTAACACTTGCTAGTAAATTGGCTTGTTTCTGTCAACACCATCATTTGCCCCAAGTCTTACAGGAACCTCTAGCCATCATTACCTAAATCGTTCCATTTCATCCATGACTGGAGTGTTCAGCACTGCTAGCCAGTCCTTAAAGGAGGGCACAGATGGCATGGACTGGTAAACAATCACACTGTGGGAGATGTGTTATCATTTTCCTACTTAAGAGGCAACGTGTCAAACTCTGCACCAAGCAACATGTTCGCACACAAACAATTTTATCCTCTCTCTCTGTCTAAGAATCATAGCTGCTGTTCAAATTAGCACAAACTTGGAGGTTTTGCTGATTTTTTTTTTTCAAATAACACCTTATAAATAGTTTTCTCAAGTTTGGAAATAGACCTAAAATGAATGAGTTAGATTGGGTGCTGCTTTGGACATGACTGAAGAGATTTCGGGGCTTGCTGAACGCATGAACGCATTAGTTTGTCAAGTGTGAAGCTGATGCGGAGACAGTGGGGGGCCACAGAGATGAGCAAGTGGACTCAAGACTGCATGGGCACAATAAAGAGATGACCTAAAGTGTGTATCCAGATATGAATGCATACATACAGGGAAATTCACTGGATGTGCAATCTAAACTCTAAGACTTTTGTACTGTTTTTTTTTCCCCCCAAAATGGGTCTATTTTCCAAGATGTTTGTACCTACCGCAGAGAGTACTTTCAGCTGGCTGGTGATGTTTTAGATTTTGGGTTTGAGCTACCAGATTATGAGGCTCATTATGGTGTTTTGTGGTGTGACAAATGTGTCCATGTGTGTGAGTGTGTTCAAGCTGAGATTGTGTGAAGATGTCTAATTTGAGGATTTGGCAAAGTGTGTGTGTGTGTGTGTGCGTGTGTGCACTACACTGTATGAGCCATATGGTGCGTTCAATGTTGACAGGGGTTGAGTCTGGTCAGTGTCCTCAGATAACATGGCTGTTTTGCTACAGGCTGTTGGGCGTCCATCAGGGACGCATTTAGTGCATAGCACTGAATGAAAACCCTCACTCCTCTTGTCTCGTCCATCCATTCATCTCCAGTCATCCCTGCTTCACGCATACATTCTTTTATTCATGCCTCAATCACTGTTCTGGGGCCAAAATGAGGACATGACACATCTCATGTTTGACTGATGTATACTTAAGTGACAATGAATGGGTCATTTTTATACATACATATAGAGAAATTTAAGTAAAGGCAAGTAGAGGAAGCGTGGAGGAAATGCATATATAAAAGATAAAATGCAACTATTATTAAAATGCACATAAAAAAAACACCTAGACCCACAGACCTTTTGTTTCATTTAAACAATGCAAATCAATTGGTTAACAATCGAGCTTTAAACGCATCTGTGCTCTCGGAAGCTTGTGGGCCATGCCAAGTCTCCCAGGAGTCAGTTCTCTCTCAGCAGACCGTCACCACCAGCTTCTGCCAGTTTTTTTTGCCTTCCTGATAAATTGTCAGATAATGGGCATGACTGGTAGCCATTGTTTCACCAGCGTAAACTGTTTAAAATGAATTTACCCTGCGAGCGCAGAGAATACATTTCATATTATGCATGTCGTTGATGTACATGGGGTTTGTTCCAAAAAATGTTTGGGGTAGTGTGCCAAGCTTTGCACCTTGCAGTGCCTGCGGCCTATACAAAAGGCTGTGCACAATCAGCTATGTTAGCTATGCATGCCACGCTGTTGCCGTGGCAAGAGGCAGGGAGGTAGGGTGGGAGGGGTGGTTTGGTGCCACGCAGGGGCAGCAGGCAAACACACTTTTGTTTTGCTCTTTACACTTCTTCCTTGGACTGGCCTTCCAGAATGCTCCGCCTAACAGAGTTGTTGATTCTTTTGGACAGTGGTGCAGAAACTAGTGATATTCTGGTGAAGCACAAAATGTAGCTGCTGGCCGCGAATAGCATGAGGGTTTTAATATTAAGAGTCTCAACTGCCCTGGCTCAAACTGCTCCCAACCAGCTAGAGTTCTGGTCAGCTGCCTCCTTTGAAGAAGAAGAACTCTCCTAAATTTTAAATAAAATAAAAGGTTTGCACGACTGAGACCCCCATCTTATAATCTTCGTCGAAGTTGTAATTACCAGTTAGGAATGTACACCCATTGTCCATTTTATTAGGTACACCTGTAGACATGCTCATTCATGGAATTATCCACGATTGGATTGAATCGAGTGGATTGAATCAAGTGCAACACATAAAATCATGCAAATACAGGTCAAGAGCTTCAGCGTTCAGTCAAGAATGGGAATCTGAGTCTACAGTGGGCACAGGCTCACCAAACCTGGGACGTTTGACCTGGGAAGTTTTCCAATCTTCAACTGTCCAGTTTTGATGAGCCTACACCCACTGTAGCCTCAGATTCCTGTTCATGACTAACAGGTGTGGAACCCGACGTGCTCTTCTGCTGTTGCAGTCCAGCTATCTCCAAGCTCGACATGTTATGCATTCTGAGATGCTTTTCTTCTCACCATAATTCTGTGCAAGTGTACAGGTGTTCTTAATAAAATGGACAGTCAGAGTATGTCTGCATACAGTGAATGGGTCCTGGGAAATTAAATTGTTAATACAGTATTTTAAGTAGATACCTTAACATATTAGAACATATTTATGTACTTTTCCACCCCTGATACTGATGTAGATCATTTAGTTGATATATTTCAAATTTACTGAAACCTAAATTCTGGTGAGAACCTCTGGTTTCTCATTCATTTGCTGTCCTACTTATAAATTAGACTCTTTTGGATGTAATGAGGAGCAGGCCCTTGCTGCATAACTCCTCATACTCATTCAACTTCAAATCTCAGTAAGCATTATGAAGGTTTCTGTTGTAATTTGTTGCCTTGGGGTCAACCTCAATGGCACAGCCATCTCCCTCCACCTTCTGATGGACACCACAATTTGTAAACCTTTTCATTTGCTTGTGAAGGAGGTGAACCTTGATAAAGGCCAGTGGAGAGATAAAGCATACTCATAATGGAATGGTGTGTATGGTAGGATCGTGGGAAAAGTGTGGTCACGCCATTACAGGGATATTATAACCAGGCCTGTGGATTGACCCTTGCAAAGCCATATTATGGTGACTGGCCTTCTAATGGGGGACTGATTCACCAGAGCTACAATAGACATGTCTCTACACAGAAAAAGCCCCCTCCATCAGTGTGTGTATTGGAGTACGCCTAAGGGAAGGCTGTGCTTTTTCTTTGAATCCATCTGAGAGGTGAATGAATTTAGTATGGTCCTGTAAAGATGTGGGTGCCTCATGGACTGATGGTGTTGGTGGTTCCCCAGTGCATATTTATATCTTCTCCCATTCACCAAAAGAGCAAAAAAGGAAATCTAGAGGTATTAGTATGCGTAGAATTTGAAAGCTTCTTTTTACTGTCAGTGAGCTTTGCTAAAACTTGCTGCTCAGTAATTCAGTTACACAAATGCCTTAAAAATATTGCCTGGAAATCTGTTTCAGGTTCACCTTAATCTATATCAGCTAGGGTACTATCTGTATCTGGATCTGTATCTGTATCTGTATCTGTTCAGTGCTCCACATATCTGTATCTGCATCTGCATCTATATTTGATGTGCACAGGGCTTCTTTTTTTTATTCCCACTTGAGCAGTTATTATTTTTGTTCTTACCTTCATGGTGACATTTTCTAACAAATTCAATTGGATCTATTTCCCAAGATATAAATAAACTAGTAGCCTAATTTAATCCACAGTAACCCTGACCATGCAGTTACTAAGGAGGAATGAATGAACGCTGTAAATGCATGGTGCACGTTCATGTTATTGAATGTGGTCTTTCTTTGTCCCATGAGCTTCATATCTGACAGCTTGCCTGAATGATCATGTGACTTTTTTTAGTCTAGTCTAGTGTCTACCAGATGCCATATGATCCATTCAGGCAAGCTTTCTAAAAACCAAATATAGTGTAAACCATAAGTATCTGTATTTGTCTGTTGTATTATCTGTTCTTCCAGAATAATGTATACATATTCAATTGCATAATAAATTGTTAATTGTTAAAATTATAATTGTTGGCAAATCACTGTGGTGTTCAGGAGATGCTGTTATAAGAATATAACCCACTTTGTGGATTGTTTTCCTATAGCAGCATGCCCTGCACTATGTCCTATAAGGGTGTGCAAACCTCTGCACTCAAGTGTATGTATAATTGTTGAAATTTGTGCAGTGAACGTGGACACCCTCAGACGTTGATTGAAGAGTAAATCCTCTAACTGCCTAATTTTAAATGTAAAGAAGACGCAGTCTTTTACCCTTTGGCATTGCTGTGTCAGTATGCTCTGTAATTCACCCACTGGCGTTACCCGTGTTCCCTTTGACCACATTGTCTCTGCATACGTCCTGTCTTTGCCTCTACAAAATGGACCGTTAAGGTTTTATACAACACTCAAGTCAGTGAAGGGAGGATGGTCAATAAAGCACTTTCACCCCAAGGAAGTCACATTTCCGTTCGAACAACAAAGACATTTTCACAGTCACAGCAGAGACGTGCTCAGGTTCGAGACCATGACAACTCCATTTTAAAACTCCAGGGGAAAAAAACAGGAGCTGGAGGAACAGAGAAAAACAATGAACAATCATTTGAATGAACAACGATTACTAGACAACACCCACTAACAACGCCCACCGAAAAAAGGCTTTAAATCAATCACGGTTGCACACACTACACTAAATAATGTGCAGGACGCAAAACTCATAGAATTGTCCACCATTGGGACAACCTTACACTGAATTGTGGACAAGATTCCCAAGAAACCTTGAGAACAAATAAATTAACCATCTGTGTTTGGTCTGACTGTCTGACTCTCTTATCTGCCTCCCACTAATGACAACAGAGTTTTTGCGCCTGCAGCGTTGCTCCAAGCCCTCACGCAAGTTCCATGTACGCGCTTCTCTTCCTGACGTAGTTCTGACGTATGGCATGTGTCCCCATAGATAACATTAACTACACTACACAATATATCATGGCAAAAGATACAAAGTCATAGCAATGTTCTGGGAACATGCAATAAATGGCCTTGTATTACTCAGTAGTCTACTGCAGATTAAATGGACTGTTGAAATTTTCCTCCGAGTGAGTGAGAGATACTATAACACACATTTTAGATACATTTACAACTACATTTTAATGAGTACAGTATGATACATCTATACCGTTGCAATATGACCAATTATAATAAGTCATATATTCATTTTTTTTTTTTTAGGAAAGTTGTATGTAAATGTTTTTGTCCAGACTGAAATAAATATTTCCTGCCAGATTAATAAAAGTTTTGTTAACATAAATTTTTAATAACATTAATAACATAAATCACCCTTAAATTACCTACAGGTTAGTGCATTCACATTACAGCTGACTTGCCTTTAGTAACGCCCACAAAACCCCATTAAAAATAAATAAATAAATAAATAAATAACGCCTCCTAAGTGAGGCATATGCTAAATCCTCCAGTAATGCAGCTCAGCCACTGCAGTGCCTCACCACCTTACACATATACTAACTCTTCTTCCTTTAAAGGGTGCTATTACTTTTGTCTTGTTTGTTTTAATTTGTTGATTGTTTTCTTCAAAGTCAGTCATATGAAACGACCGAATTTCACAAATCTTTCCCGGAAATAAATAAGTAATCAATAAACTTGACAGCCTAACCTGTATAAATTTGTTGATATACATAAATTTACATAAACTCAGGAGTTCTTGTAGTATGTAGGTATGACTACCTTTTTGTAACTAACCGGATTTTCATGATTACCACATTTCTTGTGTAACAAGAACGATAAGAAGCGCCTAAGAACGATTTTACGAATTTTAACAATTTTTTTAAACAAATTTGTTCATATCCAGTTACATATGATGCGTAAATGAGGCCCAAAGTTAGTGATGTTTTGTTGAAGGTTGATAACTAGATCATTATAAATGAGATAAAGTGACCCCAAAGCACAAGACACTGTTACAGATAAGTATACAGAATTCTCAGCATAAGTATTGGCACCCTTCCAGAGAACAGTCAAAAATGTGGAAAAAAACAAAACGCGAAACCTCTTCACATATGCAGCAAATTTATCGACTCCCCTACAACTATTTAACGTAAATGCAAACAGATTGTCATGCTTGACTAAATATTTTTTAAATTGCTATTATCCAGAAACTCTGTTGTTGTCTCTGACCAAATGTGAGGATATACACATCTAAAATCCCTGAAGTAATGAGGAGCAGGTCCTTCATATGCGACTCGCAAAAACAAAGAGGTTTCAAAGACACAGATGGTCGTAACATGAGATAATCTTGTTATGGACATAAAAATAATACCTAAGCAGATAAAAAAAAAAACTATTAAGCATAATTGGTGGTATAAGAAAAATGGCACAGTTGAACATGATCTGACAAAATCCTGAAATTCACCCAGCGTCTTTAATAACATTTGTTATAATGAAACCTGGTGACAGATCAGGAAAAACACCACAGACAGTGTAACATATGGTGGTGGATCATTGATGCTTTGGAGCCGGTGGTCCAGGGACTCTTGTCAAGACTGATGGCATTCTACGATTGTGAATTTTACACCAATTTGCATCTACCAGGAGGTTCAGACTTGGCTGTAGATGGATCTTTTAACCTGAATAATGATGCAACAACAAAAACAGCAATGTTGTGGTTGGGGGAGGGAATAAATTTTTTAATGTTGTCTTACAATGAGTATCTCAGTGTAAGTTCAATATCACTCTTTGCACATGTTAATCATTTTACATATGACATTTTGCATAGTTTGCTCATGATCATGTTGAATTTAAATGTGTAAAATGCCCTTTGACCAGGAGCTAATGATTAGGGCTGTAGGACTTGGACTTGAGTTCGATCTCGAAACATTTTCTGTATTGACTTAGACTTGTATTTCTGACTTATTGGCATTTGTACTTTTGAATTGTCTTATTGTTGAGCTAAATATGGCCTTGGTCTAGAAAGAAGGTTTGTAAAAATAATGTTTGTGCTGTCTTTTTGCATACACATAGTTTGAGAAGAAGTAATTCCTTCTAGAAAACAGCCTAATCATTGGCAAATAGATGAATGAAGCTGTCAAATTGAAACAAAGGTTTAACATGAAAAGAATTTGATGGTTTTTAGTCTCGATCTTGACTTGGTCTTGCTTTCATTTGGACTCAATCTTGATTTGGCCTCAACCACATTAAGACTCCATCTTGACTTGATCTTGGCTACTCCTGGTCTTGGACTTGACAATGGCGGGTTTGACTACAGCCCTACTAATGACTTATAAGTCTGTATTATCATAATTTGTAACTTTCTAGTTTTATATATATTAGAATTAGCATTTCTAATAATATATACACCACACAAATTGTTAGTCTTCTGAACATTGAGTCAGAATATGAAAATGGTTGATGGGTTCAGACTTATGTACACATGGCAATGTGAGTCATCACTTTGAGTTTTTTAGTGTAATTTGTTTGTCTTAAAATATGTATTTTTCAAAATCTATGCTAAATAAATAAATGCTGTGAGATTGGGATGGTTACAACAGCTGTGTTTTTGACCCCAGAAATCCAAAAGGTTACCGTTGTGTATCTTACCTTCAAGAAACCTCCTGTCTTCTTTTCTGAATGCACACAAAATAGGTGGGTATACAAAATGTAGGAGGAGGAGTATTGTGTTCGTTAACGCAAGCAGCTCTGGCCATTCAGGGCTTTGAGAGGGTGTCTGAAAGGGGAAAGGGCTATCAGATACTGGGGTTCAGCACTCTGAGCTGGCAAAGCTCAGTAAAAGCCTTTCAGTGTCTGTGTGACTGAGCCACTCTGGAGGCAGAATGGAGATTGCTTTTAAAAGCATAGATTACAGTAAAGCTGGACTATGTGTCCCTTTTATCGCTCTGCGCCTCCTCAATCTCTTGCATCTGCTCTCGCTCTCTCACCCTGTGAGGCCCTCGTTGCTTAGACTTGTCAGCCAGTCAATGGGCTTTGAATCTAAACAAGTGCTTCGGCCCGGCTTCTTTTTTTTTTTTTTCTTCTTCTTCCTTTTTTCCCACTCACAAGAGAAACAGCGCATGGATCATCTCTGCAAAATCCATTCCGAAGGAAAGGAATTAAGTGCCTGATTCAAGTTCAAAAACACGGAGCCAAAGCCAGAAAGACATTCTTCTTTCAAAAGAGTCATTTGTGGTCGTTGTACTCTGTGGCGTCTGTCAGCACAACCCCAAACAACTTAAATGTAGCATTATTTACTCTAATCTGTGGTAAGTCCAACATTCAGCCTTGACTGACTCTGAGAGGCTCGCTAAGTGCCTTCAGAGAGACCACAGTAACAGCTCTGTCCCCTGTAATCATAACAGTGCTTTGCTCTTTGTTTCATCCTGAACTTCAGTTATCAACTCAAAGTCTGTCCCCATGACCAATCTATTTTGAACAGGACATTCGAGGCACGAGATGGCAGTTGTATTGAGAACGCAGCCATTGTTTCGATACACCTACATAACACTTTGACTTTATATCCATATAAAAGAATGCAGTTAAACACAAAGTGAAAAGTGATGGTGTGGATTAAACTTCTTAGAGTGAGATTTTTTTTGTTGTTGCTTTTTGCATTTTTTTAACAAATTTAAATTTTTAATGAGTCTCCAGTGAAGACATCTGTAGTTAGTCAAGACATCTGTAGTTAGTGAAGAGACCTGTAGCTGGCTGTAGGTGGCTTAGTGGTTAGCACTGTTGCCTTGCACCTCCGGGGTTGGGGGTTTGAATCCCGTGTGTGTGTGTGTGTGTGTGTGTGTGTGTGTGTGTTCTCCCTGTGCTTCTCTGGTTTCCTTCCAAAGACATGTGTTGTAGGCTTATTGGTGTTTCCAAATAGTCTGTAATGTGTGATTGTGCCCTGTGATGGTTGGCACCCCATGCAGGGTATCCCCTCCCTTGTGCCCTGAGTCCCTTGGGATAGGCTCCAGGCTCCCATGTATAGGACGGATGGACCAGTAGTCCTCCTGTTTGATTTCCTTAAAAGTGCAGCAAGGACAAGAGATCAGTCAGGTACGACCACCTTATTTGAACGTGTGTAAGCCAGCTATATTTTCCTAAGAAAATCTACTATTAATAAGATTCCCAGCCAGTGAAGAGAATCTGATATCCCTTACAGAAAAGTCACATGACCTTTATATGTGAATTATCATCCAAATTATCATCAATTTCCATCCATTTTTCAAATGTAATGCCTGTCTACACACTATTAATTTATTTTCAACATTAATTGCTCATTATCCACACATGATCCATTTATTTTCACGTTATTTTTCATACGTAGTACACATGGGATTTTTACACATGATTCATTTATTCATCATATATACAGTAGTTCACATGATCACGTGTGTTACTTGTGTTACCTGAGGACACTTATGCAGTTTCAGAGCATAACATTGAAAAATTTAGCTGAAAGTGTCCTTATATATAAATTAACACATCTTATAATCCTATAATCTTATAGGATATGAACACTTTCCCAACTACCTAGACCATGTTTCTTGTGTAAATGCTCTTGCGAATGATTTACAAGTAAATTTGTTCGTATCCAGCTTGATAACTGAAGCTTATTCTTATTATATTCCTAACAATGGTCTTAGTGGGGATTAATGTATGAACTTTTAGCGGATTTTCATGACTAGTATTAACTTAACAGCACTAGAGAACAAACATTAGCATTAATTAATGTTAGCTTATATTAGCTTAAGTTTGGCGCCACAATGAAATCGCCGGGTCCAAGCTGATCTCCCATCTGTAAAGTTCTGGCTACGCCCGTGGGAGGCAGCAGTGGCATTTAACATAGAGGGCCTCTGTGGAATCATTACTCCAGCCTTTAGGTTGGGAACGCTGGATTCATGGAACAAAACCCCACAATGCTAGCTCCTGGCCGGCTACAATCTCTCAAGGGAGATTTTGTTTTTGGATCAGTAAGTAAGTAAAAAAGAGTTCTCTCTGAAAATGGTCTCTCTCTCTCTCTCTCTCTCTCTCTCTCTCTCTCTGAGATTTTCGACACGTTTCTCAGTATTGGAAACAAGACAACAGAAGGGCACTAATGTTTTCCAGTCTGTCCTTCAGGAATCAGAGCAGGAGCTGCCCCTTTGCTCGCATGGCCCCTTCTTCTTCACTCCCTCTGTTTCACCAGTCCCACCTCACTGGGTGAACAATGCCAGCCTTTGTAAATATAGAATAACACATAGAATCTCCACTAACCTATGGGCTTGTAATTGACTAGTTGTGGCGTTCCCCTGGGATAAGCAATTCCTAGAGGATGAATTAAGTTACCAGGTTAATTGATAGTTTTAGTGGTGTTTGTGTAGAGCAACTTGAAGCTGAAGCACACATAAATCTCAACACTCAAATGTTGTTACTGGCGAACTTTGTTGGGAATTGTTTTGTGTCATGAAATGCTTTTTTTTCCCCCTCCAAGAGTTTCCTTGGTATGTACAATGCATGCATTTATTCAGTTAAAACTTTTTTCGGTATCTATCATACCTAATTAATCTTAAATTCTTCAATATTAGTTATTGGTTATTTACCAATTTTGTCTCTCATCAAACTCTACCATAAGAAATGCCTCAGTCATAAATCATAATTCATTAAATCACATATTAAATGCACAGTTCATTTATTACTTATTTAATCCTTATAAATTACTTTCTTAGGACTTTAACCCTTCAGTTGTTGTTATTGTATATTACACCACTTCTACGTATTGAACGCAAGCTGGTCAGAGTTCCCATGAAATCCAGGGAATATTTTCTTTGGCATCAGCTTTTTGCTTAATAATGCTGTCGTAAAGGCCCGTAATAAATCTATAAGCTACGTACGGAAAGAGAGAAAGAGTGAGGAGTCGTTTTTCAAGAGCAGAAATTATGGTTTAGAATTTTATTACAAATTATGTTTCTATTCATTCTGCATTTCCTGTGTGTCAGACAACAGGATGGTAGGATGGAAGTGTGTGTGTGTGTTTTTTTTATGAAACCAATGCAGAAGGGCAAATCAGAAATGGTAAACCATAATCAAAGCCTGGGTCAGGCACTCAGCAAAATGAACTACACTAGGCAATGGCAAACTCATAAACCAGGCAAAACAAAGCTGGGACCGAAACATCACTGACAAAGCAGGAGCAAGACTTCTCAATGTGTGTGTGTGGGTCTGGGTTATTTATAGCGTATGTTAATTGTGAAGCGCTGAGTGCAATCAGAGGTAGGAGATTGAGAAACTTTTCTTGGTCTACCTCTTGTGCATGAGACTGGGTGATCAGAGCATGAGGATGCACAACATTTCAGACTGGGTCATATCCCTTCCGATCAATAACGTATTCAGTGTTCAAGTTCAGCTTCCCATGGTCCTAACTTCTTCTTCTTTTGGCTTTTCCCTTCAGGGGTCTCCACAGCGAATCATCACTCTCCACCTATCCCTATCTTCT
>CM074955.1:3130634-3140669 GCA_037577455.1 Pangasius macronema
AGACTCGAACCCACGACCTTCAGGTTCACCTTCAGGTTACAAGTCCGACTCTCAGACCATTAGGCCACGGCTGCCCCCATGCACTTGTGAAATAAACTTAGGTGAATATGCAGGCTGGCTTAAGTTGTTCCAAGGTGGGTGGTTCTAATGGTAATGGGTGCTGATATTTCTCTGTGACCTGATTCAGTCCCTTATAACGAATACATGGACAATTTGAACCAAAGCAAAGAGTCAATTCTAAATAGGAAATTTCAGTATGAGAAAAAAATCTATGTTAAGCCACTTTGACCTGCATTGCAAACATAGCTATTCAACCACTTCTGGAGTCAGGGTCAGGGACGATTGCCACATAATATTTGTGGTGTGAACATTAATGCGCTAATATCGATGCACTCCGAACAATATCATAAAAGAACTGCCTATCAAATGAGTCATGGACCTAACTGCTAAATCAGGTCACAAGCAGTCATTAGTGGGAGTCATTCCTGATTATCTCCAATCAGCTTAAAATATGTGGAACTGTTGGTGTCTTAGACATAGATGTTCCCACACTAAGAGCCCAAAACCAAACAGATTTATTTTGGTATACGTATGCTGTGATAAAATGCAGTAATAAAGTGTGAGGTTCAATGTGTCAGTTGAAATACCTAAAGTTAAAGAAAGACCCATTCAAGGCCATATTTGCTTACTTGTGTGTTCAAAATCAATATGGAAAGATCAAAGGGATTCTTGGGCTCGTAATCGTAAAAAATGCAGTTTCGGGTTGTGAGAGCTGCACTATATTGGAGAAAGGGGAGAAGGACGGCTCTTTAAAACCCGCAGCCATAAAACAAACACATTGCATGCTCGTTTGATTAATAGTTTGTCTTTTTCACTTTCAGAATTTGCCCGATCTATGATGCTGTATGTGTTTTTACTTCCCATTGCAAATTATTAGGAAGTTTAAAACTGATCGATATCCTGAAACAAGATGCAGTTTGGGGGGAAAGTGACATCCTTTTATGGCAACAGCGGAGTCTCATGACAATTATCATAAAAGTAAAACATTGTTTATGTTTAAATGAAATGTTTTCAGCTGTAGAAACCTTTTAAATGGAGGCTCATAGTTATAATTATACATTTCTTCAGTTATAAAGGTTTCTCACTGGTTAGCCTTTTTTTGTAAATAAGATTCCTTTCAATCTATTAATAAATCTAAAATATCGCATTGGCTATGAGTTGGTTAATAGAATAATAAATCAAGCAGGCTGTTTTGCCGTTCTAAGTGAGCTATTTTACGTTGACTTGATCAGTGTTTGCTCTCCATTAGAGTCTGTGTGCTGTAGTCCTACATCCATAACTTTTTAGTACTCTGTGCCCCAGTGATAGATTATACCCTTGTCAGCACCCTCAGGGCCTATAAATTGGAGCTGAACCATAATGGTAAAAGTGGGTGGGGCATTTTTTGTGAATGTGTGTGAGTGTGTGTGTATCTCTTTGAACTATGTCTACCTCTCTGTTTGAAATAGATTCATGATTTATGGAATTAACTAGCTGCACTGTCCCATGCGCGTTATCATAATAATATCAGATTTCATCATGGCAGTGTTTGCAAACTCTCCAGAGATTGTTTAAATCTCTCTGGCATGGATTTGCAAGTTTGTTCAATCAATTTGGAGCATTGTTCTGGATGATAAGCACAATTGTGTGCTGGCAGCGACTGCACTTTGCTCAGACAGGGGGCTTCCCTGGTAGGCATGGCTAAATCCTTAATGCAATCGGGGTGTGCATGTTTGTGTATGACCACCATGGCTGACGCAGATTGACTTGACGTGTCTGGAGCCTGCGGCGAGGCTCACGGCTCTCCTGACCTCATGGCCCTCGCTTCAAATCTGGCTGAGCCAAAAGCATTACAGGCACCATGGGGTGCAGCGTGCAGACTTCCCAAGGGTTTTTCACTCTGCGCTGGCACAGAGCTCTGTCATTAATGCTCTCCCGCCTCCTCTCCTTCATTCTGGTCCTCTAAATGCCCCTGACACACACACACACACACACACACACACACACATATATACACACAGACACACACTCCAGCCATCTTTCTGGCACTTGATTATGTCATGTCAGTCTGAGATATTCATGTACAGGAGAGTGAGAGATAGGCTAGTTCTTAAATATCCTGTAATGTAGTGTAAATGCATGCATACTGCCTGTGCAGAGTTTTGCATGTTCACCCTGTGTCCATGTGGGTTTCCTCCTAGTTCTTCAGTTTCCTCTCAAAAACATGCCGATAAGCGCATGTGTGTGTACAGTGCCCTGCAATGGCCCGGTGTCTTATCCGGTGTGTATTCCCACCTTGTGCGCAGTATTGCAGGCTCCAAATCCATCATGACACGGACCAGGATAAAGCTGTTACTGCTGAATGCATGAAAGATTGTCATTTCTGTGAAGTGACCAAACTTCGTTAGAAATCTAAATTTTCCTAAAATCAGCACATCCAAACTCTGACCTCTTCCCTGTGTCTCATGATGCACGTGGCCTGTCTCTGATCACTTTGTATTTGTATCACATAAGCCTCCCATTTACCCCTTGTTATACTTCCTGTTTTTCTGATTTCTGTTTTCTCCTTTCTGGTTTTCCACAGTTCCTGTTTGCTCTTTTCCTCCCAAATCATTGTTTGCACCTGTCTCTTGTTATTGGACTTGTTTTGTCTTGTTGGTGCCCATTAGTGTGTGTGTGTGCGTGTGTGTGTGTCTAGTTCTTGGCAATGTCTTGCTAATGTCAATTTGCAATTCGGAGCAGTGGTTTCCTGTGTTTTCTACTTTCTAATTCCTAGCTTCCTTGTCTCTCATCCCTTGGTCTTGGTTTTCTGTCCTCATATTTACCATGTTAATTGAAGCAAGCGCCAAATAAAGATACAAATCAAGATCAGTATAGTCGGCCCATAGTGCATCATAGTGCAGACTCTATGGGTGCTAATTCTAAACTGTTGATCAGGACCCACATACTGTATGTAAATAATCTCATAGATCAAACTAGATCGACAGTTTACTTCTGGACAACGTTGCTGCTTTCACAAGGATAGATCCTAGACTACAGAAACATTACTGTGGTGTACTGATCCTTCTCTTGCCATTGATCTGTTAATAATTCTACTGATATTGCAGTTGGCTAAATTTAAGTTCTAATTACTAACTCATTAAGTTGAAAAAAAATTCTCTATGGCGTCTTTGAAAATAAATGAAGGCTCCATGGGGATGATTCAGCTTTAAAAAAAAAAAAAAAAAAAAAAGCCTACCAGAGGCATATGAATGGAAAATACAGAGACAGTAGTAAACAGATTGGTCTTAAAAGGGCTGCTGGTAAATTTCATTGGCTTTAGAGATCTTTCAAGATCTTTATAATTAATAAGGCATGCACAGTGACTCAATAGAAGAAACAGGAGATCATTGTTAGCAAAAAAAAAGCATTTCTTCAGCAAATACACTGGTATAGTGTATTTAGTGCATTTTTACATGGTTTATTTACATTACCAGTATATGATTTGACAGTAAATTAATTTCAGCTCCCATTTCACATGCTAATTACACACTTTTTTTTACTCTCTCTATGGTAGGTTATATTGATTTTACCCAAAGACACACTCAGACCACACTCAACATCTGGCACTAAAGCTTCGGCTTCAAAATCCAGTTCAATAATCATAATTATAGGGTGGCTGCTGAGTACAATTATGTTTTGTTGATTTATGTCACAAATCACCACTAATCCCTTATTTCAAGGAAGATTACATCAAGTGGGCCACAATATCTTTTGCATGAAAGCTAGTGCAAGAGATAAATGTCTGACTTTCAAATCCCCGTCCCATGCTGAGGGTTGAAAGAAGACTATTTTTGGGCAAGGCAAAGCGGCCACATAATTTTGGACTCCCGGTGGTCGAATGAGCCTCAGGTCTCTAATAACCCAAATTGAGTTGACTTTGCTGGGTTGAGAGAGGACTAGCCCCCAGGCTGCGGAGCAGAGAATTTGCAGAGTACAATGAAATCAAACATTAGCCTCCTGTACCAATGCAATGCCTCAGCCAGCACACTGCTCTTATTTCAAACACTCTCCAATGACCAAATCTAGTTCAACAGCCTTTTTTCTCAGTGTCCCACATTTACCATTTGGCAGATGATACATAAAATAAACCACAGGTCTATTAAAGGAAATAAGTATGAATAGGCATTCCACATTTAAAATAATGCACACATGGGTATTATACACTTTGTCTTTCACTAACTGTAACACCATGCAGTGTTCAAATTTACAGTTGTGTTATCATGAGATTCTTTTTGCTAATGTACGATGTTACATCTCAAACCACAATCTATGAGGTATATATAGAGGTCTACTATATATGTTATTGTGTTAAATAAAAAATAAAAACATTTTAAATGCAGTGTGAGAAAGTTGCACTTCAAAAGGAGAAGCCATCCCTCTGGGAGAGATCTCAGGTGATTGAGGTCAGGGAATTCGCAAAGTGCTCTAATGTTACAGAACAATACTTGAACTCAGTTCTCAAAAGAGGCTCCAACTAATGTCAGCTTATGTTCCTTTGCTTAGTAATTTGCCCATTAATTGCTCATTAATTTTTGTCAATATTGATTGATATCTTGATTAATAACCAGACAGACTAAGAGACCAGGTGGTGGGCCAAAGCTCTGGTTGCCGTGAACTTCACGCCATGTTACTGGGAGAGACAGGCTCAGTCCCAGCGTTAGGCCATTGTTTGACTTGGCGCGGCATACAGCTCCCTGGGGTTCAGCCCTTCAAAGGCTTTCTGTTAGCCACCGGAGCACTTATTGTAGAAAAATTGTCCCTCCAAAAAATTAGCATGGCAGAATGAAGAATGCATAATGCGAGGCAAATGACAGCTGCAGAGCTGAAACAATGGGCGTGCAATGGCTTTTGCTTTGGTGCACTTCTTATGGAAATGAAGCCACCCTCCACTTTAAGAAGCCAAGAAGAGGTTTGCCCATTGTTTGATTATGTGTACACACTCCTGAATCAGGTTATTTGATTTAATTTTTTACTTAGTAAGTGTGAGCCCTTACATTTTGGTAAACTCATCTTCCTAGTATGATCATATTTTTGGGACCAGTCAAAATTCCCTGAATTTCAGTGTGTGTGTTTTTGACCACAGGGTCATTTTGGCAAATTAGACACTTATACACCAAAAGTCAGGTGGATTTAATTGGTAGACAAAGACTATACATTTGCAGCAAGAGAGAGAGAGACATTGTGTGTTAAGATTTGGTGCTTAATATGCTAATGTATTCTTGGGCTAATTCAGTAAGGGTGCTGGAGAAAAAGAGCAGCAGCATGATCGCAGCCAAATTGGATTTCAGCAGCAGCAGCAGCAGCAGCAGCAGCACCAGATGAATCAGCACCCAGAGCAATCTAACCACTTCCAGAGCAGGCTCTCCACAGCCAACCCAGTCTTTGCACTTCCAGAGCAGGCTCTCCACTACCAGAATGAGGTCTCCACTGCCAAAGCGATCTCTCCACCAACAGAGTGGTGTCTCCACTGTCAGAGTGGGACTGTCACTTCCTGAGCAGCCTCTCAAATGCCAGAGTGATCTCTCCACTGCCAGAGTGGACTCTCCTCTGCCAGAGTCATCTCTTCACTGCCAGAGTGGATTCTCCTCTGCCAGAGTCATCTCTCCACTGCCAGAGTGGATTCTCCATTGCTGGAGTGATCTCTCCACTGCCAGAGTGATCTCTCCACTGCCAGAATGGATTCTCCTCTGCCAGAGTGATCTCTCCACTGCCAGAGTGGATTCTCCTCTGCCAGATTGATCTCTCCACTGCCAGAATGGATTCTCTTCTGCCAGAGTGATCTCTCCACTGCCAGAGTGATCTCTCCACTGCCAGAATGGATTCTCCTCTGCCAGAGTGATCTCTCCACTGCCAGAGTGGATTCTCCTCTGCCGGAGTCATCTCTCCACTGCCAGAGTGGATTCTCCATTGCCGGAGTGAACTCTCCACTGCCAGAGTGGATTCTTCTCTGCTGGAGTGATCTCTCCACTGTCAGAGTGGATTCTCCTCTGCCAGAATGGGAACGTCATTTCCAGAATAGACTCTCCACTTCCACTGCATTCTCCATTGCCAAAGCCATCTCTCAAATGGTAGACCAGTCTCTCCACTGCCAGGCTGGAATTTCCACTACCAGAAAAAGCTCTAAACTGCCCTGAGTGACTTGATATTGTTTGTTGTACTCAGTATGCCTTGTCATCGCTACTGCTTGTATTGCCTTTTGCCTGTATTGATAAATATTTTCAACCCTTGTTTAAAAAGGTTAGTTAGCAATTCAGAGTTTCGAGTATACTATTTGTGAGTTTGAGAGACTGTGTGCTCACTATGTTTCCCTGTCCATGTTCCTTCACATTTTGCCAAGCGAAAATAAAAAAAGCTACCTAAGGTATGTGAAATATTCTGTATATTTGTAAACATGTAGGTTTTCACATTTCAACAAACACCCTCAAGGGCCCTATTTGGTAGAACGAGAGCATGTCATTAAAGTGTGTTATTGCCTCAGCAGTACATGTTTAAGTTAAATGGATTTAGGAATGAATGCAAATTTTATCTATTAAGTTATTCCAAGTGGAATCTAGGAAACATAAACAAATGCCAGATGTCTGGGACAACAAATATGTAAGCAATTTAGACATTTGCATCAGTAATAGCTTATGGTTATACATTCAAATGGTCTGGTAAGTCCTTAATTTCAGTATAGCCTTTCACAGATGGCTTTGCCTTAATTAAAGGCTAAACATTTGAGTCATCTGCAGTGCCTTTCTTTGGCTGTCTTTCTTTTTCAACAAGGGCTTTTTTGTAGTCCTGCTAACAGTCCAAACAAACAACCTCGTATTGTTCCGGACGGCGGTAGTCGCTGTTGATGCATTTGTTTATATGATCGATATGGTTAACATTACAATATGGCTTTGTGCTGTGCTAGGGGATGTTTGTCACAGGGCAAATGAGACGGGAACTTTTTCAGGGCCTTTGAAAACTGAGCTGGCGCAATGTGCCCTCTCGCTATTGTTGAGCAGGAACAGAACCCCTCGCTTGGTATTCCCCTCACAAACCAGCCCAAACTTTGGCCTAAGAGATGGCCTACAGGAATCCAACTTTGCTTTGCCAATTCAATCCATTTACCAGTCAGCTTTCTAACTCAATTTCTCTCTCCCTCTCTCACTTTTGCACTGTTTTATGCCACACTTTTTGTTGATTCTTTTCTTGATTAAATCTTCAATATCTTCGTCCTTCTTTTTGTTCTCCTTGAAATACATACAAAATTCTTACATACATGCATAACAAAATACAACATATATGCAACATATGAATTCTGAGGTGGAAAAAGTATACATAATCCTTAAGGATGTTAAAAAAAAAAAGTAGACAAGATTTTGTAATATTGTTCCTCTATTCAATTCAATTCATTTTTATTTGTATAGTGCTTTTTTACAAAGGTCATTGTCTCAAAACTTTACACAAACAAAAGTATAGTGAAGTTTGTGTGTGTGTGTGTGTGTGTGTGTGTGTGTGTGTGTGTGCGTGTGTGTGTGCGTGTGTGTGTGTGACGTCTCTGATGAGCAAGCAGGGTGACGGTGGCAAGGAAAAACTCCCTGAGATGGTGATAGGAAGAAACCTTGAGAGGAACCAGACTCAACAGAGAACCCATCCTCATATGGGTTTACACTGTAATGTGCGCGCGCGCACGTGTGTGTGTGTGTGTGTGTGTGTGTGTGTGTGTGTGTACAATGTGTGTTTGTGTAGTCCATAGAAAACAGCTCAAGACCTCTACAGGTCTATGACATCTTTAGAAGAATAATATATCCATCCATGTAAATGTTTGCAGAGAGCAAAATTTTATAGTCATAGTGAAATATTTATTGGCCAGTGCAAGGCAGTTAGGAATTTTTAACCATGGGTTGAAGATATCCTGAGATGGAAATCCTCAGGACTGTACCACTTCCAATCAGTGAGATATTGCATCCTTTTCCCACAATATCTAGAGAGTTTCTTTGATGGTGTATGCTGGTTGGCCTTCTAGGTTAAGGGGAGATTTAGCTGAAGATCATAAATGAGATGGGAATCAATGGTTTCAAAAAGGATTAAGTAAAATGTAGGTGATTTGTGCTTTCTCAGACCTCGTCACTTCTTTGTAATTACTCATCACAGCTGTTGTAGCATTGGTAGTTGTTCCATTCCACAGAAAAGCAGGGACTGGTACCCTACCACACACCAAAACATAGTCAATTGGGTGGCCAATTGGTGCAATGAATTTTGAGCATATTCTGCTCATGCTCAGGATAGAAAAAAACCTTTCCTCTTGACTTTTGACACAACATGTTCTTATGAAGCAGTCTATTTCTTGATTTGCTCATTTGAATTGGCCGTTAGTTTGTAGATAATTTCCTGATGTTGGGTTAACTGAGACCCCTAACGTTTTTTTTTATTAAAGCTCTCCAGACTTGTGAGGTATATCTTTGGGGATACCAAAGTATCTGAACACATGTTGAAATAAGAGTTTGCCATTTGGAACACTGTGGGTAATGCTGAAAGGGGAATTAGGCAAATGATCTTTGAGAATCAATGGTTTGTTCAGTGAGGGTGGCAAATCAACGATAAAGTCTGATGTGACCAAGGGTAGAGGCAGAAATTTTGCAGCAGGTAGAAATGAGGACCTTGGCTTGAGTGCAGATGGTTCATGACTTAATGAACTTTTAGATGTCAGTGAGGATGGTTTCCCACCCATACAGGTGTTGGGCAGCTGGTGGGTTTTGTTCAACCCAGGGTGTCCCATGGCCAGTATAGTACAAAAAATTAAGTAAAAAACAATGGATGCTGGTTAGGTAGATGACCTGATGTATTCTCGTGTGGATATTCGACTACACCTCAATTAAGCGATGAGGAAAACCTATCAAAGAGAAACTTCACACAGGATGGCTTATTAACTCCACAAGACCTATTCAATTAAACGACAGATGGCAGTTGGTGTATTTTGGCAAAATAAAAATAAAAAAAAAAGAATAGGCTTGCAATCTCTTGGTCAAAAGTATTTAACACTATTAAAATTAAGACATATACAACTCAATCTAGACTTGAACATGCTATATCAGACATGTAGGTTATGCAGGTATTTTAACAAGACAAATATTTTTGGTTTTATTAATGCACCATTTGTGCCAATGGGCACCAGTTGCCACATGAAGGAGAAATTGGTTGCATTGGGTTCAATATCCTTGAATAATGGTAAGTTTTCCAAAAGTACTGTAGCCTAGTGTTATCAGTGAACCACCTGAGTTTTGTCAGTTTTCCACTGTAATTTGAGATCCATATTAAGAGGTAACTGTGTGTCAGATTCACTCACTGCACATGAATTATACAGCAAATACTGGCAGCAGTATTTCATGCTTGGAACGGGAAAATAACACAGCAGTTCGTGTTTTGTTTTTCGTAGTCAACGTTCATCATTAAAGACCGGGAGATGGTTTTCACCTGCTTTTCCCATGAAATGACCCCTTTCATATCGGCGCCCCAGCTGCTGCCTGTCTTCTCCAGCTCTGATTAGAGGGCTGAGAGAAAGAAAAGCACCTTTCATGCAATGGGATTGGAAACGTGCTTTCCCAAAATGATTTGTTTTCTCTATGTGGCTTTCGTTGTTATCGCAAAGTCAATAAGTTGGTCAGCAGCTTTGCTTCTAAAAAAAAAAAAACTTCATTAAACAGGACAAAGCAATTCATGAACTACAAAATCAAATGTCAAATGTCGCTTTACAGAAAACTCAGAAAGTGATTATAGAATTTCTTGTAAGTGACTAGCATCCTCTAATATCTCATTAACACCATTAACTTGGTTTTTGATCCCATATTGGATCATTTTTTTTGCCAGACTGAAAGCTTTCTTCTTGGCAGTGGTCCATGTTGATCATTAATTCAATTCAGTTTATTTGTATAGCGCTTTTTTACAATGTCATTGCCTCAAAGCAGCTTTACACAAACAAAAAAA
>CM074955.1:3155518-3168409 GCA_037577455.1 Pangasius macronema
TAATAAGTAATGTTTCATTTCAATTATTTATGAATAATTTATTTTGGATCTGTAAACTAAAGGTAAGTTAGTAGTAAACCATATACAGTAATGATAATGTACATAATAATAAATATGAAGCTTCATATTCATGAATCAGAAGGTGCAACAGCTCGTTCACGTGGACTTATTTGGTGTGCGCTTTGCATAATCCAATGCTTAGAATAAAGGGATCTTTTTAAAAAAAAAACCATATAATCATTGATATTGTGAAGCTTTCTGTTTAGGACTAGTTTATGTAACATTTCAAGAAGGAGTGTGTCTCGTGTGTCAGGAAATTTTCCACCACAGGAGAGGACTTTGCACTTTCTGGTTTCTCTGTACACTCCAAAAAAATTATCTCAGCAAGTGAAAATATCCTGAATATAGTCAAATGTATAGGAACTAACAGGGAGTAGCTTGTTTTGTAGATGTTACATAACATTAAATGGAATTATAAAAGGTCAAATTCCAATCGATGACAAATGGCTGTGGTATAAGCAGAATAACACACTTCTGGCCATGCTGTTACAAGGAAAAAAATAATTTTACTGGGTGGATTATTAATTCCACTTTGCATCAGGCTGAATCACACCATGCTAGCATAGATTATTTTCCTATAGCATAGCATGTGTTATTCCTTACTTAATTCATTCTATATTAAGGGTAAACTTCGTAAACGTTATGCGTATAATTTAGTTTACTGAGCTTACACAACTACGTGCCAATTCCTCTAAAAAATAGGCTAGCATGTGCTACGTCTGAGACACCTGAAGCCAGCTAACCACATCCTTTCTAGCTGCTGCTCATGCATCATCACAGGGCAGTGTAACACAATCAGAGGAGAAGTCTCTCTACCCTCTTCCACATACATGAGCCCACAGACGCCCACGATTGGCTAGTGTTACTGTGATTGACAGGGGAGATAGAATATGCCAGCCTTCCCACCTAGACCTTCCCAAGACCTGTTTCGCTCTCTTGGATTCACGGCCACGGGTGACTGTGGAATCATCAGGATTCAAAGTTTCGTTCTCTGGACAATAGCGTGAACATGTTACTGCGGCGCCACTCAGAAGCACAACAGAGTCAATTACCATCAACTGTGTAAATGTTAGTCTGTTTGAACGATCATTTAAATTATGTTGAGTAATTATGTAATTATCACCATTATCGTCAAGTTTTAATTTTAGAAATAAATCTTTTTGTCGAGGAAAAATCCAAGAATGAATTGTCAGGGTTTTCACAAAACATGAGCTGGTTCATTTTTCATGATCAAACACACCACTTAACCTACATCACAACAATTAACGTTCGGTATGGACTCACTGAAGCCTCAAGTTTCAAAGAAGGGTCTAGAAAGATTAGCGAAAAACCTGTAAACAAATTAATTATACAGATGCCTATGAAAGGAAAGGTTTTAGCTGTAAAGCTGCTTGGTCATTGGTTACTGATTATGTGCCAATAGTATACAAATGGTGTGTGACCAGGTGAATGATGATGAATAAATGATTAACACATCTATTACTGGCGTATGATCATGTTGTAAAAGAAGTTCATTAGAAGGGATTATTGGCCGTTTTTAGACTAACGCATTACTGCTCTAGTTTTCAAGGGAACACCGCGACACGTCTGAATGCAGAAAAATGAATTTATTTATAACAGTTACAAAGAACAAAATATTTAAAAGCATCCTTTATCTTACATACGCTGTACAGAGGTGGCACGCATTTGCTTCTAAATGATTCTGCAAAAGGAACTAGAAGTATTAAATAGAAAACCGAAAATATTAAAGTTGATGAAAAAATATGAAATATTTCATTTATCTACTGTACAAAATAAGAAAGAAAAGAGAATCGAGCTGAAAATGGAATCCATAATATGGTACCCTGATACAGTGTTTAGGCCTTTTACATGATCCAAAAAAAAAAAAAAAAGTACTTTACATAACAATGCGATGGTCTTGCCATCTTATAATAGCTAAAGAAAAATCTTGGCCTCTTTGGTTCCACGGTTCCGTATAATACATTTGAACAGAATTTATTTTACGTCTATAAAAATAATTTTATTTCAATGGCAAGTTTTTTTTTCTCTTCTTTTACTCATAATGCGACTTTTTCAGTGCAAACATCATATCATATCATATCATATCATATCATAACAACCATTCGTTCAGAGAAGGAAGCGAAAGACATTTCAAGTATTGAAAGATAGGATACAACTACTAGCTAGTTTGTCTGAAGTGGGTCGGTACTATACATTGCATAGATTGTGCGGCACTTATTTGAGAAAGGATTGTGAGCGAGCACAGGTGGTGTGCCACTTGGTACCCTTTAAAGGCATTTCAATTAGCAAGTGCTATAAAATGTGCATTTAGGGTGTTTTTTTTTTTTGTTTTGTTTTTGCAAGTGTGACACTGCACCTTTAACCAACTGAAAAATGGCAACGTGAGAGAAGAAATGTAATATACTACAGTTCTTTTAAGTACTTTCGGAAGTGTTTTTTCTTCTGCAAACAGCACTGTAACAAACACATAGGCAGAGATTGACAGACATAATTCCCTTCACTCGGTGTACAGATTTTTTTTACACAAATGAGCAAGCTCTCTAGACAGGACTGAAGCATTACAGAAAACTAAATTCATCTCTCCTGCTATATAAAAAGCCCTTGTACTAGGTAATGACAAAATGCCTACTCACGTCCTGCTGTAATAAGACCCACTAACATGAATACTTGAGAAAGCAGCATGTCTTAGACAATATGGGTCAGTTGTTTGACAGAGTTTGACAGATGAATACTGCTTGATGGAGACTCTTAAATGGATTGGTTGTCGTGTTTTCCAATGGAGTGGTTAAGCGAAGTGCTGCTGTTGAAAGGAGTAAATGGGGAGTTGGTCAGTGCTTTTGTATACAGTGAAAGAGGCATAGTTGAGAAATTCTGGGAAAACGACCCTTTCCTAAGGCTTCTCTCATCTCAATTTCCCAACATGGCCATTTCAGAGGAGAAAAGAAAGCAAAGAAACAGCAATAACCTGTAACACGACTTTCTCATCTCTTTGACATCAACACCTACTGTACAAACCTGTGCTCTTAGAATAAGACTGTGTCACATATAAATGAGTCTACCAGAAAGATATTAACCAACATAAATATATGTACAAAAGATTTGTGCATGCATGGGTGTGTGGGTGTGGACATCAAGGTGACTGTTTACCCAACTGTTCATAAATATCACTTTACAATAATTCGTTCCATCAATGAACGTTTACAGAGTTACAAATCTTTAAAAAAAAACAAACAAACCAAAAAAAAAAAAAAAAAAAAGCCACGCTCAAGCGCATCCACACTCCTCTACGATCATGTTGGGTACATCACGCTTGACGATGTTATACTCATCATCAAAGTACAGCATGGACATGGTGCTGAGTTTGGTGGGGATACAGCAGGAGTTCATGGAGCCTGGACTCATCCCCCTCATGCGGTACTGGTTCACTACGGCGGTGTGAAATGACGACGCTGACCCTGGAACGCCAGCCATGTACGCCGGGCAGCTTCCCTCACAGTAGTTGCCAAAGTAGCCCGATGGCGCGATGATCCAGTCGTTCCAGCCGATGAGGCGGAAGTCAATGTAGAACTGCTGGCGGCAGCACAGGCCGCTGGTACCATCGCACTCCAGGCCACGCTTGCGGATACGGTGCTTGCTGTCTGTTGCACGTGCCTGCACCACCAAGAACGGTCGGTGCGACTCATCACCCGAGTTCACCAATACAGGCAGAACGCCTGCCTCCTCGCAGCCTTCGCACCGAACATCCAGGTTCTGTCTTCGTGTACCTTTGGAGAACACTAGTTGCACAGCATCAGTGAGAGGAAACGTGTGCCAGCCGCTGCGTTTCAGCTCCACGCGCTTCTCCACCAGGTTCCACTTGCTGCCCAGGCCCGGTTCCTGATAGTACACTTTAACCATGACCTTCCTTCGAGTGCCCTTCTCCAACAAACTAGGCAAGAGTTTAAAGTACAGCCACAGGTTTGCCTGAGACACATAGAGGTTCTGGTTGCCTTCATTGGAGATGATGAAGAAGAGGCTGGACTTCGAAGACAGCAAATCGTCTACGAGACGGGGAAGAAAAGATGAAAGGTTAAGTCATTGATAGGTCATCAAACATAGCTGAAACAGCAGGTGCACACTCTGTGTAGCCAGTAAAAGTTTTTTCAGTTGAAAACCTAAGGCTGTGTCACTATAATAGCCAGGCCCGGACAGAAGGCTGAGGACATTAACATGCTGAGAGGGCAGTAGATCGCTCACATTGCCATGAATGGGCTCCCTAACTGGGAACACTTCAACCTAAAGCGATCAAATGGTGTTAGTGTTTCACATTAAACGACAATGTGGGTGGGAGGAGTTGTCAGAGTCCGTTCCTCTGCCACGTCTCCCTCTTTCTCGCTCTGTTCACTCTGACTCTCCTTCCTCACTCACTAAATCTGACCCGCATGAACCTCCAAGCATTCTCTCTTTATCCGATTCAAACATATTAACATCTCTGTAACAGTCTTTTGAGTCTGCGGCTCAATTAAAATTGGGAGAAGTCTGAACTCCCGCAGCTCCTTTTTGGTGAAGGGGGCCACAGCGACATTCTCCGAGCTCGCCTGTGTGTCTGATGACAGCTACATTAGCTGCTACATTAGCCCAGTTGGCCACGAGTTAAGGTGGAGATGAGGAGAGGGAGCCTATTTGGGCATAGTTAGAAGGTTCAAAGCCTTGGCAATGAACCCCGTGATGACACCTCAGAGAGGACACAATAAGCGTTGTGATGTTGAAAGCAATCCAGCCAGACACTCTGCATATGACTACAAAAGGACACTTAAATTAATGACACTTAAATTGTAAAATAACGAATAGATGGTATTTTATGTGCATGTGTGTACATCGGTGGTTGTTACTTTTAAGGCAGAAGTACATAACTGCTGTCTTATGGAAAAAAAATAAATAAAATCACAACAAGTACAAGGGAAAGTAACAGTCAGAGTTCTTTCATTGAATCTTTGATAGAGAGCATTTAATTTTAATAAGATTATAGAGAGTATAATATCTGACCATTTAAGCAAATGCATAAAAGCATGTAGTGAAATAGTAAAGTAGAAGTATATACTATAAGCAACTTCTGGAGCCTTAAGTCTTGGTTTTATGTCTGGTTTTATGTCTGGTGGTTTTAACCCTGCTGTAGGTAAATTGCTCTAGGCCATATAACAAAGTGCATTAAGCGTTGTAGCAAACATATTAGTTGAGACTTCAAGGAACTCCGTAACATGGCATGCCAAAAGAATCTCGCTAACTTCCCAATTTCTGCTCACTAGCCCTTACTAATTCATCATATAACTTCAGCCTGCAGGGACCATATAGTACAAAGTCCAAAAGACAGTTGTCAGTGAATGCAAATTGGAGAATTAGTGGAGAAAGACAAATCTACGAGGTCAAAAGCCTCAGAAGTTAAGCCTGGCCACTACATGGAGGGCAGGGACAATACCTGGGTGGGCCCCAGTGCCAGCAACAATACACACCACTCAGCATGCCTCCACCTGCACAAGCTCTCACGGCTTGGAGAAGTAATCTCCATGTCATTACTCAACGTCTCCGTACGCAATCGACCACAACCACCTGGACACCAATGAAGGACAGTTTAGCCACATGAAGTGCTGTGTGTTAAGCCCTGTTGCAAAATAGTTACCAATTTAATTTACTATTAGCTAGAACGGTTAGAGAAAATAACTCCTATTAGAAACTCATATGATTCTCATATTCACGTGTAAAACAAGTCGTGTAATCAAGCGTTGTGTACATGTGAGATAGCATTACATTTCAGTCCCACTTTTCCTAACTATATTTAACGTAAGATATATCACACAGCAGTGGAGGAAACACGGACAGGCTGGATCCTTGTCATCTGTAATTTCAAACACATCTTAGTTAAGATGTAAGAGGAATAGACGAGCCCCGGTTTGCCTGCATTTCCAGCACTGAGCCATTCGTAAAGAATAATCCACAGATCCCCGTGTCCTTGGGTCACCCTGCATTTTTAATGAGATGCATGAGCAGCCAAGCCGACATGCCAAGGAGTTCACAAATCCAAGGCTGAAGCCAAATCTACAGCCTCCTGAAAAGTACTCAGTGCTTATTAAATGCCTGCAATTAGGCATTATGCATAAAGGAAATGGGGTCCGATTAGCTGAATTTCAAATTAGCTGGATATTTTCAATTAGCTTTGTTTTTTTTTTTGAAAGTTATATAGAATAGGGCAGAGGTGAATTTTGGTCCGGTCCCGCAAAGGAAAACACTGTGCATTAGGTTTGTACCGATAGGAAATGTTGCTAATTATGATTCCACTGTTCCAGCTATGAATATTTTCCCTGTCATAAAGTGCCACCAAATTTCCTTTTGGCAAACTGTTCATGGAGCTGGATACTGAGCCATGGATTATCATAGCAAGTGGGCCAAGAGCGAAAGGCCCACATGCATCATTTGGAAAGCGCCAGGGCCACAGATGATGATAGACACCAATTAAGCACTGTCATCATATATACTCCAATATATCATGTATATCATGTGCGTTCTATGACTCCGTTATCACAAACACTTGATAAGAGACCAACAAAGAAATTGCACACAGTAATATATCATTTCTGTCATCACTTATCTAATAAATCAGCTCTGATTTTATTCTGCTCTTACCCCATGTGGTGCACGTGCTTTGCATGGTGTTAAGACTAAACAACATTCTAAGAGAAAGTGATAATTGTTTTCACGTGCTGTTTAACAATACATATAAAAAGAAGGCTTTCCTGTACGGTACCTTTAATATGTATGTTTACCTAGAAATGTAATAGTGTAATGTAGTGTATCTTTCAAGCTTTACTCAGAAAATGAATTATGTATCTTATCTCATTCTAAAGGAACACTATATGCACATTTGCAGGCCAGAGATGGTGATGGTGCAAACGATACCAGTACCAATCCTGAGACAGTGCAAGACACAATCTAGTACTATTTTTTTTTCTGAAAGTGTAGCGAAAAATCACATCATTTGTCTAAGCGACCTGGTACTTGAGTGTAACAATGCAAAATTCATTGCAACAGATCTGTGTACAAATACAAACTGCCTCTTGAAGCTAAACCAGGCTTTACTGTGCACAAAGACCAGCTTAGCGATTTGATTGTGCCCAAGTGGCTGCGGTGGTCTTTGCTGTGTTGTGTTCTCTACACTCCATTGTAGCATGATGTTTACAGTGCATGAGGGAGGTAGGAAAAGCATCTCTCTCTCTCTCTCTCTCTCTCTCTCTCTCTCTCTCACACACACACACACACACACACACACACACACACACACACAATGTTTATAGATACCTCGTGCCAACACATACCCATGGGAATGTTTGGTTCATACTGATCCCACAGTAAAACAAACACAAGTAATGCAGACTGAAATGCAGCCTGAATGTTGGATATTTTGGTGACACCAGTATTATAAAAAATACTTATTAATCACACGTGTGACACGTGCGCACAGGTATTGTGCAGGTATTGTGCAGGTATAGTGCAGATGCTCGGGTGAACACACACACCTGTCTCTGCAAAACTGATGATTTCTGACGTTTCCTCCTCGACGTCATTGGCGTGACTCGCGTGCCCGTCCACGTCAGGGATCTCGACCCTGCCGTCCTCGCGCACCTTCCCGGCGTGCAGCTTTCGCAGCGCGGTCACCATGGCCGCCTTTGGTATGGGCTGAGTGATGTTGGGTCTCTCCCTCATCTGCAGCCTGGTCAGGATGTGCCTCTTGACCGCCTCCACGAACTCCGCGTCCATCCTCCCCGAGTCGGCAGGCTGCGCGAGACCGCACGACGCGCACGACTCGCGCGACGCCGTCGCGTGCGCCTCGCTTTCCGGCGCCGGCGTGCAGCGCACGGAGAGCGCGCAGGCTACGAGAAAAAGCACCTTGAAAAGGGAACTTCTCATTCTTTAAGAGCGAAAAAAAAAAGACAGCACAGAAAGACGAGTCACGAGTCTTCGCTTGGAGGATGAACGGAACTTGTGCTCGTTCGTTTTAGAAATGGTTCAGGCTCGTCCCAGATGAGGATGTTCTCAACGCAAGAGCGAGTTGTAACATCCAGTCTTCCTGTAAGGATGCACGAAGATCTTCCATGCGATGATTTTCAGACTTCATTGAATTTGGATGAAATCATGAAAGAAGCATCTTTTTTAGATCTTCAGCTCTTGGTGGGTCACTGATGCGCGAATGAAAACTCACTCAAAAATCACGTTTTTGTCATAGTACAAGGTGAATTTATTGTCTCCCCGGTCCTACTTGATAAAGTCTCAGCATCGGTGGCACTTCAACGTCATGCCATGGCTGGAGAAATGACTAAGAAAGCAGTATTACAGAGTGCAAAAACTGCAGTCAAAGCCCATGCATGAAGTCTGATAAGTTGCACAGTCTCAGATCAGTTAAAAATATCCATAATGAAAGAAAAGGAAAAAAAAAAAAAAGATGCCACTACTTTTTTTTCCCCGCACAGCACAATAGCTACGTGCTTGACATTCGCCTTTCGTTTCAGGTCCTGTCTTTCTTTGTCTGATGTGTCGTCTTCCAGTTTGCGCTGTCCAAGTAGTTCTTCATCGCTTTCATGGACACGGTGATGCGCTCGTGTGAACAGCTTTAACCCCTTGCGATCGCAACATTGTACCGCTTTAGACACAAACTTTTTATACACGAGCAGGAACCACGTGGGTCGAGCAGCCAACAGGAGTTCCCTGAAGCGGATTAAAGCCTCAAGCAAACGGAGTGCGACTTCCTGATGGAGCTGTGTCCATGTGGACGCATGGCATCCTTAGCGACCTGAAGTGGACACTTTAGTCGCAGTCTGTGACGCACAGTCCACTGGCTCTCAAAATAGGCTCCGGGGACCTCCAGGGGTCTGTGATTTTACAAATCACAACCCACAATTACCAAAATTATTATATCTATTATTAAGTTCTTCTGAATAAACAGTTAACTGGATTAAACAGGTTTAATCCAAACCTCAAAGCTTTCAATAAAGCTCTAATAAATAGCCAAAATATGATTGTGAATAAAATCTGTAATCTTTTGCTTTTAAAGGGCTCCCTGGCTAGAAAAAGTTTGAGAACCCCTGCCTTAGTTAATTTCACATAGTCTACTGTTATTCCTTTGAAATACACAGCAGGATACCTTCCCTGTAATGTAACTCACCTTTTGGGAATTTTGGGCATTTGCCTACAAAAATCACTAGAATGCAGTTCATGGATGTTCATTTCACTTTCATTTTCATGAAACACATTAAGAAATCAAATTCACACACCTTATTAGTGCATGTGTAAAGTAAGTGGTGTAACAAGAAACCTATAAAGCCTTTAGTAATTCAAAGGAACATTGGGGTGCCATTAATATGTAGGTAACGCCTCAGTAAAATATATTTGAACACAGTGAACAGTGTCCTTCAAAACAATATTTCAGATTAATAATATAAAACTTAATGAACCATATCTATAGCATTTAGAGAGAGAGAGAGAAAACCTTCTGGTCTGTCCCAGCTCACTGTAGCTAGGATACTTTGAAATATAACCATTAAAATATTTCAGAAATCAGATTATTTTTCCAGTAATGTGTGAATCCATTCAGCATGTCATGCGTGAAACATCCTTTCCCATGAGTAAAAAATGGAGAGTCCCACAACACTGACTCAACTCTGTTACCTGAACACAGTCACCCCTATGAAATATTTGGGATATTCCACAAGTCACATGTTCAACAGAAAGTTGCATCACCAAAATTTCCTGAAGATCACGAGAAGAAGAAAAGTACTGTCATTCTTTTTCTTCATTTTCAAAGATATTGTGATGTTGGTTAACAAGATCACTGGGAAGGTTTTGTAACGTCTTTCCCACAGTGACACAGAAGAGAGTTTCTCACATAAACGGTTTATCGAAACAGGCTTCTGTCGGCCGCAGCCACGCCAACTTGGAACACAACCGAAAACTATTTCCTCTCCAATCCCAACAATCCGCAATCCTAACTTTTTACTTCCTCCTCCCCCTAGTCCCTGTAGGTTGCTACAGTACTCTCCTGTTTCCAGTTATAAACATGAAATAACTTTTTAATTTAAAACAAAATTAAGCAAATCATTAGAATGCCCTTAATGTCCTCATGTCATTAGCCATGACTGCTGGTTAACCACATTGTGTGTGTATTGGTAATTATGTTAAAACTTAAACCTGTTACTTTTGCACCCAGTCAGCAAAGAAACTTTGTACTGTCTACGAGTTATCACATAGCGCCATCTATCGGCGGAACAACCTGACTACATAGAGACAAGAACAGGATGGAGTTTTGTTGTTTGGTTTTACTCAAAATTGTCTAACGTCTACTTCCAAGATTAAAAATAAAATGCCTAAATGACCATGAAAACTAACAAATATCATTAGTATAAGAGGATTAAAACTGGGTTTGTGTGCAAACACAAACTAGTGTAGGATATTGGCCAACTCGGTGCCCAGTGTTCACACTGCCAATATATCTGAAAGCAAAGTCTACAAGTAGGCATTAATTGTGAACTTCTGCACCTGACTGATGTTTCTGTGACACTGTACTAACCATCTTTCAGTGACCCTGCTGAAAAGTTATTGGTTTTAGCTAGTAACCAGTCTCAACTGTTCAAGCTGATCTGGTTTTGTGGTTTCAGAGGGGTTTTGGATACTTTCAGGATAGTTCTTGTCAGGCTGGTTCTAACTGGATAGGCTTCTTTGGGTTGATGGTATTAGAAGGATTTTGGCCACTTATAGGCTGATTTTAGCTGGTTGATTAGACTGGTTCTGGTTTGTTTGGATAGATTATATTAGAAGGCTGGTTCTGGCTTGTTAGAGTGGTTCTAGCTGGTCAGGCTTGTTTGGATTGGTGGTACTAGACGGATTTTGGACACAGACAGGCTGGTTATACATGATGGGACTTTTTTTGGTGTGATGGTATTAGACGGGTTTTAGACACTTACAGGTTGGTTCTAGCTGGTTGGGCTGACTGCCTGGTTGGTTAGCCTGGTTCTGGTTTGTTTGGATAGATCATATTAGAAGGCTGGTTCTGGCTTGTTAGAGTGGTTCTAGCTGACCAGGCTTGTTTGGATTGGTGGTATTAGAATGATTTTGGATATTTACAGACTGGATCTAGCTGGTAAGGTTGACCAGCCCGGTTAGTCACGCTGGTAATAGCACATCAGGCTGGTTCTGGCTTGTTAGAGTGGTTCTAGCTGGCCAGGCTTGTTTGGATTGGTGGTATTAGAAGGATTTTAGGCATTTATAGTCTGGATCTAGCTGGTAAGCTTGACCAGCCATGTTAGTCACGCTGGTTCTAGCTCATCAGGCCGGTTCTGGCTTGTTAGAGTGGTTCTAGCTGGCCAGGCTTGTTTGGATTGGTGGTATTAGAAGGATTTTAGGCATTTATAGTCTGGATCTAGCTGGTAAGCTTGACCAGCCATGTTAGTCACGCTGGTTCTAGCTCATCAGGCCGGTTCTGGCTTGTTAGAGTGGTTCTAGCTGGCCAGGCTTGTTTGGATTGGTGGTATTAGAAGGATTTTAGGCATTTATAGTCTGGATCTAGCTGGTAAGCTTGACCAGCCCTGTTAGTCACACTGGTTCTAGCTCATCAAACTGGTTCTAGCCAGTTAATCCTTGTCAAGCTAGGAGGCAAACCAGTTAGACCAGACAGTTAGAGTAGCTAAAGCAGCCAAGACCAACAAACCATGCCATGCTGGTCTAAGCCGTTTTTAATATTTAAAATAATATGTAAATAAATAAAAGGAAAACGAAATAGAAACGCTAAAAACCTAACTAACTCAACACAGAACACAATTATTAACGCTTAGGGATGATTCTGTAAAAGTGATGATTCAAACAACATGCCAGTTTAGTGACATCATATCCCTAGAATGTGCGCCACTGCATTTCCGGTGGATGGGACGACGGAAGAGAGTAGCAGTTTGGGAACAGGGGACGCGCTTCTTTGGAGGATTACTGCCTGCTGTAACTGAAACTGTGAGTCAAGTATTTAAAAGTTTGCAGTGACAAGTTTCATTTTTGATATTTAAATAATTTTGCGAACACGTCTCTAACATTTTTTTTTCGTTTAATTTAAGAATTAGCGTAGTCAAGAATACTTCTCTTTTTGTTGGAAAACATTTGATTGATTGCCGTGTTGTCCAATAAGGAGGCGGATACGAGAGCGCGCGCTCGTCGTTTAGCCAATGAGCGCGCAGGAGAGTGCGTGCTGTTGCGTAACGGAAGGGGCGGTGTCCTTTGGACGAACACAGAAAGAAAACAAAAGTAGTTCGCATCCGTGTTTGAGACACATAGAATTGAGTTTCTGTATCCTCGAACTGTTATTTTCTCATCATTATTATCACTTAATGTGCATTTATAAAAAGTCCAGTGTTGCTTTTTTCACTTAAATAGTGTGTTTTTGACTGGAAACGTGCGTGTTGTGATCAGTTGAGTGTCTTGTGATCAGGAGATTTTAGAGCCATGACACTAGAGAGGAGTTTACTTTAGAGATAAAGTATTGATTTGCATAATAAATTCACTTTTTGTGAATCACTCTTACAAAAACTAATCCTTGTGAAGGTAAGAAAGGGGAAAAGAATCTCAGTTACAGAGTAATACTGGTTTAACAAACAGCAACTGGACTGTTGATTAATTTATTTGAGAACAGGCTGAAGGTGGTGATGATCCCTGCTGAAAAAAAATCAAAAGAATAGAAACCATCACAAATTCTAATGGTATCCATGCCAAACACCATTACAAACCATCAGCTAACCAATACAATTA
>CM074955.1:3177698-3189444 GCA_037577455.1 Pangasius macronema
AGTTATCACCAAGAACGGTGGAGCTACTCACTACTGAGTCCTTTTTCTGACACTTTTAGTTCTGTTGTGGGTATTTTTGGGCTATGGTCTTAAACTTTTGACCAGCTGATGAACAGCATGTTTGAGTTTAAATGCAGTTTTCAATAAATTACCAATCTGTTTTTTTTTGTCTCTTGCTCATTTTTCTTCTTTTGACATTTTGAAGAAGTTCTTACAACCTGGTTATGATCCACCAGCGCGAAATACTTGGAATGTTTCCCCTGGTTTTAAGATTTGGTTCAGGAGTATATATATGGTCATTAATGTACTTGTGTTTTATATGGTTAAAATTATGCTTAGATTATTTTGCACAGGCCTTGGGGACAGGGTGGCTTAGGGGTTAGCACTGATGCCTTGCACCTCCAGAGGTGGGGGTTTAATACCCACTTCCACCTTGTGTTTGCATGTTCTCCCTGTAGTTTGTGGATTTCCTTCCCCAATCCAAAGATGTGTTGTAGGCTGATTGGTATTCCCAACTCGTCTGTAGTGTGTGTGTGTGTGATTGATTGTGCCCTGTGAAGGGTTGGCATCCTGTCCCTGAGTCCCCTCGGATAGGCCCAAGGTTACCCCACAACCCTGTGTAGGATAAGCAGCACAGAAGATGGATGGAAATGTTTTCTTTCTTTTGGCTAAATGCAGCTGTTTTCCCATCTTTCCCATATCAACAAACTGTTTATAGTAAGACTGAATTTATTTTTGGTTTTCTTCCATTCCATAAAGAGCAGAAAGGTTTGCTGGACACTCTGGGATATTGACACATTAAAATGTGTGAAAAGCTGAATAAACAGGGCACTAAAAATACACACTTCCAAACTGAATGTAGTAAAAATAATTATTTAAAAAAATGAATAATTACTAAATATTTAATGCTTGACCTAATACTGATAGCTGCTGTTTAAGAAGTGCTGTAGTGCTATGATTAAGTTAGGAGGCGACTCTTCTGGCTCTGAAGGGCAGAGTGGCAGAGAGCTGTAGCAGAGGGCTGTAGCAGTGAGCATGCAGTCAGATGTATCATAGGCCCATGGGCTTCAGGCTTTTTAAATCCTAGAATCATCCCTGGGGATCCTGCTGGATCCAACGAAGAAGTCATGTGAGCCAGGCTCCTGCTTAAACAGACAAAGACCAAGTTAACTAACATGATCTAAATATGAGGCGTGTATTTTTTGTCTATCGTGTCCAGCAAACCTTTCTGATCTTTATGGAATGGAAGAAAACCAAAAATAAATTCAGTCTTACTCTAAACAGTTTGTTGATATGGTTAAGAGATAGTTCCTCTTAGACAGAAAGCTTGCCATAAAGTTCCATAGAGCACCTGATTGAGATCAGCGCCATATGACCATTACACCCGTGTGTTTTTTTTTGAACATCCCACCCCAGATTTATTCCCCTTTGCTGTTATAATAAGCTCCACTCTTCTGGGAAGGCTTTCCTCTAGATGTTGGAGCGTGGCTGTGGGGATTTGTGTTCATTCAGCTACAAGAGCATTAGTGAGGTCAGGCGCTGATGTTGGTGAGGAGGTCTGGGGTGCAGTCGGAGTTCCAGTTCGTTCCAAAGGTGTTCAGTGGGGTTGAGGTCAGGATTCTGTGCAGGCACCTCGTGTTCTTCTACTCCAACCTTCACACACCATGTCTTCATGGAGCTCGCTTTGTGCACACAGACAGCATCATGCTGGAACAGGTTTGGGCCTCTTAGTTGCAGTGAAGGGAAATTCTTAAAGCTACAGCACACAGAGACGTCCTGTACAGTTGTCTGCTTTCAACTTTGTGGCAACAGTTTGGGGAAGAACCACATATGGGTGTGATGATCAGATGTCCACATACTTTTGGCCGTATAGCGTATAACAAAATCTTATTAGAATGCCTATAATGAAGCAGCCAAGGTTTAGGAACTGTAGAAGATGAGGATTTTAATAAATTCTGCAAATATGTTAAATATCGAATGAAAAAAAAGACTTCTTTTTCCTGCTTTCCTTTTTTTAAAAGCATTTTTCGACTGCTCCCAGGGGCATACTGGCAGAGTTCACAAAAATCTCTGGCCTAGACCACACCCACTTCTGGTTTAAATCAAAACACAGATAGAGATCTGAATATTTGGAACATAAACAGATATAAATAGTGGCATGACATTACACCCTTATCTTCAAGGCTTCAAACTGACTTAAATTTATCTCCGATACTCGTTGGACTGTGCAACCTCATGCCTCTTGTAGATCTGTTCTTTCTGTTTTGAGAGGTAGGTCAACAAATCTTCACTGCGTAGAGAACTTATAAACCACAGTAAACCCCGAGCTTCTAAATTCACCACTTTCATAAATAATAAAAAAAAATCGAATTGTGCAAAAAAAAATAATAAATCAGTTTAAAAATGTACACTTTATTAAGGGTGTTTAATACAAAAATACAGAAACTCGAAAGTCAATTCATATGTTGACTGGAAGTCTCCCTCTTTAAAATGATCTGCTCCATATCTAGTACACACTGAAAGGCGACGAGAAATCAAAAGGAGACACAGGATGGAAGATTAAGATGCAATCTCATGACATTTGAACCAAGAATTATCAGCAACACAGCTGCTTTTAGCATGTGGTGGAACTACACGTCAATATTTTTAACTAGTTAAAAATACGATTACGCCAATTCAGATATCATTCGACATGTTGAGTGTGTGTACTGATTATATTTGGAACAATGGATGAATCATTACTTAACTCAAAGATTTTCCCTCATAAGTGAGATCTTTCGGAAGCCACATTGTAGACTATTTTCTCCGACCAATTACCAAAGTCAGTAATTTTTAGCTGTCTATATGGTTACAACATTTCGTGAGCCGCGAGCTGAAGTCTGAAGATTGGGAACCTTTGCAAAAAAAAAAATGCATGCTGGTCCCAATGCGCCCCGCTGGTTATTTCGATTTAGTGTCCGTCTTCTCGTTGGCTTTCTTCTGTTTCTGCTGCATTATCTCTGCATCCCTGAAAGGAAAACCACATGCGTTCGATCTGATTATTTCATATTCGTGAAGATGTTTATCACCATCGGCGAGGAAAAGCTGTGCAGGACATTACCTCTGCTTGCGAGCAGCAGCGGAGAGACCGTCATCCTTCCTGCCCTTGGTATGCTCATTTTGCTTCTTGGCGTTCTTCTGTCGGGCAAGTTCTCGCTGGTTTCCTCCTGAAACGGAAAAGATCACATCCACCACCACTGACTAGTTAGGATTTAGCGTTTACATCAACCTCCTTAAACATATCCGGCTCATCTTAAATAGCTTCAGTGCTGAAAAATACAGCTTGATCTGACCAGTTACCAGCTGCCAAAACCCAGGCCGAGCTGGTCAAACCAAGAGACTGTCTTTACCAGCTGGTAAACAGTAGAGCTGTATTAATCAATTCAGTCAAGTAATAATGAAGCTGGAAAAGAACTTACCAGCTGGTTAAGATGGTCTACCAGTTTGACCAGACCGGACTGTGTTTAGGAAGCTGATAGCTGGTCAGACCAAACTGGATTTTTCAGCAGGGATACCGTTATGTAAACATAAATAGATACATATATTTACACAAATTAATAACTGAGCATTGTCAGAATGCTGAGATCCTTTGTATTGTCCTTGATTCAACCTATGAGCTCACTGTTTTCACCAAATCTGCTTTATCATAAGAGCAAGTATATTAATTATATAATATCACATGCCAACGTGGCATCATGAACTCCTACAACAGAAGCATACATTTAATATTAAAATACACATCAACGCCTGGTCAGGACTACCAGGAAAATAAAAATATATGAACAGCTGTGCGATAATCAGTTCTTAAACCCAGCATGAGAATAATAAATAGAATAAATAATGAATTATTGTTGCGCTTTATTACTAGCTAGTACTCAGTGACGTTACAAGGAAATGTTAAGATAATCATTTTCTTGATGTATTAACTTCATCCAAAGCATTTTTTATCGTTATTCGGGCCGCTTAAAACAGCTATCATGTTTGTTTTTTAAATACTTTTATACTGTATGTATTTGCACAACAGCAGTCACGTCAGCTGGTTAGCTAGATAGCTAGCTAGTTGGCTTCAGCTAAGCTAGCGCTAGCTAGCGTAGATTCGTAACACTTCCGTATTTATATGAGGTACTTGACGTGGATCTAATGTAAACACTGAACATATGCAAATATTTCTGATCAAACAATAATCAACAGAACACCTACTGGTCATGACTTTCGGTGCTTTTTTAAATCCGGGCAAAGCGAAGCCTAACGCTTTTTCCTTCGCTGTAGCAGTGGAGCACTAATGGCGTTCCTGGTTGCGCGAGCTGTGATTGTTTGTCCCGCCTCCATGTTCTGTGTGTTAGCCAATCATCGCGCACGGACTGCGCATGCGCTCCACGCAGCAGATGAAATAATACGGCTCCTCTTTCAGACACCGGAAGTGCAGAAAGATTGTCTGTTTTTCTTTGTATTATTTGTTTGCGTTAACCTTCTGAGATCAGTAAACTCAGTAAATCTGCACACATCTGAGGTCAATGTGGGTCAAACAGATTATAGAAATTATTATTATTATTATTATTATTATTATTATTATTATTATTATTAGGTTAGGTTCAACTTTATTGACATTGCCAGAGTGTGAGTACAGAGACAACGAAATGCAGTTAGCATCAATCCAGTAAGTTTAAACGAGGTAACAAGGTTATGGTGCAATAAGTAAGCAGTGTACAGGTAAAAGTAAACAGTATGATGCATACCAGTAATGCACATGGCAATGCAATTAAGTTCAGTGGAATAAATAATTAAGATGAGATAAACAGTATACAGGTAGTGATAAAGAGCATGACGCAAGCAATATGATGTGCAAATAAAATGCAGATGTGCAAATAGCAATAATGTGCAAATAACAGTCTGATAATAATAATAATAATAATAATAATAATAATAATAATAATAATAATAAGTTCAGCTGAATGGAAGTTATTATTATTATTATTATTATTATTATTATTATTAGCAAGAACAGGAACAAAGGATGACAGAGATATAATCTATAAACATGATTTTTTTTTGTGAATCACTGTACCCAGGAATAATCACGTGACTCTCGAGCCAGGAATAATCACGTGACTCATGACGTCTTGAGCACTTGGCTGTTTCATGTAGTCATGTAGTCACTCTCCTGACTGGATTTGTTTAACAAGAGCTTTGAAATTTAGCGAAATTGTATTTGAACAATGCATTATCGTCGGCTGTAGTAGTAACTGATGAATCCTCAGAAGTATTTCCAAAAAAAAAAAAAAAAAAAGAAAGAAAGAGTTACTCCACGTATTTGAAACACTGCACGCTCCTGACACCTAGTGGTCAAAAGGATGAAGTGCAGATAATAATCCAACTCACTTTTACTCACAGTAAAAGGCAACTGATATCACTAAATAATGCTGCATAAAAACAGTACGCATATATGAAACTTATAGAATAGTTTACATTTATTTATTGTGACCCTACTGACACACGTAAACGTATTCATTTACATTTAAGCCAGCACGAAACCACTGACTGTTACTTCACTGGCGAGGTTCATGTGGGCTTAACTGAACTGGTTTGAGTGTGCTGGCTGAGTTTGCCAGTGAGATTATTAATAAAATTTCTTATGCATAGAAAAACATGCTTGTTGAGACAGTGGTTAAGTCACTGGATTAGTGCTCAGCAAATAGTGAGTTCACATCCCGGCATCGTCATGCTGCTACTGCTGGGCCCTTGAGCAAGGCCCTAACTGCTCAGTTATATAAATGAGATAAAATGTAAGTTCCTCTGAATAAGGCTGTCTGCTAGACATGAAATGAGTTCTTCAAAACCTTCTTTCTTGATCCATAACAACAAACTCTTTTTCTTTTGCTCAAACTGAGTCACAGTTTACAAATATAACTGAATTGAAATATTGTTCAGTTAAGAAAAATGTCCTAAATTAAGAAAACAAATGCTCAGCTTTTTTATATACCAGATTTCACCACTTTATCATGTTGTGCACATCTTAAATGTATGACAGTATTGTACATGGAAATACGGCCTATGTTAAACCAATATATAAGAAATATGTTATTTATGAAATTGTTGAAATGAGTTTCCCCTGAACCCAAACTTCAAAACCTTCTTTGCGGGTCCATAACTGCAAAATATTTTCATAAATGTTTGCAGGAAATATTCTGGGCAGTTTTAGACAAAAGAAACCATTCATTCATTCATTCATTCATTGCTGTTCCTGTCCCTAATGATGTTACAAACTCATAAGAAGATTATTTTGCCATAACCGCACACCCCGACATGTTTTATTATGTTAACGGAGGTCTACCTGATAGAAGGACAACTGAACTACACTACATATGCAAAGGTATGCAGACACCTCTTATAATTCATCATACTATGACATACTAAAGATTAATACTAGCTAGCAATTCATTTATTAAAACAAAACAAAAAAAAAGCAGGGCAAATTCATTAAGGGAGCATTGTGATTATTCAAACTGAGTAGCAGCTTGTAAATATTGTGTATAATTGTGTTTAAGAACACAAATGCTCATTAAAAAAAAAACAAATCTCTGTTGGAACTTCTGGATTTTTCTCAGATTTCACCACTTTATCATGTTGTACACATCTTAAATATATAACAATATCATATATGGAAACATGGCCTATATTATTATATATATAAAGTAATATGTTATTTAAGAATATGGTAAATATAAAATAGAATGTTCTATATGATAATTAAATATAGATAAAATATCTGTTTATTACATTTTATTTTAATATTTCAGTACCATTTGCTATACATCACAATATAGTTTTGTTTTATAAAGGGGGCAACATGCCGCTTTGGGTTACTCCAAAAGAAAAGTGTGTACATTTCGTACAGTATATACCTTAAAGAGACAGGTTTGTTTTATAATAGAAATTTACTCTCAGTATATGAATACCGGTACACCTGTTAATTCGTGCACTTATCCAATTAGCCAGTCATGTAGGAGCAGCACAATGCACAACATCACGACATCATGCGGCCAAGAGGTGGAACCTGTTCCTGGCTGAGAGGAGAGGAACCTGACGTGGTCTTCTGCTGCTGTAGGCCATCCTCCTCGAGGTTCGGCATGTTGTGTGCTCTGAGAAGCTTTTTTTGTTCACCACGGTTCGAAGTTGCACGAATGAGCAAGTGTAGAGGTGTTCCTATTAAAGTGGCTGGTGAGTGTATACAGTATATACATAACAGGGCCTGAAATGTTTCAATGCCTGTGATAACTGCTTGGTGTTATAATAGCCAGGATATGTATAAGAAGAGCATGTGGGAAAAAAAAAAAGTGCTACATATTTCTTATAAAAAAATTATTGTCAACTCTGGAAAAATGTCCTGCTTAATTCCAGCACCAACCTTAGACAAATTACGAAAAGACTTGGTATGACACTTTACTTCATTCACTGATACAGTTCCATTGTCTGTAATTTTGTAAATACATAGATATTTCAATAACCAATAAATATTGCTCCAAGAGGCTCGGCAACGTTCTAAACACGAAAGTACTATTTTCCTTTGACAAGGATGACTCTGACTTGCAATATGCATCACTCTACAAAAAACAAACCCTATAAAAACGTGGAAATAAAATGTCCAATGGTGCATAATTAAGGCAAGAGGGAAACCATGGCGGAGAGATTTTTCTACGAACCATTCCTTAAAATAAAAAAAAGAGTTAGCCTCTACATCACACATATTAACCCTTTGTCATTACCCTCAACAGAGAATATTGAATTTGAATATTAAACTATTAATCACACAGGACAATATCTGTTGGGCTTTCAAATCTATTTCCCAGTTTACCTCATGTCAGAACATCCCTGTGCATCTTATTATTCTACATATTATCCAGCATCAATTCAAATAATAAAAAGAATCTTTGTCTGCAGTATTCGGTCACTTGTCACACAGTAGATGTGTAATGGTGGTGAGAAAAAAAGAACAATTTCGGGTCATGCACAGAGAAAAAGAAGAGGATAAGACATAGTGAAATTGAACAAGTGTTCCATCAGTCCATTTGATATCTAACTACTGTGAAAAACACAAAGTAGGTGGTGATCAAGCAAGGAATAAAACACTCGTGGATGTGCTGTTACAGGAAAACAATCAACAACAGGGGTGGTGTCATGCAGCCCACCATGAAGTGGAGTTACTGCTGATTATTGTCCCATAACAGCATTTCCAGAAGTGGTTTATTCCTCTTACGGTATACCACAGTGATTCGCCAACAATGGCAATTTTTAATTCATTAATGAATGACATGAGTTTATTTTTTTTCCATTTCTAGTTACATTAAATGTTATGGAACGTCTGAAAGACAAGTTAGCTCCGGTATAGCAGCTATAAAAATCAGTCCCTCGACAGCCTTAAAGTCAAATAAACATCTCCTAAAAAGAAAGCTTCACCATATCAGTGATTATACGTTCTTCTTTGTTAAATAACGTTTAAATTTGTTTATTCCTAGCCTTAGATTATGTAGCTCGTCCACCATACAAGTCCCTGTGAATAAGTTGTTTCTATAGAAATAATACCATATTAGAATGAGTGCATTAATATAAACCTATCATTAGAATTATAGCCAGCACTATTGTCAGGGCTGCTTTTATAGAAAATGAACCTACACCTTCTGACCAATCAGAATTGAGAAGTCAACAGCACTGTGGTCTAATTGCTAACATTTTCTATTTAGACCATGGTAACACTAATGAGTAAAATTTTACAATATCGGGAAACAAAACATGTACACAGTCTTCGTGGCATGGCACTGGGGATGTCTGTGGCTTTGGCCTGGGTTTTTATTTGAAAGTTCTACGCACATGAAGCCATAATAGAATAGTGATAGAAAATGGAGAAGCCTGTCACACATTCCCAGTCTGTCATTTATTCATGAGCTAGCCTCCCATCCAGCGCAGCTTGTAGGCTAGCCAGCGTCTCAGCGGGCAAAAGTATTCGTTGTGGAACTGCTGAAACTCAGCTGTTTGTCGGATGTCCCTCAGAAAGGCCACATCGAGTTCAGACTCTGTCAGAGCAATGAGAAGCAGGAGGAGAGCCAGGAGCAGAGCGAGGGTGACCAAGAAGAGCCGTGCCAAACTTCCAATCACCTTACTCACTTGTTTTACCTCCATGCTACCAGTGGGTGTCTGGATCTTTCCCAGGTGATAGACTCTTCCTGTAAACTTAGCAACAACCAGCCTCCCACTTTGTGGAATACCTGCTTCAGTTTTTTTCTCCTCTTGGATACTGGGAGGGCTGTTCATATGCTGACACAAGGCCTGATCCAGTGAACAGTTGCTGGACACGGGTGTGGGTAACACACTGTCAGTGGGCCTATACAATTCCTCCGAAAATTCTGACGCCCCATTTCGACCCTCAGCACAATTGTTATGGGACTTCAGTAAGGAGTCGCCATGAGAGATGGACCGCACTGGGGTGGAGTGGCCACTGTCACGTAAAGACTCCAAACCTGGAGACGAACAAACAGTAAACAAGGTTTACTTTTACTTTTGAAATGTTACTGAATTCCGTTCACGTACAATACACAGAGATATACGAAATACATTATTCAGAATGAACAGAGTTCTAAATAAATACAAATACAGATACAAATAAGAGGCACACTATTGTTTTGTTTTGTTTTTTGTTTTTTTAGAAAGCTTGCCAGAATCTGGTTGAAACTAGAGGTGCGCATCAGGATCCCACTGGACCCAACAACAAGTGTGGAAGCAGGAGGTATTTACTTTCATGCACACCCAAGTGAGTGGTCAAATAGGAAGCTTGTGGAACGAACAAAGACCATGTTTATGTTCATGCACAATGCATTTACAGTGTTCATTCATTCATTCATCATTAGCTACCCTCAGGTCAGGGTCGCGCTGGTTTAAATTATGCTATTAGGTCCTATTTACATCTCTACTTTAGGACAGTTATGAACTCGAGTGATGTAGCTGAGATTGAGGAACTGTTAGAGCCAGAAATCACAAACCATGCTGACACTGATGGTTTCTACCTCTGGGGTTTTTTCCCCTCAGTACTTTCCAGTGCTCTAGTGGTAGGATTCATATTCAATTCCCCCAAAAAAGTTATACCCAATTTTTGTTTAAATACAAATTCAGATAGAGATTTTTGAGCACCAGTACCAAACAGATCCAGATCCAGATAGTGACAGCAGAAATATTGCATATCGTTCCTCTTTCAGCTGCTGCTGTTAGGGGTCACCACAGCGGATCACTGGTCCGTGTATACTTGATAAATACTGCATATTATTCGCTAGAAAAATATGGCGTCATGGAGCTAACAGTCTTTTGTGGTGAAACGAATAGATGCATTCTATCAAATGCTAGAAACTTCACAGATAAAACATTGCTTAGTGTGCAGTATGTGTGTTATGTTAGTATCTTACGCACAGAGGACTATGCCTATTTTGCATATTATTTAATACCTATGCTTAAAAGTCAATAAAATTTTAAAGAGATGAAGTAGTGTGTAGTACTGTGACCACAGGATCTCTGTGACAAGATGCAATTTAAAGTCTTTATGCCAAATAATTCCTAAGTTATTAAGCAATATGTAAGACATGTCATGTCATGAGCGCCATCACAGAGTTTTTTACTGGCCTTAGTCTTCATTTTACTGGCTACATTTCCTGTATTTGAACAAGACTTCATGAAACGTATGGTGCTGTTCACATATTTATTTCACAACCCTAACCTATTAGGCTTATTAGTTAAATATGTACAGTAACATTTTGGCTATTTATTGGGGTTCTAAACTGGGGACACCGTGGTTATGCTTCACGGACCACACTTTCACACCCACAGCAGTAAGATATTCAGTGGTATAATTCAATGATAACAGTCCTGAACACATACACAGTACCGCAAATATGTACCAACAACATACAGTATCATCATATTATGACGTTCTTACACTTTTCGCCATCAATGACTGTAGATGACACTGTCATCAGCCTGAAAGAGGTTTAAAATGTATTTTTTGCATATTATGCAAATTACACGAAAAGTGCTAATTGGTGTAAACTGTATCATTATTTGACATCCAACACACTGAATCAACACATTCATTAGAAAGTAGGATAAACATGTTAAATGTTTGATGAGTCAGGTGAGTCAGCTCAGCCGCAGTTTGATATATGGAAGACAACTGGCAGTTAAAGGTCATGCACTAATTTGGCAGTGTCTTCAGTAGTAATAGGTGAGTTGTTGTTTTTTAAATGTACTTTCTGTGCAGTTGCAGTTTGCTTCTGTGTTTGTATGGTACACAGCCTGGGTTGTTTTCTTAAATGATGTGATGGTTTATATTTCATTCCTTTGCCCTGGACATTTAGCGAGCATTTAGTTATAGCCTATAGATCCTATTGTCTGTTTAATTGGTGTTGTTAAACACAGTTAAGCACTATCACATGAGAAAGGGCGCTGTTATACTGAATATTGGCACAGCTGTGATTCGGTCGTAGGCACGAGGCCGCAGACCCACAGCCATGCCGATATTCAGTACAACAGTATGACTGCTGTGAGTGTGACATTGCTTTTATACAAGAGCTCTATTACAAATTCAATTCAATTTCAATTCAGTTTTATTTGTATAGCGCTTTTAACAATGGACATTGTCACAAAGCAGCTTTACAGAAATAAATGGATT